>VWZE01002975.1:49221-68723 GCA_013396675.1 Eubucco bourcierii
CTTCTCCCCTTCCTCCTGAGCGGAAGAGCGGGAAGGCAGACAAAGCCCTAGGCACCTTCCAGTCTGCCATAAAACTCCATATTTGGAGTCGCTATATACCTTGCTCTGTTCACTGGTAAACAAAAGTCACGGTGCAGAGCCCGTGATCTCCTTTTTTGGGGTGAGGTAACTCAGGATTAATTGCTATTGGTCAAATACTCCCTCTCAAGAACTATTAAAAACCCAAACCAATTCATTTGCGTTGCTGCTGCTTCTACGGTTACCATCCTTCTTGGTACCTGATAGCACTGCCCGGCGTCACATAGTGGGGAACTCACCTTTGCCCCACAAACGCCAAACTAGAGGACTGCAGGACTCGTTCTGTGCCGAGATAGAGATACACAGTAGCCCGTCTGAACTCAGTCCGTCTAATGCTGGCCGAGCCTCTGAAACAGCCCTAGGCAATCTGCAACTTGCTGAGCCTCGTAAACGGCCGAACTGTTCCAGCCCGGGTCTGATTGCTCCGGAAAAATCTTCAAAGAACCACAGAGGATTCACCTTGCCGCGGTCCGCGATCCCTGGGCAGACTCCGTCGAGCCACGTTTGCATCGCNCCCTAGGCACCTTCCAGTCTGCCATAAAACTCCATATTTGGAGTCGCTATATACCTTGCTCTGTTCACTGGTAAACAAAAGTCACGGTGCAGAGCCCGTGATCTCCTTTTTTGGGGTGAGGTAACTCAGGATTAATTGCTATTGGTCAAATACTCCCTCTCAAGAACTATTAAAAACCCAAACCAATTCATTTGCGTTGCTGCTGCTTCTACGGTTACCATCCTTCTTGGTACCTGATAGCACTGCCCGGCGTCACATAGTGGGGAACTNATAGCCGTGCGCGGCGTCACATAGTGGGGACCTCACCTTGGCCCCACAAACGCAAAACTAGAGGACTGCAGGACTCGTTCTGTGCCGAGATAGAGATACACAGTAGCCCGTCTGAACTCAGTCCGTCTAATGCTGGCCGAGCCTCTGAAACAGCCCTAGGCAATCTGCAACTTGCTGAGCCTCGTAAACGGCCGAACTGTTCCAGCCCGGGTCTGATTGCTCCGGAAAAATCTTCAAAGAACCACAGAGGATTCACCTTGCCGCGGTCCGCGATCCCTGGGCAGACTCCGTCGAGCCACGTTTGCATCGCCGGAGCCACAGTCACGTGAGAGGCCGCCAGGCGGCACAGACTGTATCATTTCTCATTTCTAGTCTCCATCTATACTTCTGAGTTATTAATTCTGAGACTCCAATCTAGGAGTAAATCCTCTTTTCTGAAGTGCGGGAAGGTTTGCATTTAGTCTTGGGGCAGCAGTTTATGCTGCAGGACGTCAGAGCTGTTCATTTTCCTAAACGTCTCTTAAAAGTCATTGAAATTAATTTCATTGTATATATATTCATTCTGCAAAGATGGTTTTTCCAACCGCATATAAGAATCTGTGTTTGAATTGTATATAAGTTGGGGAATTTTCGCGGTTTAATAAAATATTTAATATTTTTATATTGTCTTTATTACAATTCATTTACAACCCAGATTCAACCCCTCCTTAACAACAGGCAATCATGTTGGCATGGGTGGCTGTGGTCACACTGGTGGCAGACAGGTCAGCAGAAAGTCATGCAGCATGGGAAGTGGGGTCAAAGCAGTGGGAGAAGCATCTCATCAGAAGCAGCCTTTCGCCCAAGAAATCCACAAAAATGCAACCAATGTTCCCTTTGTCCCATGTTTATTTTAATGAGTAAAATAATTGACTTGCCTGCCTGCCTGAACTGGTTATGCAGCTGAACAGTCAGAGCTGTGCCTCTAAGAGTCACTTTCTCAACTGAAACAGGCAGGGTTGATCTTGGCACCTGGTCTGGTTGCTCTGAATCTCCCTATTCATAGGTAACTATTGTACCTTGAGCTCAGGCTCCACCTGAAGCCAACTGAATTGTTCAAGTTCAGCTATGGCCTCTGGGCTCTCATAACTTCAAATGCACGGAAAATTATACAGACAGCTAAAAACTGACAGTCCCTTAGTCATTGTCTTAAATGTAGTTTAGCAAAGAACACAGCATTGTTGTTTCTGAAACTGCCAAAATATCACCTGGTCTCTGAAAATCCCAGGACGACATGGGAGTTTTGTGACAGCAGCCTGAAGAAGCCTGCTGTGAAGCCGGGGGCAGAGGTGACATCGGACAGGGGTATTTGCAGGTTTCCATCAGAGACAGAGGTTATGGAAGCAAGGGTGACAGCAGGCCCATGCTCAGCAGGGCAACCCTCAAGTTGCAGCACTGACAGCCATGCCAAAGCAAGAGCTGAAAAATTCTTGCCATATCTGCTGTTAATTAGTAACTGCTTAGATCTGGGAAAGGCAAAATCTGGTCTGCCTCTGGTGTGGTACTGGACTTGCAGGTTAACAATAGGTTGTGGACCTGTTAGAGCTCACAGCAGTTCTCTTTTAAAGAGATACTAAAGTTTGGGGGTTTTTTCTATCTTTGTTCATATATATATATATTTAGAATAGGTATGTATCATAAGTACATTGCATATTATAGCACTATTTTCACACATTACTACAAAGAAAATTTTTTAAAGCTGCATTTGTGCCTTCCATAATGTAAAGCTTTTAATTGGAGGCATAAATTAAAAAAAAAAAAAACCAAAAACAAAAAACAAAACCCTGATTTTTTTCACTTGTCAACCTGCTCCCATATTTTTACCCGGTGATCTATAAGGGGAGAAAAAATTACACCATCCCCCAAGAGGAGCCATTATCAAATCCAGCAGCTAAAGTAATGACATCTTATTGACAGCACAGCAGAACAAACAATGTCTTATTGAAAACTCCAGTGCTAGAGGATTTGGACTGTCAGGACGTGAGACCAAGTAATGAAAACAGGTTTTGCTACAAAATCAGAGACAATGACTGGTCTAGTTCTCCAGTGGCCTTTAGCAGTTCCAGGCACAGAGAGGGTGTGCATAGCTCACTGAGGTATCACGCAAGCTACAAAATCAAGTGCTTTGCCGGAAGAATGCCCAAAGTATGGAACAGTTAAAGTACCACCTATGCTCCCTGAGGGAACAATGATGGAGCTTTTTCACATGGATAGGCTTGGAAATAGAGGTTTATATATTTCTTACAACCCAATTTACCCTTATCAGAGTCTAAAGTAAGTTATTTACTAATTTCTGTACCTCATCATATTAATTGGACTGGCTGCAGATATTTTTGATAAGCAAATATGTGTTGGTGATTTGGGTTTTGTTTTTCATGTCTGTGCATGATCTTACTAAAATTATTAATGTACCTTTGTTCTTTAGAGAGATTGTCCTTGTAGGCTCCTCTCAGCATCCTGTTGGTAAGAAGAGATCTTTGCAAACCAGGTGTCGGAGTCAGCTATGTTGTAAGCATATGTCTCTATACAGATGAAAAAATAGTCAGACAGAAAAAGTAACTCTGCCGCTCAAATTCATCCAGGCAAAGGGGAAACAGAAATGCAGAAAACAGATATGGTGTAGAAGTGCACCTCACAGTTTCAACTAATTTAAGCCTTTTCTGTCGTAGTTCAACCGCTTCCTGTGTACCCAAGCAACCTTTCCTGCACATTCTCTGCTATCACTAGTGTTAATTCATGTTCATTCTGGAGAATAAGTTCAAGAAGCATAACTTGGAGAGATCCAGCTAAAATGATACAGAGTGAATATTTTCCTGTCAATTTAGCACTCTCAGCCAGCTTGTTGCAGGAAGAAATGGACACAATTACTAATGCATAGAAAGAGTGGGGCATTTCCCTAGGTGATCCCATTTTGGCAGGGGAGTTGGACCTGATCTCTGGAGGTCCTTTCCAGCATCTAATATTCTCTGATTCTCTGATTGTGTCATGGCATGGCAAGCTAGGACAGCTGGATCCACGCGGATTGCTTTAAACTCTCATAGACCCATGTCCTGGCTGGGGAGATGGAAAAGACACCTTAGTGATTCTAACAGGTCTCTAGTACTAAAATATTCCTGACTCACTCTCTCCATAAATCTTCACTGTGTACTTCCATACAGCATTCCCAGACCCTTTGTGAAGGCGACTTAACTGACCAGCCCAGTAGAAAGTTATACCCATTTTAACTATTCAGTTTTATTCTGGATCAGTAAGCCAAACTGGCTGATTACAGATCCAGGCAAAATCAGTGCAAGGAGTAAGGGAGCACACAGCCATAAGCTGGGGGATCAGATCTGCTCTTTCAGGGCAAGAATGTGTTACATCGACTGAGCGATCCTCAGTTGATGACCTCAGCGCTGGATGACCCTGTAGTTCTCACAGCGCCATTACATCATAGGGAAGTGACTTGGTTTGTAAACGCTTTTTTCTCCTTGTCTTTATTTGTATGTTTATTAAGCCAATGCATCACATTTGCACAGCACATATGTAATAGACTGTGAGAGACTGTGAATGTACGTTAATAAAGCACTTGATTTATCAGTATTAAATTTAAAGGATCTTAGACTAGATACAATTTTTGAGTAAATAAAGATTAATACTAAACCACGTCTGTGCTGCAACAGGAGTGAGCTATAAGTGGTGTCTTAACTTCTGAGTAGGCATCTTCAAAGGGCAGAGCTGAGACTAGAAAGGAAATGAAAGGGGGTTGAATTCAAACACCTTGAGGAAGCCGAATGACCACCAAGGCTTGGCCAAAAGGATGCTGGAGGACCTGGGAAGGCTTGTTCTCAGAAATGATTTCACAAATTGATGCTAACAATGGCAAACAGATGGCTGAGGAAGACCAGTTCCATTTTTCAGATATCCCTCTTTGGTAAAGCTAAATTCTCAGAAAATCAGATCTTAAATATTTAAATAGCCCTTTTGAACAGTGAAAGGAGTTCTTACAGTAACCAGTCACGACACTTCTACTAGTTCTCCCATACTTGCTAGTGTAGGTCCTACATGAGTGTTCATGACTCAGTATAACATCTGCCTCGGAGATCAGTCCTGATTGAATAAGTAGGAGAAAAGCTGTGGATTCAGACAGTCAGGTCCAAAGAGACAGTCTTCAGTGTGATGTACAATAGGTTCTCCAACTCTCTCCTTCAACCAGAAATAAGATATAAGGATGCCTCAACCTTGACTCTGAGGTGGACTGGTTTTCCCTCACCTGGATTCAGGACTACCTGTTTTTTGTGCACATCTAATAAACACATTTTGATTTATCTCGCTTTTATGAAAACTAGATACCAATTCACTCACTTCCATATCCCAGGATGAGTCATATTTGGGAAAAAATTCCAAAATCATTGCTTTTCACTGTTGCTTTTGGTTTTCATTTGGTCATTTAAAAAAACAAACAAACTAGGACTGCTTGCGATCAAAATGGCATCTGGCCAGTTCGTCACCTTGTCTCACACAGTTGGGCCCTCTGAGGCTGACATCCCAAATCAGCAGATTGCTTGTAAGAATCCTGCACCGGGGCATCTAAGTCCCACAGCTGGCCCCACTATCACTCAGACATAAACCTGAACACCTACCATTTGTTACCTCTTCTTTTTTTTTTTCTTTATCTTTCTACTGTGACAAGAATGTCATCTCTTTGAACATAACCATCTTCAGTCTATAAATACCAAAAGCCTCAACTGGCCTATCTATAATTAATCTGTTATTAGAGTAGCTTACTTTCATTTCACAAATAAGTATCATAGCTTAACAAGTACAAAAATCCCACAAATTAATGTGTCACTCTTTGCATTGACTTCATTTATTCCTGTTGTCAGGTTTTAAATGGGATTATGACTTGAAAGGTCAGCGTATCCTGTAGAAAATTTTTTTGATTGTTCATCACTGGAAGAGTTTGAAAATTGTAACCACATAGCTTGAAAAAGTAATTTACTACTTTACTTCATTGTTCAGTTCATAGACTCCTCAATCTAATGATTTATCCTCAGTTCTAATATGTGAATGGAAACCTTACATCTGATTGCAGGAGTCTAATCAAATATTTTTTACAGTTCTAACTGCAGGAACTTAAGGTACATCACAGCTACTCTTGATGCAGACAAACAACCTTCCAAAGAACTCTCATGTTCAGTACAGCCAAGTATGATGAATTCCTCCCTTTCCCCATCTCATTTTTCTTCATCCAAACCACTGGAGTTGTTTGCACTCCACATTTCCAAAGCTTCTTCCCTGCCCAGAGTACATTTCCATGAAGCACAGACTTCTCGAAAAGTCTCTGGAAATGCATTTTGCAGAAAGATCAGGAAAGTAATCTTCGGTTTATTTTCCTTTTTTGATATGACAGACCCAAAGGGTCAAGGAATGTACTGCTTTCTAAGTCAATAAGGAGCATCTCCATTTGGTCATAGCTAATCCAGATGCTGGCATGGATTTTTATTTTCATTAAATAAAAATTGCAGAGAAGATAACCACAACTATTGGTGAGCTTCAGATTTATTGAAGAAAAAGAAATATATAAAAGACATTAATGTATAAAACAAAGCAAATACAATAAAGGACACCAATGATCTGGTGAACAGTCCCATGTCTTCCCCTTCTCTAGAAGACTCCATATATACACAATACATGGTCCGAGACTTTTTCCCCCCCTTTTCATTATAAAAGTCTTGTTATCAAATGTCTTAATGGAATGGTTGAGAAGACAAACTGTACTTCTAGGTTGATACTCATCTTGGTACATGCATAAGCCCAGGTGCCCCAAATTGCTGGGGTGGGGGCATTCCTCCAGCACGGCTGATGGCACCACCACTTAAAAGCACAATGAGAATAATGAGCAGTGAGGGCAGAGGGAGAGGCAAGCCACAGGGCCAAGTTTCACCTAAATCAGCATGACAATCACATTTCTTTGCAGAACATTGTCCTTAACTGAGGTTGTTCTTAGCCTGATCCTTAATAAAGGGGATAATAGCTCAAGAGAACAACAGTCACAGGAGATATTTCTAGTCGGCTTTTGTTCTTGTACTTGGCCAGTTTATGTGCAGCCTAAGGGTATAAATAGGGAGACTTTAGAGGGGATTAACAGACTTTCTTTCCAGCAGGGCTCATGTGCCAAAGAGATGACTCTATTAGCATTGTTTCCTCTGAAAGGTTTGTTTCACTCAGAAACAGGCACAAAGGCACCAAACTCTTTCCTGAGGCCCCATTTTCTCCTCTGAAAACGAGGAGGCTTCAATTTCAGATCTAAATACTTGAGGGCTTATCCTTCCACCTGGGAGAACCCAATCAGATTTTTCACCTTCTATTTGCAGACCATCGCGAAAGACAAGGTTTCTTGATGACTTTGTACCTCTATAAACTTCACATCATGTACTTTATAACATTTTAACACTGAATATTATTTGGTAACAGGATGCTGGTGATGGCTGTGGCCTTTCACTTTCCTGTGCTAAAGCGATAGCATAGAAAACATTTCCTATGTAGTGTCACTTCAATGGAATGTCATAGATGATAGGGAAAATAGGGATTTAAAGAGTAAGTCTCACTCTCCCAAGTTTTAGGGCTATGGAGTATAGACATCTATACCTGAGTAAGCCACCCTAGGATCCCTTTTTAATTGACAGAGGAAAAGTGTCACTTTTCAGGTGTGATGCTTCTGATCCATTTTGATTGACATTGGGATGTGGTGAATCATCTGGAGGTAAATGGGAACTGGCTCTGTTATCTGCAGGTGACCAAACAAGGCTGTATTTATCCTCCTGTTCTCTACTGCACATGCACAGCTTAATGTACTGAAACTCCAGCTCTCAGTTTTCTTCTTTTTTTTTCTTTTTTTCTTCTTCTTTTTTTCTTTTTTTTTAAACATAATTTCAAACAACCTTAAACATCATGGAGAACACAGGCACAGCAGAAAGTGCAGTAACTTGGGGGCAATAACTGCACACCTGAGGGATGGCCAAGGGCTCAGGTCCAGCCAACATGGATTCAGGCAGGGCAGATCCTGCCTCTCCAACCTGATCTCCTTCTATGATCGGGTGACCCACCTGGTGGATGTGGGGAGGCCTGTGGATGTGGTCTACCTGGACTTCAGCAGGGCCTTTGACACTGTCCCCCACAGCAAACTGCTGGCTAAGCTGTCAGCTCGTGGCTTGGATGCCAACACTCTGCGCTGGTTTAGGAACTGGCTGGAGGGCCGAGCCCAGAGAGTGGTGGTGAATGGTGCCACATCCAGCTGGAGGCCAGTCACTAGTGGAGTGCCCCAGGGATCAGTGCTGGGCCCCATCCTCTTTAACATCTTCATTGATGATCTGGATGAGGGTATTGAGTCAGTCATCAGCAAGTTCGCAGATGACACCAAGCTGGGGGCTGATGTTGCTGGGTTGGAGGGCAGAAGGGCTCTGCAGCAGGACCTCGACCGCCTGGACAGATGGGCAGAGTCCAACGGGATGGCATTCAACAAGTCCAAGTGCCGGGTGCTGCACTTTGGCCACAACAACCCCATGCAGAGCTACAGGCTGGGGTCGGAGTGGCTGGAGAGCAGCCAAACAGAGAGAGATCTGGGGGTGCTGATTGACACCCGCCTGAACATGAGCCAGCAGTGTGCCCAGGTGGCCAAGAAGGCCAATGGCATCCTGGCCTGCATCAGGAATAGTGTGGCCAGCAGGAGCAGGGAGGTCATTCTCCCCTTGTACTCTGCACTGGTCAGGCCACACCTCGAGTACTGTGTCCAGTTCTGGGCCCCTCAATTTAGGAAGGACATTGAGGTGCTTGAACGTGTCCAGAGAAGGGCAACGAGGCTGGTGAGAGGCCTGGAGCACAAGCCCTATGAGGAGAGGCTGAGGGAGCTGGGACTGTTTAGCCTGGAGAAGAGGAGGCTCAGGGGGGACCTTATTGCTGTCTACAACTACCTGAAGGGTGGTTGTGGCCAGGAGGAGGTTACCTTCTTCTCTCAGGCAACCAGTGACAGAACAAGAGGACACAGTCTCAGGCTGCGCCAAGGCAAGTTTAGGCTGGAGGTGAGGAGGAAGTTCTTCACTGAGAGAGTGATTTGTCACTGGAATGGGCTGCCCAGGGAGGTGGTGGAGTCACTGTCCCTGGAGGCGTTCAAGGCATGTTTGGACATGGCACTTAGTGCCATGGTCTAGTCTTGAGGGCTGTGGTGATGGGTTGGACTTGATGACCTCTGAGGTCTCTTCCAACCCTTGCGATACTGTGATACTGTGATAACTTCCCATAAAGCAAACAGCTGGACCACATCCACCACCAGAGAAGTAGGACCTCATTCTGCACTAGGCATTTCATAGGATCCACCAATATGTCTGCACATGTGATTAAGTATGATCACATTCTCACACACCTCTTTGTACTAGCTCTAGGTACCCAAAGCACATCAAATTACAAATCCCTTGCAACCTGTGGCTAAGAGTGTTCACACAGATGTATGATTAAGCAATTTGAAAATGTGAGCATTTTGATTTTGACCATCCATATGGTGGGCACAATCTCTCTGATGTGCCATAATCACCTGTGTGATCCTGTCCAACACGTGCTCAATTTAAGCAACTAGAAAAAACACGAAGTAATCATTAATCCCAGACACCTTGTGCAATTCTCCTGCATGAGAAGAGCTGCAGAAGTAAGTCACAAAACCTGTCTCTAAACAGATGAGTCCTGTTCATGTTAGGCTATTTTAAAGCACACAGAACCAGATTCTTAGCTGCTATAAAGGAGTTTGGTCCCCCTGACTCCATTGTAGCTGGATATAGTGACACTCCTTGAGAATATGGCTCATGATAATTGAAGTGTAAAGAAATACCCCCAATGAGAAGCCCATTAGATGTTGAATGCACAGCAATACAAAGCAGAACATGCAGTGCACTACAATAACAGTAAAGCTTGCACGTCTCCTGAGACACGGGGCCAAAGTACTTTCACTGCTGCGTGATGAATACATTACAGAGAAGAAACTTTCTCTGTGTGTTTATAAAAACAGATATTGCCTTCTTATTCATTGGTCTGTGTCCTTTGCCTGTCAGTACATTAGAGCTGCCCTCTAGGACCTCTTCTACTTGGGGACTGAATCTCCGAACGACTCTGGAAGATTAAAGTGTACTCTTGGTGTTACAGAAATCAACTCCTCCTATTGAAACAACTAATTAATTTCACGGCAAGTGTTTCCTGGCATTTTTTTTCTTTTTGGTCTATTTGCAGGTTTGCTGTCTGAATCAGGTTCCCATTCAGAAAGACCAGATTGTGCAATCTGCTAACATTTCTACATCAGTTGCTCCATGAAATGGTACCTTTAAGGAATGAATTATCTCAGCTACTTTTAAAAGTAACTAAAAAAAGGAACAAAACTGTGGGTGTTGGGGTTTTTTTGTTTGTTTTTTGGTTTTTTTTTTAACTAGAGCTGAATGGGAAATATTTTCTCCACTAGACAGTTTCTAAGAGTCCATACTGCTTTACATTCCACAACTCAAGGCAAACCAAGGACCTTGGGAAGACTTCCACAAACAAATTTAAAAGCCTTCTAAAAGCTGAAACAAGGCATTTTCGCCTGGGATTTTGGGAAAGTAAACATGCCAACACATAATTATCTAAAATGACAGTATAAAAATATTTAATTAGAGGAAATCCAGAGAGTCCTTCCCAACTAACTTTTGTGTCGGTTACCATCCAATATCTGGGTGCATTCTTACCAAATCTGAAGACGGGGAAGTCAGATTTGAATGAAGACCTTCAGCATCCCATGATGGGCCCTGTATACTTACCCACGGCAGGAGGAGGAAAGGAAATGTGCATCCTTGCTCCTCTCTTACCTCCTCCTCTTCCTCCTCTTCCCTCCCAGCTCAGACCGGAAACAATGTACTTTAGCCAAGAAGCTTTCTGAAAGGATTTCTCTGTGTGTGTTGGGAGGAAAACAGAAAAGTCATGAAAGAGTTTTGCCACATGAAAGATGTGAATAAGCAACAAATAAAGTTCATATTGAGCTATAGATCTCACAATGTGACAAGTAATGTAATTCTACAAAGTCCATAACAAAGAGCCTAACAAACACCAGAGGCCTAAATTTTCTTAGCTTTGTTGTGTAAGTTGACTGAGTAGGTTTAGACCAGATATTAGGGAAAAAAAAATTTCAGGGAAAGAGTGGTCAGGCATCAGAATGGGCTACCCAGGGAGGTGGGGGAGTCACCAACCCTGGATGTGTTTAAAAGTTGTTTGGATGTGGTGCTTGGGGATATGGTTTAGGGTGAACCTTGTAGAGTAGGGTTATTGGTTGGACTTGATGATCCCAAGGATCTTTTCCAACCTGAATGTTTCTGTGATTCTGTAAAATTAAAAAATCCAGCTTTTGTGTGACCCTATCCCTTTAGTAACATTTATACAAGCTTTGAGACCACTCATAGACCAGATGCTGATACCAGCTATAACTGAAGATTTTAGTTGTCAGAAATTATTTTAAGATTGTTTTCCTTTCACTCATCTGATTTTCAGTGCTGTGTAACTGCTAAGAAGTGTGTTAGGGTTTTTAGCCTTGCTAGCCTAATCAGTGCTTGATATGCTTACTATAACTTGCAGACAAGGTTCCATCAATCACTTCTATGTCATCAATCAGTAAAAAAGCCACAGAAATACTAGACAGGTTTTAGGATTCATATTTGTAAACCTAAGTGCTAGATGAATTTTCAGTTGTCCTGGTTTAAGTTAGAACAAAACTAAATCTGTTTAGCAATTTTACTTGTCAGCTAAATCTCTTCCAAGTAACTGCACTTCCTGCGGCTTACAGGTTATTTCTGCAGGAAGTGCCTGCTTCCAGACATCAGAACACTTAATGTTTAGAGTACCTACTAAGGACTGGTATGCAGAAAGACTCTTATTTATGCTTGCTACTATAGAGACCAAGGTCACTGCTAAGTCTTGTGTGCCACGCTGAGGTGCAACAAAGCAAGACATCACACCTGTGGGGAGGAGCAGACAGAACAGATGACCCTAAACTGACCACAAATATATTCCACTCCATATACGTCACATTCAGCATAAAGCTGAGGGATCACAAGGCTCGAGCTCTATTCTCTGCACCCAGTATTTGAAGAGGACTCTCTCTGTTCTGCCTTCAATTCCAGTCCATGCATTCTTAAATCCTGTTCCAAAATCCAGCTCATGAATCTCATTCCCATGTACTGCTGCATCAGATCTGGAACTTCCCCAGTATCAGGGTTGACGGTGATGTGATTGCCATCAGGGGATCAGGTTCAATATTATTTTTATTTGTATTTGCATACATTTAATTTTATTGATACTATTTTTATTTAAGGAGGTTTTGTTTTGGTTTGGTTTTTTTTCCAAACCATAAGTCCCTTATTCCTTTTCTCTTCCCCATTGGGAAGGGAGATGGGTTAACAGTATCTGTCATTTGTTTAGTGGCTGGCTCAGCTCTAACCCTTGACATCGGTTAAGACATCTGAATGCTTTTGGATCTGGTGCTTATCAAATGTGACTGAATCCATTCTCAGGATTGTAAACTAGGAAAAAAAAACCCACAACATGATACATGAAGAATCTTACCATTAGAAAAAAAAAAGTATTATATTTACATCAGTTACAAAAATGTGCAATATTTTCTGATACATAGTTTACTTCTGTTACTTTTTTTTTTAGCTCAGAAATAAAAATAGATGTAAGGTACTGCATGAAATTAAGTACATGCTTACACTAGTTTTAAAGAGTGGAATTATTATGAAACTTGGGGGTCCTTTTCATTGTAAAACCAGGCTAGTTTTATTAATACAAGGACAAGTATTCTCATAGCTTTGGGAATCCACGGGGTGCTTGCAGAGGGAGAGGGCTGCCATCTTCCACTCCTCCCAAAGGCATGTTGAGGATGGGGCTTGAGACCAGTGCATCAGCCAGCCATAACACTAGCTACTTGCATTTTGAAGTTATAAAAAAGTAGATGGGGAGTGGATTTTCTTCTTTATGAGATATTACCATCTGAAAACAAGCTTCCAAACTCACCATTGCCAGCTTATGGCTGTTATGGTTTCCTATGTGAGTTCAGAGAGCCACGAGTCCCAGCACTGGAAGGCTTTCTTCAGTAACCACAATTCCTTGTTTCCCTGAGAAAGAAACCTGTCATGATCTCCCTGTTTTCCCTGATAGACGGTGGGAGCCCTGTCTGGCACCATCTCTGACATCCCATCCTTAGGCTTCTCTCCCTACAGTTTGCCCATGGTATCTGCAACACCCCTGAGCTGTTTCCAGAGACTTGTTTCAGCCCTGAGTGCCACCTCTTTAAGTCAGTTTTCTAACCACATTCTGTACCGTTAAAAGGAATGGCTCTCTGGGATTTTTTCCCAGTCATCATGGATACAGCTGTCTGGGAATTTTCCAAAGACTCCAGTTTTTCTTCAGTAAAAATATCAGTTCGTCAAAAGGGAAACTTCCCGTGCAAACTACCCTAGCTGATCCTGCCTTGGCAGAGGAATTGGACTTGATCTCTGGAGGTCTCTTCCAACCTCTAAGGTTCTATGATTCTGTGATTCTGTGAAACCTTAAGCAGAAATTCACTGGTGGGGGTAGAATCTGATGAAAGAATAAAGGAACATTTTTTTTTTTCCTCTGGAGAAGGTGGGATTTCTGCTGAAGTCCTAAGGGACAGACATCCCTCATCTGCAAGAACCATTGACACAACAGTGTGCAACTTCATCTGGAAGAAGCAGCCCAAGGTTGTCTCCAAACTAGAATCCAAATTAGGAAGTTTTTCCCTGTGGCTGGAAAAGTAGGCAGTGCTGTTGTGCTAAGGAGCTAAATGGCTCCCAAAGGGGTTGGGGACAAGCAAAGCAGCTTAGAAGACTAGGAGTCTCCCAGGATAGAAACCTCTTGGGTGCAAAGACAGCCCCATGATGCCTGTCCAGCTCTGATTCTCTCACAATGCCTCACTCAAAGCCTTCTCCAAGCTGTGCAATGGCTCTGCCACCTCACGCAGCCTGTGCTAGGACTCAAAACAGCAGCAAAACAAAAAATAGAAGTAAAGAGTGGATAACCTCACTTTATTTCCAGGGCTGCTGAAACATTGGTTGAGCATATACATTTACCAGCAGCTGTCCTGAGGGGGAGACAGCCTCTCCTCTGCACTTAGGTGTCACCTTGCTTAGCAGGGCATATTTTGGGGTCTTGGTTGTGGAAAAGTAGGCTAAAGCATGAAAGATATCAATTGCAAATAACACACAACACATATCGAGTGCATATCTCTCATCTGTGCAGTAATGAATTAGGAGATTTTAAAGGGACTTACTCTAAGATGGGACTTAAAGGGACTTAATCTTACTCACCCAGGGGCAGGTGTTGCCATCTTCATCCAAATTCAAAATTGATGAGGGGCTTTGTTGCTCTTCCACACCTTCGTGATCTGTTTCTCAGAAACATCCCTCTAGGAATAGTAAATGGTAATTTAATAGGCTGTTTCCTCCTTTTACTGGCTAAATGCAATGCAATTTACTTGTGTGATGGATTAGGAGAGCGATTCCTCCTTGTGTGAAGCCAAGCCTCTAAGTCACATACCACTCTACTCTTCATCTAAAGGTGCGGTATTGAAGTTTCAAAAGACAGGGTGAACAGGAGCAAGGCAGCAACTGAATCATTTTTCTGTACTCATTTATCTACTGTAATTCTGATTCTAGGTTCTTCCTTTTTAGTGAATTTACCCTCTCTCAGGTCCCAATCCTTCCTTCTTTTAGCTCAAGTGAAAAGCAGCTTTAATAAAGTTCAAAATTGCCTACACATCAGAGGCAAATCTGCTGTTAACTGTCAGTGTGTTCCCAAATTACAGAGCTCTAGTGACAGCAGGGCAAGCCCTCTTGGCAGCTGTTCCCTAGGGGTACTCAAGGAACCCTGCTGCTGGAGACCCCACTGCTCCAGCTAATAGCAAGCAGACACTGGTGCCTACCCACATTTCGGCAATCCAGCTCCATTGTCCACAAGCTACAAGTCTCAGAACTGTCCATTTAAGTACCTACCAAGGCAATAATGAAGTTATGTAAGCAGCTGATTTCTGCCCTCTGGGACAGAGGCTGTTCTGGTGTGATCTAATAGAAGGTCTATTTCTAAAATGCAGTGTTTGTTGAAAACGGACAGCAAAACAATGCTGTTAGTGAAGGTATTAAACAGTCTTTCAGCTGACTACTAAACTGTATGGAGTGGAATAATGATGAGGGTATTTCACAATCGAGGTAGCACGAGTTACATTATAAATTTCAGTATGCTGCCATGCTACACGAGTTAGGTTAAATTATTTTTCCTATATTTGAACATATCAGCTGTTCCCTCTTTCTTTAAACAGGACACTCTCCCATAAAAAATCATTAAAACTCTATTAACATGAAAAGGCAACCCACTTTGAATGTTAATAAAATACAAATACAAATTGTTACACTTGTCTTCCTTCTTTTTTTACTTTTTTTTAACTTTTTTTTTTTTTGGCCCTACACATTTCTGGAGGTTGGCTGGTGTGGCAGGCACAGTCAACAGCCGTCCCTCCTCACTTGCAGCAATGTAGGGCAGTTTTCTAATGCCATTGTAAAAATAATTTGGCTGAAGATAGCTTTAGAAATTAACCTTTACATCCATCTTCTGACGAATGGCTTAGGAATCTCTGAAGGTGGGAGAATCTCACAGGATGTGAATACGATTATACCATAGGTTCTGTCCTTTGCCTGCTGAAGGCCTCTTGAGAAAAGCTAAAAGCAAGTGAGTTTTACTCTAGAAAAGAAGCTTTCAACAAAAATTAAGATACACAAACACTAAATTTCAGAAGTTCACCTGAAAAAATACTATGATTGTTATGTGACATTATTACTTTTACATTTGACTTTTCAAATGATCTTTCAGTTCTTCACATACATTAAAATCTGGCAGCCTCATAGTGAGAGCCTTGCTAAGTATTCTCAGAGTCAGTCACCAGCAAGCTCATTGTAGTGCTTTAGGCTATACAAACATGCTGTTTTGTTCTCTTTTGTTTTCTGGGTGTTAGGAATGCAATTCCTTTGCATAGTCTTCTGCTCTGATATTGTTTTTGTCCACATATATACTCAGTTTTCACATAACCATCCCAAATTCTGACAATTAGGACTGCCTAAATTCCTTAGATGAACTCACCCAAGTCACTATAATAAAAAGTGCAAAGACCTTGAGAACACAAAAAGGGGCAGCCACAGAGAGCTATCAGACAAAGCATCCCAGCATCTGATTTACATCTGCTATCTCTCCCCAAATCACCTTTGATGAGTATACAAACGATTTTGAGTGAAATGACAGTAATCAGGTCAGAAAAATGAGAATAAAAAAACAGAACAGAAATACAGAAAAAAATCATATAGTAAAGGGAATTTTAAAAATAATGAAAGGAAATATGTCTGCAGAGTGCATCGCATCCAGCTTTGAACTTGAAGGGTGCCCCAGTTTTTGCAAGGAGCTCACCCAAAGCCTCAGTCATCACTGGAATCGGGCAGAAGCAGCTGGGGGAATTGCTGCAGCCAAGCCTTTTGATATCAAAACTAAAGACACCATGCAGGCAGAAAACAAGGGAGTCCATTACACACCTACAATCTATTATTTTTGGGGGGGAGTTGTCGATGTCATGTTTGAAGTAATAAGCAATAGTAAATCTGTGTCAAGGGCTCTACGCTACATATTTCAGCCAAAAATATTAAAAAACAATAATCAAAGAAGGTTTCATAACAGTTAGGCAGCACAGAGGCTAGTCTGGTAAGTTTTTTTCTTCCCAGAAATGCCTACAAATTTGAGTTTGCTTTGAAAACTAAATGCTTTGAAAACTTTAAAATACAGGAGATTTAGGAATAAAATTACCTTTAGTAGCTGTTAACAAGAATGATCAGTGTAAATCCCTTCCTACCAAAACAAGAATAAACTCCTGGAATTCAAACATTCTCTAAGGAATAAAAAAAAACTTGAAAAGCCCCAGAGGCTCAGATCTCTCAGCAGGGAGGCTGAGAGCAGAGATTCCCTGCCATCTCCAGAGCTCAGTCCCTGCAAGCAGGTTCTGATGCCTGGGTAACTTCCTTAGTCTTTCTCATTTCCCAGTTGACCAGGTTTCTCTCTGCAGCCACTTCTGTGGGTTTGTGCCAGGCAGTAAGGGACCAACCAGGGTACACAGTACCCATTCCAGGCACAAGAGTTGCATTTTTACAATTTCTGGGATTTGTTATATTAGAAACCCAGGTGTGCTGTAAGTGAACCAGCAAGCAAAAGGCAAGGATGTGGCACTCTCTATCCTCACTGCTGCTGAAGCTGTGCTGCATGCAGTAAAAAATTAAAAATTCATAGAACGAAGCACAGTGACACAAAATTGAATTTACTGAGAAAGGCCAGCTCTATCATTGCTAGATAACTTGTTTGAGTGAGTCCTCAGAGATTGTTATGATGGTTGTCTCCTACGAAGTACAAAGGCACGAGGTAGGATGTTTTCAGGACTTAGTCTCGTGATATCTCACCACCACACCTAGAGCTACCAAACACCAACTGAACTGTAAGTGATTATGTTTCTGCTGCCAGTTTACTGCAAATGCACAAGAAACCGTGTTTGCACTGACCCACTTTCAACCCTCTGTGAGATATTGCTCTTCTCAGATGGTGCAGGATAATGGCTTGACTCAGGCAGCCAAGTCCCCAGCGTGGCTCAGACATCTCAGCCTTGCCTTTCCCTGGGAAGCACACTCTCTTCCTCTCCTTGCACATCCCTCTCTCCTGTTCAGGCAACCACACATCCCATAGGAGCAGCTGAGAGTCTTCCCATGTGCTGGTACAGGCTTTCAGTAAGCAAGAGGAGATTAATGAACATACTTTTCCTCAGCAAAAGCAGTTGAGGCCAGGTCTCTTGTTTCTCAACTACATGTTGTAACCCTGTATCAAGAAACAGGGTACTCCTAGTTGTAAAAGAGTGAGTAAGTTCATATTTCATTCTTGGAAAGCAAACAAGCACCAGCAGAGCAAAAGATTCCTATTCAGTCCATAAGATGTCAAATTGCTTATCCAAAGAAAAGCCACTTAATGTATAATACAGAAGCACTGGCACAGAAGCATTACCTCAGCTAGCCCTGCCGAGTGCTCCAACAATCAAGCAGCCTGCGC
The DNA here is from genome assembly GCA_013396675.1 of Eubucco bourcierii. Lineage (NCBI taxonomy): Eukaryota > Metazoa > Chordata > Aves > Piciformes > Ramphastidae > Eubucco > Eubucco bourcierii. The sequence continues at coordinate 67,313 of VWZE01002975.1, forward strand.
TGGGGTCTCTTGGGACAGATGTATACTTGAGAGAGATTGGACTAGTTGCAGACAGGAAGGCTGTGTCTCACAATGCTCATCACCTACCTGCTTATCAGAGTAACTGTAGATGCATTTTCAGGTAGGAAAGATCCCAACTCTAAACCCTAAACCAAATGTCTTGCCACTAAACTTGCAGCACCTATCCATTACTCACTTGAGCTACAGTCAGTTCCCTTTGCCATCCCAGCAGATGACTTCTGTCTTTTTGTCTTGTTAAGGTTTTGCCTGCATGGTGAGTCAGATCAACAGAGCCTAAGGCAAACACCAGCACTAGGCAGGAGGCAGAGGTAGGAATGGCAGGGTTCAGAGTACTCCTTCAGCAGCAATGAGCTGCTAGAAAAGATTCAAGATGTGACATAGAATTTTTACCTATTTCCATTTATGCTTTACAAATTTTAATGACTTTGATGTTACATTAGTCCTTAACTGGTCTGGAAAGGCAGTAGGTGGTCTTCTCAGCTGTAGGAATGAGCTGTAACTAAGCAAGGATGGAATCTGAAATGGCACAGGAGGATCTCTTTTAAAAGCACTGCCCTAAAAGGAAATTATTTGCAAAAACTTCTCTTCTGGACAACACACAGCTGGTTTTAAAGTCAAAGAAGGAAGTATTTCCCTATTGGGGAAGAAATTAATTGTTACGGATTGTGTCCTTATGGTGCTGATGCTGGCAGATGCAGACCCAGAAATGGCAGAAGCGACAGCCATGGCCCATCTCACCCTGTCCATCCCACTCTGACAGCAGGCAGAAGGTCAGCACTAGACATTATGAAATTCCATGCATTAAGGAGGGGAAGCATAATGAATGTGCTACATTAGGGTTCCTCCTAAGCTCCAATTGATGTAAGCTGTTGAAAATACACTAGCACACCTGTTAACAGTAACCTTGGCCAGATGAGGGTAAAAGTGAGGACTGGGAGCAGGCAAATCTGCCTACTATAGTAGAAGATCACGTTTGTGAGCTCCTAAGAAACCTGAATGTGCACAAGTCCATGGGGCCTGATGAGATCCACCCACGGGTCCTGAGGGAACTGGCAGATGACGTTGCCAAACCACTGTCCATCATATTTGAAAAGTCATGGCAGAGTGGTGAAGTTCCTGCTGACTGGAGGAGGGCAAACATAACACCCATCTTCAAGAAGGGGAAAAAGAATGACCCTGGAAACTACAGAGCAGTCAGCCTCACCTCTGTGCCTGGCAAGATCATGGAGCAGATCCTGCTGAAAGTCCTGCTAAGGCAAATGGAAAACAAAGCAGAGGTGATTGGTGGGAACCAGCAATGGCTGCACCAAGGGCAGATCTTGCCTGACAAATTTAGTGGCTTTTTATGATGAAGTCACAGCGACAGTGGACAAGGGAAGGGCAGCTGATG
>VWZE01002975.1:69627-80719 GCA_013396675.1 Eubucco bourcierii
TGGCAGGGGGTGGAACTAGATGATCCCTGAGGTCCCTTCCAACCTTACCATTCTATGATTCTACGATTCTATAATTCTATGATTTACAGCAAGAGGCTTTGAGGGCAACAGCCCTGTAATTACCTCTACCCTGCCAGGTTCACCAGATGCAGAAACCAGCATGCAGCCTCTCCCGGCATATACAGCTGCACACACCTTCACCAGCTACTCTTGAAACCCAGGTAAAGTCTTGTTACAAAGTATGATCTCTCCAAACGTTGTTTGGCTCCCTGGATCTTTGTGTATTATGTGTAAAACTATCTCAATTTCCTCCGCTTTGGAATATTCTCTGACTTTCTGTGTCTACCTCTCATTTCATGGGTAAGAACTGGGACAAGAGCTACTCCTATAGCAATGGTTTTCAGCCATTATACCCCAAAAGGAAAAAGAGGCACAGGATAGAGCCCAACTGTGCAGCAAGAAGGTGAGGAGAGGCAGGTAGCAGCAAGTTAACTTGATTTTGTTGTCATGGACCTCTAAAGGTCCTTTAGAAGATCACAAGGGTATGTGAATGAGTCCTTCTAGACTATTTATTATTTTGTCTCCATTTTTATGTCTCCTTTTTATTTGTCTCATCTCAAAGAGAAACAACACCAACATTATCAATCTCACTTGATATGAGAGTTTTTCTCTACTCCAATCATGTTTGTCACCCTTCCCTGAACTCTTTTTAATTGTTTTGTTATTACTTTGAACAAAGATGGATGGAACAGTAGAAGTAGTTCTCCAGCCACACGACTTGTGAACTGCAGAAAAACAGGTCAAGGCTAGACTAAGCTCTGGAAGAGCTCTGGCAAGGTCAGTGGAGTTACCTCAGGAATGAGCATGCTCCTCTTCAGTTAAGTTCCTTGCCAAATTCAGTGTCCTTAGTGTTCAGACTGTGAAAGGCAACTGTTGCTGACAACGGGCTGTCTGCAGTGCATGCAACTGAAATTACATCAAATATGTTTTGGTCTGGAAATGTGGATACACATGAGCTGGATTAAACATTTTAGCAAAATCGTGCTGAAACTTGTCTACAGAGTCACAACATCTGACCAATGAAAATATCTGGTCACCTCAGACTCCTCCTCACATCACTGCCAAAAGGGACAAAAAAACCCACTACCATTATGCATTTGTCTTTTGTTTCCATGGCTTGTGTCATCTAGGGTTATTCTTCCTACGGTGATGTTTCTTTGTTCTTGTTTTTACTAAACCCTTCATTTAGCTGAATCAATCAATACTATAACTTAACAATGCACTACCCAGAATATCCTGCTTTTCACTTCCATTTCAAATTGCCTTGTTTTGACATTATGCTCAAGAGTAAATAGGAGACCTTCATTTTCTATAAAGTGTATTATTTTGTGCATCTTTCACTCCATGTTGACTCTATTAAAAAAAAAATTTTTTTAATCTGATTTCTGAATCAAGCAGCTGTGGTCCCTCAACCTTTCTCTATACAGGAGTATTTCCAGGCTTCTACATGATGCCTGTTGGTGTGGCAAGATTCTACTTTGTCCAAATACTCTGTAACATAAAGGAAACCTGATGCAATAGAACCAACCTTCCATTGACTATAATGATTACCTCTGTGTATGTTTGCAGGCTTCAGTGACTTTCAAAGATGCATGCAAATTTGGACCAGCAACTTGAGTGGTGACATCCATCCTACAACCCTATAGCCCTTGCAATGATTGATCTAATCCCACATTATCTGACAGATTGTTTTGGTTGGAAAAAGACCTTTAAGATCATTGAGTCCCACCAAGTCTGGTGCTAAACCATGTCCCTTACAATGACATCTATGCCTCTTTTAAACACTTCTAGGGACGGTAATACTACCACCTCCCTAGAGAGCCTATTCCAGTATTTGATAACCCTTTCAGGAGTTTCTTTTAATATGCAATCTAAACCTCCCCTGGTGGAACTTGAGGCCATTTCTACTCATCCTGTTATTTCTTGCTAGGTGGAATAGGACACCCATCTCTCTACAACATGCTTTCAGGTTCTTCAAACGCTGCTCAGCTCCTGGAGTGTTTTTCATCCATCTGTTTAAGGGTACTGTAGGAAAAAAAAAAAAAAAAAAAAAAAGGAGGCACAGTCAGATAAAATTAACTGAAATGAGCCACGTAACAGGCCAGTGCTGGAAGAACCCACCACTGGTCTATCTCACAGAAACACCTTCATGCCCTAGGCCTGCAAGATTTTTCCGTCAGGCAGAAGTTTTCAACTTGGCAGTGACTATAATTGCTTTCTGTATGTTTGCATGGCACAGTATGGTGATTTGTATTCTGAAGACATCTGAAAAGTCAGTATTAATAGAGAAACAGCAGCAAATTCCAAAGCACATGTCTACTGATGTGTATGTTAGTGTCAAGCTCAGAGACATCTCCACAAACTTGAAAGTCTTCATCAAGAACTAAACCAAAAGGCTTACAGTAGCCCAGTTTCACAGAAGGTTTTATGAACCCCTGCAGAACACCTAATCACCAGCTGTAATGACAGCCACCATGCACCAGTCTTGCCTGCACCAGAGCACCCCAATCCTTCACCACTTTGAGACTGGGCTGAGCAAGGCTCAAGAGCTAGCCTCCTTCTCTACCAAGGCAAAGGGCTGCATAGATACAACCTGCTGGTTCCCAGCTGGACCCAGCTGAATGTGTGTCACAGATCTCTCTAAGACTTGCAGTCAAACCCAGCCAAAGAGATATTCATGAAATCTCACTTTAAATCCCATTCCATTTAAAAAATGCTGTCCCCTTGAGATTTTTTCTTTCAGTACTTGCAAACCTGCCAGGTTTTTTAATATATAAATAGGAACATTTAGTCAGAAAACAGGGATACCATTCTAACTCTATCAAAATGCATCTGATAGAGCTTTTAGGAGAAAAAGAATTGAAAAGATTCACTGCTTTTAAAGAGCAGTTAAAGCCCATCTTTCATTATAGCAAGACCTAAGAGGAATGGCTTTGATCTCTCAATATTATTGGAGCAAAGGCAGTTAATACCTACTTCTAGAGTAGCAGCATTAGCTTTTGTACAGAATTCTTTCAATGACTTTCAGGGCCATTAAAGTCAATTGTAAAACACAAATGCATTTACCTAACCAGAATTTCCCCAGCAGATCAGTCCACAAAAGGCTTTAGATGTTGCAATATCAAGTGTTACAATTCTGAACTTTTGGTGCTTTTGGCCACCTTCAACCCATTAACTTTGGTAACCTTAGCAAGGAAAAAAAAAAAACAAAAAAGTCTTGCTGAGCTCCTCTGAAGTCAATGCAGAACACCAGGCAACAATTCATGCTGTTACACGGGATGAAGAGATATTGGTCCTCACAGAAGTATTCAGTCCTGCATAACATACCCAGGTTCCCTGTTAAAATATGTGGAGACATCCACATGCCTGTGAATGAGGGATAGGAAATTATACAAATAACAATGGCATTTTTTTAATAACACAAGAAATTAATTGTCTTGCTGTCTACATACCACTCACCATGGAATACTGGCATAGCATGTTTGCCAAATAGGATAAATAAAGAGGGTTTTATCTAGTGGCCTGAAGAATAAAGCTCAAAATGGGCAGATCTCTTTTAAAAACAAAAATATGTTAGGAGACAAGATCATGCCACCTATGAGATTAGTAAATAAACTTGTGTGCAGCACTGGGAAGAGGCTAGACAAAATAATATGGGGATCACCACTGATGAGGAATGGAAACTCATGTACTTTAAGCAAGGTAGCAGCTAAAGGAAAATTAAATATCACCATAAAGCCATGGAGGGGAAAATGGGATGAATAAATCCCCCTGCCAACCTAAGAACACAGAAAACAGAAAAATTGTAGAAAGAATAAGAGCCACCAAGGTCATCAGCTGACAAAAGCAAAGCATTTTCATGTATTTGTGAACTGGAAAAGATCAATCTTCTTTTAATTTAGATCTACTACAGTGGTTTGGGTTTTGGTTTTGTTTTTTTTTTCTGCTTGCAGAGCACTACAAAACGCTTTTGTGCAATATATTCCTTATTTTATTAATCTCGCATAGAAACTACACACGCACTTAATATGTATATAAAGTATATTTTATAATAAGGTTAGTCATTCCTTAACTTCACAGCGAAAATGAAAATTACATTTTCATTTTCAATAATGAAGAGGAGAATCACTTTCAGGTTAATGAGAAGGTTTGTCTGATTAACCTCCTCCACGGTCAATAACTTGTAATGGTCCATTGGTCATCCATGCCTAAGCAGTGTTGCCAAATTAATTCAATCCATGCCTGAACTTGTATTTATAGAAACAATCGCAGGCCACTAAATAAAATTTTGAACCATGTGTCAGCCAATTAACGTCAAGAAAATCATGTTTAGAGTTTTCATATACCTAAAGATGCAATCTGCACGACCGAATTGTTAGAGTTTACAATCTCACTGGTATTATATACCCAAGTGAGAATTGAGACATATGAGGAAAGAGGGTCACAAGCAATAAAATAATCTCCAGATATTTTAACATGTTGATAAAAACGCTTCTGTGTAGTTGTGACTAAAAGATAATAGTGCTTAGCAACTGCAAAATTACATTCCTCTTTGTAAAATCGATTGTAGGTCTTAATGCAGTTACAAGCAATGAGTAAGTAGCTGCATTATTAAAACCTCTTGCGCTGTGATGGAACAAGGGCTGGAGTTTGAGAAGCCAAAATGCGGAGGTAAGAAACTTCATTCCCTCTTGTTACTGCTGTGGTTAAATTGTCACCATAGAAGACTTTCCTTTTCCAGTATCTCTTACAGAGATAAATACAAGTGTCCTTTTTCTGAAACTACCAAATAAATACCCGAAATGCCATTAACTCTACTTTAAAAAATAATAGCAAAACCCACAATGCACAGATTGAAGTCAGGTGTTGGACTATAGTCTTCCAGGTACTCAAAGGCATTGTTCTGGGAAAACATGTGCAAAACCTTCTAGGATTCTTGTTGCTTCACTTGGGGTTATAAATCAAGCACTAGCTGCTAGATGTTAAGAGCTGTTCATGGAGGTGGATTATGATGCAAATTCTTCAATAATAGTTGTTGAACTTTTCTTTGAAACATATGATATTGGCCTCTGTGCAAGAAATGGTAATGGACTCATCAGCCTAATAGTCTGGTAAAATATGGCAACTCTTCCTATGATAATTAAGAGAGCAAGGAACAACAATTCATTATTGGATAACTTGATTTTTCGCTCTATGAACTGTCACAAAGAAAGGTCCAAGGTCTCAGATATGGCTGTTATTCCAAAGTAGATGTGGTTCCCTCTACAGAAACCTCCCAGAGATAGAGGGCTGTCCCAGGTTGGGAACTATAGGGTTAATCATCATTAAGATCAACATTTTGAGAGTAAAGACTGCATTAGTAGGCCAGAGGTTGTTTCCAGCTTCAGTCAGGCTCATATCTGCATTAAACAAAAACATCAGAGGAATATTTGAAAACATAGAATATTACAAGTGAATATATGATGGAAAACTAACTTCTGGCACAAAACCCCATAAATTATGGGGTTCATGCATACTTATGAGACAAAGTTGCAGAACATTAAGTGATTATAAAATTGAATCATAGTATGTGTTAAGTTTCAAGTGCCAGCTATTCAGCCCTGAGAATTTTTTTTTTCCAGATTCTGTTTTTCCCAGAAGCCTAGACAAAGTACAGACCCTGCCTCTCACCTTGCATTGCTGTGCTCTCCAAGGGCAGCTTTTGGCTTTTGGTATCAGGGATACACCCTCCTCACCCATAGCCCCATGGGTCTAGCAGCTGTACTGAGGGAAGTATCCAGCCAAAAAGTTGTTTTTTCAGCACACCTTTTCTGATTTATTTTTTTTTTTTTGCTAATTGTGTTATTGAACTTCCTCTCAGGAAGTTCCTCTCTTTTGTGAACACTATTAACCCAACTAATTTAAAAATGGAAGGCATTTCTTTCCATTTCGATAGAGCAGGGAGCATTCTAAAACCGGCATGGAAAGGAAGGGTACCAGAGCACAAACACCTCTGCTGTTTACATTCAGCCACCTCAGACTAACAGAAATTATTCTCTTTCTCATTACCTAATAGATAGATTGTGAGTGAAAATGGACAAACTATATGTCTTTCAGAACAATCAGAAAATGTGCACCCACTGTAGGTCATTGCCTCACAAATTTGCTAAGAGGAGAGTATTGTTCTTCTTTTACAACACAAAAGTAAAGTATTTTATCAATATAAACAATATATAGTAGAAATCTCTAGGTGACAGGTCAAGAATATGTTCTGGTAAATGAAAGGTAAAATCTTAAGGAGGCAGGTTAGAAAAAATGTTTTGAGAGACAATTGGCTAAAGCAATAAAAAGTAGCTAAACCTTTCTCAAACATGCTGTGAGCCGGCAGCCTGTCAGGGAATCAATAAGGTCCACAGGGCTTCCAGAAAGACAGAAGATAAGTGGCCTACATAACCACAAAAAAAGAATCTTAGGGAGATTCCCATTGTGTGGGCTTTCCTGGTAAGAACAAATAGGAGTGGCTCAAATGCAGTAGGAGAATGTTTAGGACAGATCAGCAAATCAGCAGGAGCATATCACATTTCCCCGGGACTGTAAAAGAACTGCTCACTGCAGTGTACAACCCTCCACATAAAAGGTGTTAAGGGAATAAAAAGGCAGACATCATCGCAGTTTTGATGTTCAGAGATCTGCAGACATGTAATTCTGATTTGGGAACACTGACCTAGGAAAATTAGGATAAAGTGTAGAACTAAGAGACCAATTGGGTTAAATGCAATACAATTGAAAAATAAACAGTCTGACTTCTGCAAGGAGGAAATCTCACTTCGTAATTCACTGAGCTCCTTGGAAAGGCAGTCGCAGCACAAGCTGTGGTGGTGCTGTCCATGCACCACACTTTTGTTTCCAAAAGCTTTTAACAAGGTGCCTTCCAAAAGGTTTTTAAATAAACAAAGGTCTTGTAATAAAAGAGCAGGGACAAAAGACCTTTGTTGTTGTTGTTGTACTTTAAAAAAAAAAAAAAATGTCCAGAGGAGTCATGCCATCCTGTATGAAGCTGTGTGCCTTGTTTACTCATAAATCATCTGAGAAAACTGAATAGCAGCTTGGCAGAGTTTGTTGATGACACAAAACAGTTTAGGGCAATATAAACAAAAGCTGACTGCTACGTGGCAGAGACAGCTCACAGTACAACACACTTGGGATTCATCTAATCTAACCACAGACATTTACAACATAGCTGTTAGAGAAGCCAAGGGTTACCTGAGGCTCCTTTCATACTCAGTGGAGAGAAACAGACATTTTAAAAACTTGATTCCTCAGGTCTGTTTGGGATATGTAAGTATTAGAATTGGAGGCATCACAATCCTAGGGATCCTCTTTCTTGCTGCTGCCTGTAATGGGAACACATGGTGACTGGCTCAGATGCCATTCATCTATGTTTAGTCTGACAAACATACTGAATATGCAACAGTAAAACAACAGACAAAATTCAATGTCAATAAATGTAAAGTAATGAATATGGAAGATAGATATATATAATTTGATGGGGTTTCAATCGGCTATTATGGCTTCAAAAAGAGAACTAGAAGTCACTGCTGGTAGGTCTGTAGGAAACTCTCAGCTCACTGTTAATAGCAGTCAGTAATACACACGGCTTTGTCAAGTGCAAGACATCTGGGGACTCTTAGGGTATAATACCACAAATACAATGTAGAACAGGTCAGATGGGTGCTTTGTTAACCATGATCACAGTGATAGCCCTTCCTGCTCCCCTTCACTCTGCCAAGTGACTGCAGAGACCCACCATATGTATGGTGTCAGTATATAGGAAAGAGAAAAAAAAAAAAAGAAACCAGAAATTAAGTCTTGTGCTGATGGTGTGAATTTATCTTGTCTTACTGGTGGCAGTGCAAGTCCCATAATTTGAAAAATCATTGTAAAAATGGTACAAGTTTAGGACAAAGATAAAGGGGATGCCACAAAGTTGAAATACTTTCTGAATGGTGAAAAGTTAAAGCAACAGACCTTATTATGTGGAAAAAGAGACATTTAAGATACATAAAATCAGAAGTGGTGTGGAGGACAAGCTTGCTTACTCACTCTTTATTGTAATTCTACCAACATAAATGGAAGAAAATTTAAGTCTCAGAACTGTCTTATCATCATAAGTATGTTGAGAACAGCGTCAGTATGAACCTAAAGTAGTGAGAGTCAGAAAGGCTGTACTGTATTGCAACCAGCTCCCAGGAGGTGGTGTGTGGGTGGGAACAGCAGAAGGAAGAAGTTCAAGGGCAACCTTTAGGGGAAACTGTAGATGACAGAACAAACAAAAAGTTAAAACAAAAGTCATCACACACCATGCAACATGCAGCTGGAGAAGCAGGGCACTGCTGAGACTGTGCAAAATGAAGGATTCAGAGAGCTGAGAGAAACAAAAAAAAACTTGGAGAAACCCTGTGCATAATGGAATATAAGTCAAATAATCATGTGGTTTCTTAAAACCTTTCTTAATCCTCTGACAGCACAGTGTCTTAAGTAGAAAGACAGCACACTTGCTGGGCTGTTGACAGTGAATCCCAGGGAAGCATGTTCCCTTGCTGTAGGTAGATTATCCAGAGATTAAAGATTGATTCCTAATAACTAATAAAATTGGAAATCCAGTAACTTGTAACAGAAGACTGTGAATAAGAAATTTCTGTGTGGGAGACCCTCCAAACACAGAGAATACTATGAAAAATGGTAAAAGGAAAATTAAAAAGAAGCAGAAACCTTTTTCTATGTCCTTCACAATAGGTACACAACAGCCCCATACAGGAAAGGAAGCAGACAGGTTGCAACCACTTAGAAATCCATCAGTTGATATTTTGTCCTACCTGGAAAAAAATTAAAGAGCTGACTCAACATTCAATAGACCTGCATTAATGTGAGATTAAGCAGAATGTTTAAACCACAACCTTTGCAGAGAAATGCAGAGGTAATCCTTCTTCCTGGTAAAAGGTACAAGCTCAGTTTTCTTTAGGGACCCTCTAGTACTTGTACCCAAAGCAGAAGCGACAGCAGAGGCTGGAAAGGGAGACAGCAGAGGTGGGACAGCAGTGGTGATGGCACTGGCTTTGGTGGCTCCACTTGGATCACAGCATGCTGCTGCTGCTGACACTGAAACACTCAGCACATAGGCAGAAATTTGCTCAGCCCCTCCATGGCGGGTAGAGCACCAAGTTTCTCGATCTATTTTCTGGCCTTGTTCAAAAACTCATGCTGGATGATNTCAGGAAATAGGACCTTCCAGCACTTTGATGAAGTACTGTAGTTTCCTGAAACTCTTTTCAAGGTCTAACTGAAAGTTTCAACCCTAAACTGAATGCTTCCTGTTAAATTATATCCATATTTCCTACAAGTCCTATAAAAATAAAGTATGACCACCAAGGTCACTGATGAAAAAAAGAACACCACAATTTTTCTGATTTCTCCAGTGGTAGACGTCCAGCTACACATGAAAAAAACAAAATCAGGTGATTATGGTTTTGAGAGAGAAATGTACTAACCAAAACAGCAGAGGAGTGAAAGAATAAAAATCTTGAATAGTTACTCAGTACCTAAAACAAAATAAAGTGGAAACTAAATGTTGTGTATATCTTGAAGGTGAAAAAAAATAGTCCGTGTAATTTGGATAACATAAAGTAAATGCAATTAGATAATATGTAACAAAAATGTATACCGTATTTACTCTAGTTAACATTATTGTTCTAGTTAATAATTTACCAACTTAGTATTAGAGATGAAAATGTACTATGAACTAAGGAATGCAAATTTGATTTATCACTTAAAAAAATTGAAAACAGAAGTCATCAATATTTTAAAATCACAAATGAAAATAAGTATATCCATAGAGTTCTGAAATAGGATTTAACTCTATTCAATCTGACATTGTAAGACAAATATGGAATACAGATATATAGAGAGACATCTCTAGAGAAAATTTCCCATGGTATTCCTATTAGTATTCATCAAAATGTAGTTAAAACAGAATCATATTAAAGAGCAACAAAACACTTTGTTGATTATACATAGGAACTGTAGTTCTGAGCTGATAAATTCTGAAATAAAGTACCATCATCTGAAATGCTGCCTTCAGAGAGAACTTTTTAAATATTTGTCAGTTTCTTTCACTGGTGAGTTTTGTAACTTAAGAGTTCACATGAAAATTTATTTAAAATCTAATTCTAGACTTCTTCTTTTTTCCCACATGACTTTCCTGAAATAAATATGGATTTTTTAATTTAATTTTTGTATTTTTTCCCTGAAACTTTCTGACTTTTCTGTATGATATTAATTCTTTCTACAGAGTACCAAAGAGAGTCAATATATGCTGGAAGCTTTTCTGGACAGGATTTTTAGCTTCCCCAAGTGAAAAGCATCTGACTTCACAGCAGTTTCAACCAGTTTTAAAATGTTTATCACTCACATAGGAACAACTGGGCTCTCAGTTAGAAGAGCTCATGATCTTCAACCATCTTTACACTTTGTTTAAATCTTAGATAAACATGAGTTTGGTGCACATAACTGAAACCATTTTAAAGTGTAGCCTACATACTAATGCCAACTTTAATCAGCTGAGGATCTAGTGAGAAATACTATCCCAAGAACTTACAGTATTCTTACACAGATTGCTTGTCTGCACATATTCAGCATACTCTGGAAGAGATTGTGGTGGAGAAAGTCACAGGTGAATGTTGTTATCTCCAGTATGTTATCTGCACTTTGCAAAACCAATGCTTTATGGTTTTACCTTTTTAATTTTACACAGTTAAGGCTAGCAGCTATTAGCAGAGAAGTCTGGGTAGATAGGAGGAAAAAAATCTAAAGAACTAAAGATAACTGAAACAATGTGCTAAATGGTTAAACCAAAAGAAAGGTAAAAGTCTTCCAAATATTGACACTGCTGCCAAAGGAAATGCACATCAACTTTGTTAATTACCTTCAGGTTACTCCTTTTACGGTGATGTGAAAACAGCTAGGAAGAGATCTAGCTAGATGGTTGTGGTGGAAG
>VWZE01002975.1:87272-105823 GCA_013396675.1 Eubucco bourcierii
CCCATCTGGTCCCATGGACTTGTGGCTGTCCAAGTGGCTCAGCAGGTCCTGAACTAATTCCTCATGGATTTCCAGGGCAACACACTGCTCCCCGACCGCATCACCCAGCTCAAGAGGGCACTTGTCCTGAACTACTCCCTCCTCACTGTTGAAAATTGAGGCAAAGAAGGTATTCAGGACCTCAGCCTTTTCCTCATCTTCAGTTACGGTGTTCCCCTCCAGGTCCAATAAGGAGTGGAGGCTCTTCTTGCCCTTCTTTTTAGCATTGATAAATTTGTAAAAATGCTTTTTGTTATCTTTCACAGAGGTGGCCAACTTAAGTTCTAACTGAGCCACAGTTCTAATCTAACTGTTGCACCACAGATGCTGGTTGTTAGCATTGTTCTTTACATTCTTGAGATTCATGGCTAGGGACACTTTCAATTATGTGTTCTTGTTGCACCAAACAACCTGTTCAAGGATGACATCAGCTACATGCAAGTTTCCATCTTCTTCCTTAAGACATGAGCTGCAAGCATCCATACTTTCCCTGGAAATTCAATGTACCAAAACCTGATGTTTGGTGTGAAATTATATACCAAATCTTAAGTGTGGGGTTTTTTTTGATTTTTGGTTTCTTTGGTTGGTTGGTTTGGGGTTTTTTTGTTTGTTTTGTTTTGTTTGTTTTGGTTTGGTTGGCTTTTCTTTGTTGTTTTTTTTTGTTGTTGTTGTTTGGTTTTGTGTTGTTTTTAAAAAATAATTTATAATAAATAAATTGGTCAATGCCTCCTAGAAAAAAAAAAGAAAACCTCAGAAGCACAGTCTGGTTGTAAAAAACTGGAATCTTTTTGTCCTGTGAACACCCTGAACTGGGACCACAAGGTGAGGCCAGGCCAGTTCTCAGCTTCCTGCCAGTATGCGAGCCCCAGACTCAGCATTATGGTGAAATGCAGCCAAAAGCTCACAGGTTCCAGGTAGTAACTCTTCTCAGCCACCTTATGCATGAACCTCTTGCCTAGACAAGGCAGGAATCCCTGCCCCATTCTTTTATGAATGGCACAAAGATACGTTTTGACATTGGGTATCCCAGAGATGTGCAGAGCTGCAACCTCACACTCCCCTTCGTCCCAGACCTGCAACCCTGTGGTTCTGTCATCCTCCAGTGTGCCAGGTAGTGTTTGATAGAAATATCTGGGTTTGTCCAATGTTTCTCTTGTGCAGGGTTAGGAATTGAGTAGGCAGTACAGAAATCTTAAGAAAAAAACTATCTTCAAAATGAAGGATGATGGAAAAACCATTAACAAATGTCGTATCAATAAATGTATTTAACTGAGACCTTTGGTTTCATGGGATTCTTTTTGGACTGGGAGGAGGATGGGAAGGAAAATTGTATCAAGATGTTCTTATAAGTTAATATTGTCTTTTAATTAGAAGATCATTGCTGTTGAATTTAATCTCACTGCCTTGGAATCCATGGGAGCCTTGTACCTAAGGAAAAACTACTGTACCTTATCCACAGTAAATCCTAATTTAGTTAGACTAGCATGCAAAGACCATTTCAACTCTGCTCAGTTAGAAATGTCTGTAATTTTAGAAGAGAGTGACTGAGAATTATTATCTCTTTCAGAGTACCTTGTTCAAGCTGAGCACATCCCTGTGTAGAAGCCTGTGCAAAGCCTATGGGACACTTGTGGGCAGTCTGAACTGCTTTATGACATGAGATACAGGCCTGGAAGAGGATTGTTTTGCAAACATGAATTTACTTGCTGCACTCCCTTCATCTTTTCCTTACCTGTTCCCTGAGGACCTGTGTTACAGGCAAGTGGTAATTTCCAGTTTATTTGTCTGCTGTAGCTTCCTGCTTACCATATGATTAGCTGTGGCTTCTTGTAGGATGCCCATTGCACCTTGTGGGATTCCCAGGCAGTTTCTCCTGCAAGTAACCAGGCCAGATCCACATGGCTTATCTCTTACAGAGAAACCCACAAAATAAAGCATAATTTGTGCTAGAAATCACAGCGTAATTTTAATTATTTGGTTTAGCCCTCTTTTGCTATAAATGGCAACAGAAAGTAACTTTCTTAGTTCCATTGAAGTCATTAAGCATTATTAATAGCTGTGAGTTTTTGTGAGATTCTGTGGCACAGGGTAGGCTTGTGTCACAGAGCCAAGTCAAGACCAGAGTTATCACACGGGCTCTATGAGATTTCTAAATGCAGAGAACTCATTGGCTTTATATTGCCTCCTTTGTTTTTCATACAACAGAATGGACCTATGGTATTTTGTATGCTGATGTAATTATATTTAGTAGTTAACAAATCTCAGCGCTATTTAGCTTTCTTAAATGATAGAGGAGACTTATTAGTGCCTTGCATTAGAATGTGTATAGCTTCTCATTTCACTTTTTCATGGTAATATGAAAACATCTTTAAATGTGTTTTAGACATCAGCCAAGAGGTACCCAAAGGGGGCAATTAGCCCTTACTACATTAAAGCAAAAAAAAAAAAAAGAAGGTGTTGCTCTAAAAAGTATACTGAGGATTAGAAGGATTCAAATATATATAGAAGGATTCTAGAAAAATTCATTGTTCTAAGTTTTTTCAGTGATACTAAGGAATATGAGGTATTTTTCTGCACAGGTTTTTTTTTTTTTTTTCATTTTTAGAGGCATGACTAGCAAATGTCATATGTCTCAGACTAAGAGGGATTTGAAATGCTGGATAATTCTAAATATCTGCCTTTAACAAATAACTTCCAATAAAACTGGATTGTACTGGGCTGAATGGCAGTCATTGCCATAAGGCTGTTGCAACCTGCAGTTGCAGCCCTTCGTGAACTCCAGGTATGTGAGCTTTTAGCCTGCATGGCACTTAAACCATCACAGTCAAAAAATAAATAGCACAGACATGATGAGGGAGGAAAACCAGCTGAGACATTAGTGCTTGCTGACAGTACCTCTGTACATCAGAAACCACTGTATATTTTCTGATCCCTTCCATAGCTTCCTCAATTAAGTAATTCTCTAAACTATTACAGTCCCTTGCTGAGAGGGATCCAGGACATAAGGAAGCCTCAGCACTTCTGGTTATCTTCTCTAATGTATCCTCACAGCAGCTAATCACAAGACTTTCCATCTACCTTACATGTGGAAAAATAGATTTATGTATGAAAGACAAAAGCTTTAAATCAGTCAGTGTAAGCCACAAATTACTTCATTAGAATCAATGTATTCAGGCAGTGCAGTTTAGATAAGGCTCAGCCAAAAGGGCCTCTTAACTATAATCCAGTCTTGGTACTGCCTTGCACAGTGAGTCTTACAGCTTTTAGACTAGGCACAGATTTAAAATCTACAAATTGTTGATAGGTTAATGTATGTCCCTTTTCCTTGATATTTTCTTTCATATTAAAAGTTGGAGAGAAAGTACAGAAGGGAGGAGTGTTATTTTGTAATATACTACAAACTAGTACAGTACAAAAAACTTTATATGAGTAAGCACACTGGCACCTCATTCTGGGTCCACTCTGCTCCCCACAGCTTGGAAGTGCTGTGAAACTGCAGAAAACACAGGCAGAAAACAACATTAAAAGGTATCTAGTGAATTAAGTTAGGCAGAAGAAACTCACTTTCTACAGTCTGCCAAAAAGAATGCTCAAGGGAGGCAAGATCATAGAATATAAATACCTTCAAAGCAAGGGGATTATTCGCTTTACCAGAGTATGACAAAACAAAAAGTAGTGGCTTCAAACTAGGGAACACAAAGAGCAGTGGAGTAATTAAGTCCTGAATGGAACATGGTGCCGATGAAGAAGGGGCCAAGTGGGAGGAACAAGGTCAGAAGAGAAGCCTTAAACTGATAGAGGAAGAGAGGATTACTAACATAATTAATTTGGTGTTTGGGAAGCTGTGGGATTAGGAGTAGGCAAAAAAGCAATATTCTTCTCTCTGTAGAAGAGCTCTGGGCCTGCTGCATGCATCCCACCAAGTCAAGTTGTCCTTGTCTCCAGCGGTCTTCAGTGTGCAGGTAGTACTTGTTCAGGAAGAACCAATGTCCCAGAGTAAGGTCATCAAAGCGCACACAATGAGTTGAATTTTCTTGCAGGTCTGCACCCACTGAGCTTCCCTAAAGGTGGAGAAGGGTTCTTGGTCTGATCTGAATGTCAGCAGCACATTCAGCCCAGGAGACATCAGAAGAGCAATGCCTTTGTTTAACTCTCTGCCTCCACTGTGTGATTATTAGAAAAAACAAACACAACATCAAACCAAAACCCCCACAAACGAACAAAAAACCCCAACAAAAAACAACCAAAGAATCCTCTGAAACACCATCTTGTGGAAAATGTAATTCCTGTTCACCGATCTGTAAAGCAGAGATGTGTAATAAAATTATATTTGGGCAACTTTGAAACTTTGGCTGGTGTACACAGACTGGTGTGCTTATGGTAACAGCGGGAAAGGGATGGGATGATGGCCTGCCAGAGGAGCTCCTCAGGAAAAGGAGGAGATGACCTGGCTGGCCCAGGCATCAGAGACAGAAACCTGAGGGCAAAGCAGTGGTGCCCTCACAATCATAGAATCATAGAATGGTAAGGTTGGAAGGGACCTCAAGGATCATCTAGTTCCAACCCCCTGCCATAGGCAGGGACACCTCCCACTAGCACAGCTCACTCAAGGCCTCGTCCAATCTGGCCTTGAACACCTCCAGGGAAGGAGCAGCCACAACCTCCCTGGGCAACCTGTTCCAGTGCCTCACCACCCTCACTGTAAAGAACTTCCTCCTAATACCCAGTCCAAATCTCCCCTCTGCCAGTTTAAACCCATTGCCCCTTGTCCTGTCGTTGCAAGACCTTGTAAATAGTCCCTCCCCAGCCTTCCTGTAGGCCCCCTTCAGATGCTGGAAGGCTACTATCAGGTCTCCTCAAAGCCTCCTCTTCTCCAGGCTGAAGAGCCCCAACTCTCTCAGCCTGTCCTCATAGCAGAGCTGCTCCAGCCCTCTGATCATCTTTGTGGCCCTCCTCTGGACCCGCTCCAACACTTCCATGTCCTTCCTGTGCTGAGGGCTCCAGAACTGCACACAGTACTCCAGGTGGGGTCTGACAAGAGCAGAGTAAAGGGGCAGAATCCCCTCCCTTGCCCTGCTGGCCACGCTGCTCTTGATGCAGCCTAGGACTTGGTTGCTGTCTGGGCTGCATGTGCACACTGCAGGCTCATGTTGAGCTTTTCATCAACCCAGACTCCAAGGTCCCTTTCCTCAGGGTTGCTATCCAGCCATTCACCACCCAGCCTGGATTTGTGCTTGGGATTGTGCCTACCCAGGTGCAGGACAATGCAGGATGGGGAACTATCAGACCAGTAAAGCAGCAAGCAAGCTTTGGGAGAAAGCCCTGGACTGTGGACTCATGGTATATTTGTGCACTGGACAAACAACTTGATCTCTCTCTAATTAATCTGTGGATGTATCTTACTGCCCAAGGTCAGAAAAAAGGGAAATAGCAAAAGGCCACCTCCTGCCCCTAGGACCTCTTGAAGTCAGGTAAGTTTACACTGATAGCTAGGAAGAAACTTGGGGTGCTTCAAATCCCAGGGCTTATGTTTTACAACAGATTTTTCCTCAATCCATTCACAACATGGGCCACCCTGTGGCTGAACTTTTCCCTTTAATGTCCCTTTAGCTTTACGAAAGCTAAAGATTTCTTTATTAGAATGTGTTATACAGTAGCACTTAATTAGATGATATTTCAAATCACATTACAGTATTTTAAGAATTTTTTTTTTTCCTTATCCGAAAAACTCCAGATATGCCAAAATTAAGCTCCTCGTTAAAGGAAGAAGGAATCAGGTTTGGAAACAAATAATAACGACAGATAAATCACTGCATTTGCAGACAAAAAAGGATGTCTAAAGTAGTTGATAATACAGGATCAGAAATGGTTATATGCCCACAACTCTGTCCTTTCCCACACTGAAGCAATGTTAAAGGTGAAGCTGAGTTCATTATCATAATGTTTTTCAACTCAAAATAATTGTTTATGTTTATTGGAAAAGGGCTGTGATCAGACAATGAAACATCTTGGTCATACCAGAAGCAGAGCGTGGCTTCACACAAAATACTCTACCTTTCAGACACGTTTTTTAAAATGGTCTTATACTTCAGGAATGTTTTAGTTAAGTCATTGATTCTAAAACCGATGTAAGTTTAAAATATTGCCATGAATTAAAATATGCACTTATGTTTTGGCTAAATAAAGAAAATTTCAGAAGATGACAAATTACCATACTCAAGAACTATTTCTAGAAAAGCAGTGCCTGATTAGTCCATGTTTTAATCAAGTAAGCAGGGGACAACCAATCCTATAAATAATATCGAGGTTTATGTCAGTAAAAAACAGCAGGATGCAATCTTTACAGCCTCAGTTGTTTTCATATTAATTGGAATACATAATGAAAGTAATTACACTCATATTTTGGTGCATGTCTCAGTGTACCTTGGAAGGAGTCCAGTAAGTTGTCTGTCTGTATCTGATTTCTAGAATAGTGATTTGTCATTTTTAATTGCTCCTTACGAGCAATAAGCATGAAGTATTTGTATAAATAGTATAAATAGTAAATGACTCTTGATTTTCACCTTTCTGTGCTCCCTCAAACGATGTCACTATGAATAAAGCACTGAAAAAAAAAATTCCCATGTGATTTACTCACAAGAAAGTCCCTTTTGGAGCTAAAAAAGTGAAAATTGGCCTGATACTCAACATGTGTGTGTATTATACAACCTGTGTGTGTACAAATCATGTTACATGAATGGAAACATTTTTGTGCTAAACATACTGGGGATTAACAGCCTCTGCTATGTCTGTGGAGCAAATCATCCTTTCTTTTTTCCCAAAATATAGCAGAGCTGACAGAGAACAAGTGTGGAAAAGGTTGAATTTAAGACTGAGTGGAGTCAAAGTATAACTTGGTGAAGAAAGTAATCCTTCATAGCCCTTTGGGTTTTCAGGCAGGACATTGGGTCTCTTCTAGCCCATCCTTTTTAAAAAGGTGCAAGATAATAGATGAAAATGGAGATTCAGAGGCTACATCACTTGAAAACATACTTGGAAAAGGAAAATACTCTTGATGTTGACAGGAGTATTTCCAGTGATTTCAGTTAGCATCAAGAGGCATTGGGAATATGCTGCAAACAGCACCAGGATGCTAGCGGAAGAGAGGACTTGGTGGAGAGACAGAGATATGCTGGGCACACCTTGCATTAACCACCAACAGGCTGACACTGCTTTCCATACCTGTACACATTTGCATGTCTCTTCTGTTTCTGTTGAAGGAAGCTTTCCCTCCAATAGTGATACATAACTTTCAGAAGGGGCAGAAATGGGGTCGAGACAGCACAGCTACAGACAAGGTATTTTACAGATAACATCAACAGTCCTGCTGCAGTAATTGCCCCACCATGGTGACCCATGCTGCAAGATTAACTCCCAAGTCCCACCTTTGTCCTGATGAGGTTTTCCAATGATGCTGCTCTTGGACTCAATGCCTCCTTGAAGATCACACCCTGGGTCGCTTGTGTGCCACATACTCTGCTATTCCCTTAAGAGCTGTCACTGCTCTCCAGGTGAGGAGACTGTCTTTTACACTGTTTGCAGGTCAAATATGCATCCAGCATCACTGCAAATGACCATGTCTACAAATATGAAATACACTAAATTCCACATTGTCTGAGTAGATGATGTTATGTAGTTATACACGCATAGTGACAACATTAGTCCAGCAGCAGTAATTATTACATTAAACAACACAGGGCATGACCACAGAAGTAGAGCATTCAGGCAGCTATAAAAAGACAACCTCTTGGTGACTAAAATGAGTAATTCTGAGGGAATGCAGGTCTGCTGTTGAGGTCAGCCCAAAACAAGTCACAGCCAGACAGTGACTATCTGGCACCTCAGACAGAACCTGCAGACAGTGGAGCTGTATCTTCTCCAGGCCCTTGAGTTTCGGGAAGGCAGTGGGACAAAAAGAATAGCTGGGCACTCTCCAGAAGCAGAAGGAGAAGCAGCTCTTGAGGCACTTCGGTCTACTCTTGGCAGCATGGATGCGGTGTTAGCAAGGAAATTCACATCCAGGGAGATGTCAGTACAGCGGTGGGTGCTCCAATACAAAGTGAAATATATTTGTTTCTCATAAAATTTCATTTTGTGTTCGTATTGTTCCAATATTGCTTTAATGCCTTGTCTAAGATTTTATCACTTTAATAAGCAAATATTCATTATAAAGACCATTTTGGCCATCCAAGATCCAAGTTCTGAATCAGAGTAGCAGGTACTACTTGTAAGACTTCAATGTTCAGATATGCAAGCTACCCAGCATCATTTAGATAATGTGCTGGGGCTGAATGTAAGTGATAATAAACTAATGTGAATTCATTATGATGCCTCAAGGAAACAATATTGCAATTCCAGGTAATATGTTTCTCTTCAGAGTGGACGTGTTTTTTCTAAGAAAAATAGGTATCTTAAAAAGTTGTTATTTTGGGCTAAAAAAGCTGCTTGAATTCTTCTTCAACAAGATTGAGATTACTGAAATACAGTTGAAAGACCTCTAAAAGGCTTAAAATTTGAGAAAATAAGGCTTAAAATAGATTGACTTGTTTTCTTTCACTAGGCAGGTGACTGACTTGTTATCCAATCATAAGAAATTTGTTACTATCTAATTTGAGGGTTACAGGGTGGTGTTGGAGATCTGGGGAATCCAAGTGTGTAATAACACAGCTAAAATTTAAGACAGGTCAGACAGGAGCTTTATTAACCATGACCACAGTGACAGAACATTTGAACAGCACTGCCCCTGCTGCTACTCTGTGCTCTGCCAAGTAATTGTAGAAACACAGCCTATAGAATGTGTCAGACAAAAAAAGAGGTGAGGAAAACTAGTAGCTTGCTAGCTACTGCAGCTCTAAGTAGGACTCACACAGCACATAAGGTGAAGAGATGTAGGAATGGCTCTTGGTGGAGCCTGTATAATGAAGCACACCCCATACTGCCTTCAGTCAGCAGTAGGGAGAGGGAAACAAACATAGACTGCAAGCTCCCAGTCAAAAAGATTGTTCTTTTAGTTAGGATAAATTCCTTAGCCAGAGCTCTCAAGTCTTAAATATTAATAATTCTACCACCGCACAGTTAAACATGCCTTGGGGTGTTGAGTCTTACAGTTTTGTCATGTTCGATGAATTCTGTATTATCACTCAAAACAATCTGGGGTTTTCATTTTCCCCTGACACATTCAGTCAGGGAGTGAATGTGCCCATAGTGAAAACCTGCTTTCTGCAATGTGCTGGCAGTCACAAGAAGTTCACTGGGTCATGCTTAGTAAGTAAAATGAAAAAAACCCTCATTGCTTCTGTTCTCCCTCACTCCCTCCCACATACAAACACCAACTATTCTGCTGTTACCTCAGTATATAATAAAGTCCTCCATTCTCTATCTTTCAACTTTTACAGCCAGGTTTCCTAGCAGCAGGTTGTAATTGGAATCCGACTGTGAAATAAACAGGTAGAAAATGACTGACACTTCCCAAAGGCGTAAAAATAAGAGCATTTTAACCCTATGCTGTTGAAAGAGTTCCTGTATGGATCCTACAAAGTGTCATCTTTACCTGAAGCTGAAGAAACACTTCAAAAACAAGGCCCTTTAGTTTGGAGGGGGGGGGTAAGAGGTGTCTGTGTGTGTCTGTTTTTTGGTTTGGTTTGGTTTAAATCCTGCCAGCATTATAAGCTTATAAAATAAGTAAGGGCATTGTTGCACTTGGGATTTCTTTGAGCAAAGGCAACGAAACAGCATTTATACTACAACCATATAACACTCCCCCTGTACACTGTCATTAACTTATCTGCCCTAACATGTACATACTGATGTTTTCACTTGTGGACAGGCCTCATGTTAACATGATATTGCAGTCTGCATCTTTCTCACAACAAATCCACACAATTAAAACCAAACCAAGACAAAATTGCTACTGTAAATACCCTACACTGATTGACAACGGGAAGCATTCCTGTTGATTCTACAGAGATTAATAAACTGAGAAATTTAATTACATGCATTGTGTACATTTTATATGAAATGCATTTCTATTTTTTATTTTATATTTGTATACTTCCATATATGCTTTTAGCAGTCCCATCCTCATGTGAACACTATAGACTAGAGTTACTCAGCCTCTCTGCCGACATGTCCCACACGAAAAACTCAAAAAATTCCTGGGTGTCTTACCAAGGACTGTGACTCTGTGGAGAATTAAGGGTAGAGGCAATTTGCAACCCACAATTTGAGAAAACCAATTGCAGACTAGATGGCTAAGGCTCTTTGTAGCTAGGCTGCCAAACTCTTCCTATTAGAAACCTTTCATTTTAGTAAATCAAAGCTATTCCAGATTCTTAGTGTTGGGGCTGAAATTTTCCATGTCTGTTTTCCAAAATAGTGTCAGCATAAATTGTCCAGTTATTTCCAATAATAAAGTCAGTAGAAAATATATTATTTGCCAATCATACTATTTAGCAGTCATTACTACAACAGTATGACTGGAGGCAAGGAAGTGAAATTTGGCATTGAATGGTCTGTGTGATGGATAAGCCTTTTGTTGTGCATCTATGTGTGTGGAGGGACATGATGCCTCAATGTAGCCAAGCTATAAATAATTGAGACTATATCTGATCACATATGCTAAGTAGAAGTTGATAAATAGCATTTCCAGGGATTCTGTCCATGCTAGCCTACTCTCTTTTTGAACCCAGGATAAAGGAAGCTGAGACAGCATTTCCCTACAATTGCTCTGCCCAGATGCTCTGACCCTGGATGCAGATACAAAACCATAGTGGAAATTACACAAGGTAGCTGTGTCAATCAGACCACTTCTTGTGGTCAGGAGGCAAAAGCCATCCATCTCCTTTCAAGCCCTTTTACCTAGCTAACCTCACAAAACCCCAAAGCCATCTTCCATAGCTACTGACAGCCCTTAGCTGGATGCTCAGCTCAAGAGAGAGTGTGTGTACGTTTGTCCTGCAGGACAGTGGAGCTCTCACACCCACACCTGACATCAGAGAGGGCTGTAGCAGGACCTAATTAAGTCTGAGGAATAGTTGCCAATTGTTTTCTTACTCAATGTCTAAAATTTATAGTGAAAGTTACTATTTATATTCCTCCATTTCACCTTATTATCTGAAGAAGGACGACTAATAATAGTCCATTTTGCAGCAAAGGAGTATGGCACTAAGTTCATTACTGCTTGTGAAACAGCTGGGTACACTAATGATAAGCATGACAGAAATGGTCATAAAGAAACAAATAATTCTGCATTACAGCAGGTTTGCACAATGTAAAATGGATAAGGTATTGGATGGTCACTGAACACAAGGATAAAATCAAATACTGAGTTTATTGACGGGCCATCCATGCCAGATGTCTGACTTTAGAAGAGGTCCATCAGCAAAGATGAAAAAGTAGTATGTGTTCTCTTAACTGAAGACTGAGCACAATGCTCAAGCCCAAAGGAAGTTAGTTAAAATTGCACAGATTAAAGTCAGAAAAAAACCCAAAGCAACAGAATTATGTTTTACTGCTTGACTTTCAAAGCTTTGTGTCCTTTTAACATTCGTTTTAATATAAAATATTAGTATATACAAATAATAACAAAATGTGGGTAGCTAAACTGAAAATTGTTATCTTATTGCTTTAAGTGCTGATACACCTTCCAGGACTATGCTTTAGACCATATGATTTTACAACATGTAAACATAATACAAGTAAAACCAAGACCTGATTCAGTAGCTAACAACATATTCCTGAAACCTTAGAGACAAGAACAAGATCAATCTCAAAACTCCTACAGAAATCAGAGCTTTAATGTAAAGAAATGTAAACAAAACTCAGGATGACAGCAGCAGCATGTTTTCCATTTTTTTCTGACATCTTTCTGGGGTTGATGTGATTTAGCACCAAAATACAATCCAATGACATACAGTAAAAAACACCTGTTTGATATAATTTCACAAAGCAGTCCTCTTTAACAGCAAGCTTTCCATGAACACAGGGTGACAGCTGAAAAAAGGTCAAGATAAACCTTTACTTCAGGCAGCCACTCTGGGTTATATTCTCTTGCCTGGTAAATAAGAGGGACAAGGTACCAGGCTGGAGATCATCTATAATATTTATTTTTTCCAATGTCCCCCAGACCTGCCTCCACCCAATAGCACCACCACTGCTGTCCCAGCAAACTCTGCACCCCTGGGCATTCCTGTCTGCTCTGTGCCATGGCCCAGAGAACCCAAGGTGTACCTTCAACTAGATCAGGCTTCCCAGAGATGCAGAACCAAGGGCTGTGTAGGGCAGATGTGGGCATTCTGTGCTTGGAAGCCAAAGGGCCAAGGTTCATTCTCAGGTCTCACTTCATTTGGCTGTGTATGGGTAGCCCAAAGGACCTGTCCTGTTTGAGGGAACAGACTGCTCTGCAGAGGGCTTCTGAGCTCCTCTCCTCCAAGTCATGCACCTTACTGAGCAAGTTAGCACCCTTGGAGCTCCTGTTTCTCAGCTCAGACGATCAGCGATTCATTATGGATGCCAGCCCTGAAGGTTTTAACCCTTCTTAACAAAAGGGAGGTTTCTAGCAGCTTTCCCTCCTTTGCCATGTGTCCTTTGTGATCAGGAATTTCCTGGGCCCTAGGAGTGCCTGTAAGCCTAGCCTTGAAGGGCCTGAACTGGGAACAGGGTTTCTTAGCCCATACTTAAAAAATTAATCCTTTGACTTACAGTAAGATTTCAAACATCCTGCTAGACTTGTTTTGAAAAATTTCCTTATCATACATTAGCATAAAATTACAAATATGTTCTGTGGGATGTGAAAGATATTTATTCACCACACTGGGCTTTGGACAGTGACTTATGCATGTCATACACCCCTCTGCCACATGCATTTTAAGCTGCATGTGCAAGATAACCTGGTTATCTCAAAAGCCATAGTACAGTTTGGACTTGGCAATACAGTTAAGAGACATTTATAATCATGAGGAAAATTAAGCTACGGTGTATTTCTGTCTTCAGTACAGCAAATGAGTACTAACCATTGCACTATATTTTGTTATCGCTTAGATTTTTTTTCCCAGAATATCCAAAGAACGTTCTGGATATTCAATTTGCTATCATGATTGATTTTAATGTATCAGTCAAATATTTCTCTTCTTCCAAATTACACTTGCTGAAGAAACAGAAATGTACTGAAAAAGAAAAATAAGCTCTCAATTCTGAAGGTGAAATATATTTATATTTTTAATTTACTAATACAACAAAATATTTCTGATTATTTTCAGGTTAAACATACACAATGACTTTCCAACGAGACAGATACAATTATTACGTACAGCAGGTCACTGAGTAGAGAGCATGCATGCGTTGTCTGAGGTCCAAAGAATGTGCAATCAGCCTTGATTACTGGTGACACAGTCCTGCAAGGTCTAAACAATTTCACCTTTTCATAGTAGCCAAAAATGTTTTTGCATCCCTTAGGAATTAGCACATGAAAGAGCCTGCTATAAATTAGCTATGAAACAGTTTTATGCAAATCTTACATATGTTATTAATGAGAAAAGTTATTTCCAATGGAACAGGACAAGCACACCAAGAGGACATCCAACCTAGTGATAGTAGAATAGCCTTCAATTCCTGAGAGATTTTCCATATAGAGATGCTCTGACTTGTATGCACAATGCGTAATTTTGTTCCTGAAGTTTTTGTTCAAAGTACTTATAAACTCACTGTAACGTGTTTTATTCTTAGTATACTGTCCACAAACAATCCATGTAACTTTATTGCAAACACATTAACTGAAATATTGATCACTGAAGCAAAGATAATTGACGGTCATAATCTGCAAGTGATCCACTAAACAAGAGATTTGTTATCAAAGAAGTCTTAGTAGAACAGTGGTCATTCTATAAATTCAAATGCCATTACACCACACATTAAAATTACAAATGCATTCCTATTTTCTTTTTCTTTTCCCGATTTTCAACTCTTCACTCCAGCTGAAAAGTGGTTTTCTTTTAGAAGTTTGCTTATATACTTGATCAGCAGGAGCTGCCTGAGCTTCAGACCCTGTTTGAGTGTCTCTGCCACCTCTATTCTGCACCAGACAGAGTTTCAACAACCAGCTTTATTGAAATAGTGGTGACCAACATGAGCTCTCTCTCAGCTTCCAGATCTACCCAGTGGTCAGTGTTGGATCAACTAATCTGCCTCGGACATAATCTGCTGAAAAAGTTATTCTAGATGAGAAATTTTTGCATCAAAGTAAGTAAGCCAAACATTTCTGTCAAAAAGTTCACTGAGTTCAGTGGAGTCAGACTTCACTAGAGTAAAAGAGAATAAATGTCACAGGAGAGAGGAATGATCTTTCATTGATCCTTTCCAAAAACAAGACTTCTGAAATTCTTCGAACTTTTGCATTGCTTGAAGCATATTTTTTCAAATGAGAACTGGCTTTTGTATTCTGCAAATATTTTAAAGGTTTAAATCTCCATAAATTTTGGTATTTTGAAGAGTCAGCATTTCAACAGTCATGTCCTGAGCCAGTAAAAGCAGGCTTTAGCACAGGTCTTACAGATGTTAGATACAATGCTTTTATTTGTTCATTTCATGTTATCACTAATTTTCAAGAGATACACAAACATTTCTACTTTAAAAATATAATTGCAAAGACAAAACTGAACAACAGCAACAACAACAAAAAAAACAAACTTTTTTTTTTGTCCCAGTGTCTTCTTTAAAGCTTGTTTAGTGCAAACAGACTATTTAACTTTTTTTTATTGCTTTCTTAGTATTTGTCATAAGACTCTTCGGCAAATAAAGAATATCTGTTCACCCATGGAACAGGTCACCGATGTTCTGCTTGTTCATCATTGGCTGCTCTTATTTTCAACTCAGTTATCAGATTTAGTTATTGAATATTAGAGAGTAAATTAAATGTCAAATCTGACTCACTCAAAGCAGATGTGCTATTTTACTGCTCCACTAGTTCACACAAGGTGAAGAATGTATCCCAGCTGTGGAGGGTTAAAAAAAAAAAAAAATTACTCCTGCATCATACATTCATACATTCATACAGTCTACAAATCTACCATCTGCTCTGAATAGAAGGTGGGATGAACTGGAGCATTTCACAAGCGGAGTAGAAAAACTGCATTGTAATCTCATCTTTGTCATTACTGTAATTACCCAGCTCTGTAGCAGCACCAGAAAAGTAGTCAATAAGTTCTTCAAGCTGTTGAAGAGCACAGCGCACTCACAGACAAGGAAAGAAGGACAGAATAAGTTGTGCCATCTGCCTCACCTCCTGGTCCTGGACTGTACCTGCCCAACACCACTACCAGGAACTTGCAGCTCAGAGACCAAATGTTCTCTAAGACTCAGCTCACATGGACACAGGCTGCTCCATTCCAGTAGCCAAGACAAGAATGAGAATGAATTTGTTATGGATCCAGAGGTAATTGCACTGTAGCACTCAGCTGCCATCCTCTCTGTTTCTGTTACAACATAATGTGCAATTTCCCTTTACCATGACATCCTGGTTCAGATAATTTCAGAAGCATTGTGTTTGCTGTAGTACTTATGTGTAGTATAATCTTTATGCCATCAGAAGACAGTTAATTTTTTTTTTTTTGCTGAGCTAATTATGTCACAGCAAAACACAACATGTTTGTGCTTGTTCTTGACAGTCAGTTTGGAAAAGTGGTTCTCTTTCTGATGTTTTGCTGTGGACTACCTAATGATCAGTTCCTAAATTTCTCTACAGTTGTGCATGTGGCTACTTGCAGGCAGTGCAAGTATAGTCCACGGAGGGGCAGGGCATTGTTCACAACAGCCTGTACATACCCAAACTGCAGAGTAAGCTGTAACAGTATCACTGGTTGGTATCTATTCATACTCCACATGCCTGTGGTTACATGTGTTGACTTGCAGCCTGAGTGGTAATGAGGGGTTACATCTGAGATACACTATCATGTAAGTATGGCACAAGAGAGGCAGGAAGAATATATAAATACATATATACATATAAAAGAACACATCCAAATTCATTTTACAGAAGCAACTATATGATGCAGTTGCTCACTACAGCTGAGGAATAGGCTTCTTGCCCCAGGAGGTCCTTTCAGTTGTGCAATTAAGACTGAAAATAAAGTTGTGCTCAGAACAGTGGAGTTGCCTTTTACAACTGAAGTGGTGAATTCAGAATTTGGGTCAGCAATCAGCACAGACACATTAAAAAAACCAGAAATTACAAAAGTCTTGAGCAAAGACAAAAGGCTCTACTGGCACTAAAGCAATCCAATCACATTTCTCCCACAGCCGCTGCTTTCGGTCCTGTTTTGGCATTCACCCTTACCACCTCATAATGTCAGATTTTACATCAATAAACTCTGGTTTTTAACTTAGCAGGGTAGAATTAACCAAAGAGAAATGTGATCCCATTGCCATCTGCGGAGCTGAATGCTCTGCTCAAAAACGAACTTTCCTGAGCTGGTCAAGAAACTGACAGTGGATTTGTCTTCCCACCAAGAGCTGTTGAGCAGTGCCACTTTGGTAGGGTCCAGTGTGAGAAATGTAGCATTGCTCAGCAGAATAATTTTACAAATAAAACAACATCTGTATATCAGAAGGGGGAACCTGGATGGGTCTGCAGGGGCAACAACTTCAGAGTAGGGAAAGCAAAGGGGAAATATTGCAGCCCTCTCTGTCCTGCACAAGTCTGGTGGTGGAGGAAGCAGAGGTTTATTTTACTTTTTTATGAGAGTAGGAGGATCAGATAGGTGCAAAAAGCAGATAACGCAGAAATGTCAAGAGTTAAATTGTTTTCTAAACTAGTTCTCCCACTGAGGCAAAAGGAACACCTCACACATGACCCAGCTGCAGCCTCAGCAGTGTAGCTGCACACTTTCCCTCCACCAGGGGCTTTATCATCTACACCTTCTCAAGCTTAGTATAACTTTAAATGAACACAGTTGCACATATTAAGTAGCACCTTCATTACATTAATTTTTCCACGAGTCACATTTCCACCAGATATTTTGTACTTCTGCTTCTATCAAAAACTCTTCTCAAACATTTTCTATGCAGAGATCAAAGAATAACCTTAAGAAAGCAGCAGACATGCATGATTTGAAGCACCCAAAGGCTTTCTCAACTGTGTGAATTCCAGGGAATGCACCTGCTCTTCAGAAGATGCAAGGCTATGTTTCAGAGGTTGTAAACCAGGAGCCTATCTTAGCAAAACAATTTGAGATATTGCACAGAATCACAGAACATGATATTGTTGAGTAGATGCTGTAACATTCTTGTTTTAGGAGGAAACCCCACTCACAACTCACTCTTCCACTCCAAATCCACCAGTAAAAGCTATCAAAATGCATGTATTTACAAGTAGGGTTTCTCTGTGTGCTCTTGATCTATTATCTACACAAAGCTACCTTTTATGCTGTCTGCTGACAGCGTTTGATGTGTTTTTCCTTCTGTGCTTATTTTGAGTTGCCATAGGAACTTTCTTATTTCCTGTCAGCTGTTGTTGTTATTAAATACTATTAATTGTATAAAAGGGTAGTCTACATGCTGAAAATAAAAAAGCTTTAGGAAGCTTTAGGAACATGCATTTCAGTTTACTCAGTCTTTTATTCATTTATTTCTGTCAATATTTAATTTTTAAAAAACAACAACAAAAAAAAACCCAACAAAACCAGGATACTGTAATAACAGCTGTTACCACATCAGTGGAACTCAGAGTAGATCCTTTCCAGTCTTTTCTTCTTGTTTGATCCAAGTTTCCCTTCCACTACCCTAAATATACTTATTTGAAATGCTGTCTTTTGTCTGTTTAGTTTTGAGCTTCATTCATCCTCATTCCCCACATATCCTTTTTTTTTTTTTTTTTTAAGAAAAATTAAAATTTGCTGTTAAAATGAATTGAATGTAAAGAAAAAATTCCAGTATGTAAGGAAATACAATCTGGAAAAATATTGGGATCTGAGAGGGGTTTCTTTTTGGCAAAGCCTAATTTGTCTTCTCTTGTATATAAGAAGTTATTTTTCAAAACAGTATTTTTCTGTTCATTCTGTTGTGTGGCCAGAAAGCAATAGAAAATGACTGGAATTGACTGAAAACAACAGTGGCTTAAACTGGTGCTTTCTTTATTCACATCAGTCATAAAATTTCCACAGTTCTTCCCATGAACTGATCACATATTTGGAGAAAAGACCTGATCAACAAATACATTTGCATTTGAAGTAGTATTGTAAGGAATACCAATGAAAGCTTATTCCAGCTCTTCTCTGGAAAGCTTTGTGAAAACAGCAGTAATGCTATAAAAACATTTTCTCTTTTCCACTTCACATCACTGCTCTTCATAAAATGGAAGAAAACAGGTAGCTTGTAATAAAGAAGCTGACAAACAATTTCACATTTAGAACTTTAGAAAACAATTCCACTAGTGTGACAAATTAAGCAAATGTGCTGGTTTGAGGCTAATTGGAGTATTTTAA
>VWZE01002978.1:0-55258 GCA_013396675.1 Eubucco bourcierii
AGCAAAGCCTGGATGGAGCACTTAGTGCCATGGTCTACGGCTGGGTGTCAGGTTAGGCTGCGTAAGCTTGGAAGGCTCTTCCAGCGTGGTTGATTCTATGAACACCTGCCTGCCAGTGCAAAGTGGTAAATTAATTCTTTATTTTACTTTGCTTGCACATGTAGTTTTTGCTTTCCCTACTGAACTATCTCTAGTTCAATGCACATATTTTCTCCTCTAATCTTTGGATTCTTTCCCCATTCCTCAGGGGCATTAAAAGTTCTAAGTTCATATGTTGTGGAGCAAAAATAAATAACAATAATTTTTAAAAATCCTTGCAATAACTTAATATGGCTTTTTTTTTTTTCCCCCTCATTTCAGAATGAGTAGTCCTTTGAAGATACAGTTTTCTGGACCTCTATCTATATTTGAATTCTCATCTTGAAACATGAAGAACTTTGTCTGTTCACAGGCAGACAAAATGACCCAAAGGATTTTAAATATGCAGAAAAAGAAACCTTTAGCTTTTTTTTTTTTTTTTTTTTTTTCCAACTATTCCACAGACATCTGTGTAAAACACTGTTGCAGGAACTATGCTGATACTTGCTGGATGCTTTATACTTCTTTAAAGGCATACCACCTGCTCCTCCCTCCCAGCTATGCTCTCAAAATAAAGTGTATACAATGTAGACTACATTATTGGATAATTGTTTGTAATTTAGAAAGTAGGTAGTAGTGAGGCATCTTGTAAACTTCCTTTCCTCTCCCTGCTCATTGCTCCCAAACTGTGCATAACTTCCCTAAACCCTTGCATCTTTGAACAGACTTCACAGAAAGTATAAAGTCAAGAAATTCTTTTTCAAAGCACCTCAAGACAGTCATAGTGATTAAAAAAATAGATTTGCCAGTGTTTTCTCAATGCAAAATAATTGATCTTCACTTTTTCTTTTCCACATATAGAAAGAATCTAGACATCTTAATGTACACCACACACATAAAATAAGTAAAATAAACCCACGTGCAAATTGCTGACAATCTTCTTATACCAGTCTCTTTTCTGTTGAATTATACTTGCAAATGGTGGGATTTCAAGGCACAGGTGAGCCATGCAATCTGTTTCTCTGATTAAGGTTAATATTTGAGGGTCAAAATTCACAAATAATTCTCCTGTTTCTGAAGCTTTTACTAAGAGAGATGCCTGAAGTCCTCTTTGAGTTAATTCAATCTGCAGGAAACAAAGGCATCATTCCTGATCAGGCAAGCCAGTACAACAAAACACTTCGGTTTCAACATGAATATCACTTCAACAGCTACTAAAATCAGGTATTGCTGACAATGAATACTTATGTATTATGAATCCACAATAACATTTAATTAGCACAAACTGTATGTACCCAAATGCTTAACAATCAAATTAACTGTTCTTTATCTCTTAACACAAACTGTATGTACCCAACGCTTAACAATCAAATTAACTGGTTTTTATCTCTTAACACAAACTGTATGTACCCAAATGATTAACAATCAAATTAACTGTTCTTTATCTCTTAACACAAACTGTATGTACCCAAATGATTAACAACTAAATTAATTGTTCTTTATCAAACATTTTTCTGTTGGTTCCTGGATATCGTAAGCTGCATTCTATAGTTTAACACCAAAAGCAAAGCCACAGAGTTCCTTACTTCAATCTTCTTAAACGCAAACTCTCATAGCCTTAAAATTTAACTGCATATGTCACAATGAGGTGGCACACAAACCTGCCTTCATGAACTAAATTATTCTTGGATAACGCTTTTAGATATCTTTTGAATACATTTATCCTCATTGTGCTGGTTTGAGGCTAATTGGAATATTTCAATGAAAGAAATTAGATCATTGGTTGTAAAAAGAAAATGATGATGATGCCTATATCATTCATGGGTTTGCTGAGTGGGATAAAAGTAAAAACATAAATAACACTTGGGCACTTCCTCCTGGGATGTTGTCCTGTTCATTTCCCTCTGTGTGGACTATGTGTCACTTAAGCTAATCACTTTTCTTCTAACCCCAACCTGCTCTGACACCTCACTTCTAATTTCAGCAATTAAGATGTAAGCTAAGGGTTTCCACTTTGTGTATGTGTGGATTCTAGGATAAAAAGGGAATTTGAAACAGAAGGAGGGGTTAGCCTTGAGCCTTTTTGGGCAGTCTGCTTTGTCCTGAAGAGATTCAGGAGTTCTGTATTACTTCTAAGTTGTATATAATTGTAAATACTCATTGTGTATATATGCTCAGAAATTTTGCAGTGCTGTAAATACAGCTTCACCTTACTTCCCAAACTGTCTGAGTTAGCCTGGGTAATTTCAAGTGTGTGTGGGAGAGATATTCCTAACCCATTACACTCATTTCTCTTTTCACTTGTTTTCTGCTACCTAGCAGACAAATCATGTACAAATCTTAATGGAACTCCTGATTACATCCAACCTCTGGGCAATTTTAAAAATTAGAGTAACTTTAATGTTTATTGTAGGCAATCTTTTTTTATTATTCTTAAAAGGAAGCCTAATCACACTATTGCTTTAACTGTTTTATTTGAATATTAGAATACTATTTGGTCTCCATGAGATTAAAAGGGAAAGCATTTGTAAGATCGTCACACATGGCTGATACTAGGACAGAGCTGTGCCTTGGGTAAGAAAAATGTTCTTACACAAAAGTCATTTGCTGCCATTCCATTTTCCTTTTGCTCCCATTCCATTTCCATTTTCCTTTTGCTAGCATAATTTTATTGTTCTTCACTCACTTCTATGTATTACACTAAGATGGAGTTTGGGTTTAGGGCAATAATTTCATAACCCATTGCTTTCAGTATACTTTATTTTTGTATAGAACACACTGAAAATCTGCACATCCCTTCACTGTCTAAAATACAGTTGACTATATTGCTTGCTTCAGCTGTATCATGTATTATCATGACATCTTTCACAATATTTTAAAGAAATGATCTAATTTTGTCAAAGTCAACCTTAAAAAAGAACATTTTTTCCCTGCAGAGTTCACCAGCAAACCTTACAGCGCTCTTTGGACTTCAGACTTATTATTCCCACCACAAATCTCTTTTCCCACTTAGCTTTCTTTTCATACAGTTTTCATTATTAAGGTAACAGAAACTGGTAACACAAGTAAGGGGTACACTGAAGACACAAATCTTACACTGGCATACAACTGTAACTTTGATAGTTGCCGGTATTTTATTATTTTAATGTGCCCAGGTTGAACATCACTAGATATAACACACACAAAAAAAAATCTTCCTATCATATGCTTTTTTTTTTAAAAGTTGTAGACAAGGTGGTAACCACCCAGTAGCTAACAGGCAAAAAGGGGTGTGTGTGCATTTGTGCAAATGTTTGGAAATATCACAAAGTGCCACTAAGCTTTATTATTTCCACTGTACAGAAGAATAAAAAGTAACACCATCTACAGCCGTATTTCTTCTGCATTTGCATTCCCCATAGGACACTTGCTCCCATCTCATTCTTCCTTTCGTTCAGGAGAGCAGGAGCTCCACCTTGTGTTCTGATACTCATGTCCAGATCCATCTGCAGCAGTCTTGCCTCACGAAAAGGAGACTACTGAAATTTGTTTGTTTGGTCTTTTTTTTTTTTTTTTTTTTGGGTCATATCTGGTAGACCAGTGTATTGATGTTAGTGTGGATATACTTTTTGGGTGTTCTCAAGGCATGTGTACTTATTTGAAAAACTTGAAATTGTGTTCAAATCCACCTCCCTTTGTTCCCATGTAATGAATATTAGGTTAGAGCAGGTTTAGTAGGTTTCATATGGCTCCAAAGTCAGATTTGACTCTGCTTCAGGAGAAACCAGACGCATTTAGTACAGATCAGAATCAAATCACAGATCACTAGGACCTCAGGAAAAAAGCATCACCTTAGAAGTGATGCTTTGGCTGTCATTTTGTAAAAAAACTGTACTTCATTGCTCCATAAAGGTATGGTATGCATCCAAATATCTGGTCACTAGATTATTTAGCCACAGGAGAGATGTAGCCCCACAAGAAATATACATCCCACTAAGTCTTCATAGATGAGACAGGGAATGTATCTAAAAACGCCCAGGCAGTAGCAGGTACAATTTAGTGCAAGCTATCACTGGTATACTTGGAACAATGCAGGTATCCAGCACAGTACTGGCATCAAAACAGAAACTGAGTGCAAGATAGAAACACCAAACAAAAGACAGATGTTTCCCTCTTCACCACACTGCAATCCCTCTTCAATAAAACATGTAGGATATACCTATCAGAAGAGCTTTCTGTGAAGAGGACATCAGATCAAAAGTGGCCTTTTCATGTTAACAGAATAAACTACTTAAATTAAAGAGAATTCTAAGTGCAACATTGGAAGTTTTCATTACTGCCCAGGAGGAGGACCAATTACACAAGAGGTCAACAGTGCCAAACCTAGATCTGATACATCTGAAACAATCTATATTGAAAGAGCAGTTGATGTAATACTCTTCAGGTTCCTTAATTTCAAAAGGCAGTTGTCAACACCAGATTACTCATTGGTAACATATCCAGCACCAGAATCAAGGTAGTCTGATTACAGTGCATTATACAACCTCCAATACTGTCATCCCTTCTCCTGTTTTAGTATGCTATAATGATGCAAACATTGCCATTTACAGTATCAGATCATCCAATCCGACAATCCTTTAAACCTCCATGGTAAATATAAGTGTGAAGATAAAGAATCAGGAAATATTAGAGTATTCAGATTGGACAAGAGACAGCAGGAACCTCTGGTCTCAGGTCAAAGACTAGCTTTGAGAAAATGGATGTTTATCAGTACCAGAAGTTTTTACATTGTACAAAAAGGGAATGAGTTCCAAAAACACGAAGCAGATGCATTGCTAACTGTGTCACCACCTCTGAAACATTCATCTGGACATTCTGATCTTTCTTTTTTGAGATTTGAGAGGTTGAGGGCAGTTTTTCTATAACATCCACTTTGACAAAGTGATGTAGAAAATGAAGGTGGAAAATGTGCCAAAAGTAGAAACTTGTTAAATTTCAAGACTGTAAAGCAGTCCCTGCAGAACTCTTGTATAGTATGAGGGCTGTCAGAGATTCTACATACAAAACCCAAGAGTGCAAACTCAGCCAACCAAGATTTAGAACTGAAGATAAACCATGTGTTTTGAAAAGTATTCAGGCTACAAAATGTTCTGCCTTACCAAATGGATGCTGGAAAATTAAATGGGTCTGTACCAAGCCTCACTGGCACAGTTATTTTTCTTCATAGCAGCTTATATGCTACTATGTTTCAGCTTTGTAATTAAAGCAATATTGATAGCATCCTAACATTTTAGTTTTTGCTGAACAGTACTCCCAATGCATCAATGACTTCTCTGTTTCTCACTCTGTCCACTGCAATGAATAGATTGAAGAAGTTCAGAAGAGGTTGGGAGAAAACAAAACCAGGTAGATGCTTCAAAACCTATGGGTTATTACATGTCATACATCGTGCTCAGCAGCAAAAAGGGAGAGGCAGTGTGTGAAGGGATTGGTCATTTCTTGCTCTGGAACTGGCTGGACATTGGTCCACCCACACGAAGTGGTGAGTGATTGCCTTTGTAACACCTACTTTGTTTTCTTTCTCTTTTTCTCCACTTCTTCACTTACTAAACAACTCCTTATCTCGATCCACAAGTTTTCTTGCTTTTAGTTTATCTTCCTTCTCTCTCAGAGTGAGTGGAAGAAATGAGCAAGCAGGTAGCTGCCTACCAGAGTCAGTGCACAACAGGCTGAAAACACACTTGTGTACTGAATATGCTATTGATTCTACAGTGTCTTCTATTTGTTGAGCCTGGATGCTTTTTAACATGTACATTCACTCAAAGTCCAACCACGGATGATCACTAAAAACAAACAACAAACCAAATCCACATTGTCCAAACCACAGGAAAACTCTGTGTCTGCTTTTACCTTAAGCTAACCAGCTGACAAAACTCCACATGATCTTTCACTGCAGTCAGTAGCATATGGCAGGCATAGAAGGTCAGGTAAGGTTACCACTTCATTGTACATTTCCACAATGACTATTTGTCATTATAACTTCTTATTTATAATGAAGGTTTTCCATTGTTCCTACAATCATCTACAGGCAGTACAGACACTGCTTATTAATACACCTTTTTATAAAGTATCTATTTT
Organism: Eubucco bourcierii; assembly: GCA_013396675.1. Lineage (NCBI taxonomy): Eukaryota > Metazoa > Chordata > Aves > Piciformes > Ramphastidae > Eubucco > Eubucco bourcierii. The sequence continues at coordinate 6,196 of VWZE01002978.1, forward strand.
TTAATTCCATCCCCCACTTAAGAGGCATCCTAAGTCTACAGCCTAGCATACCCAATTACTGCTATCCAGAGAGTCATTCACACTGCTGTCTGAATTTGCTCTATAAAACCAGACATTATTAGTCTACCACCAACAAAACCTATCACTCAATTTTTTTTTCCAAGAAATATCCTAATCACAATTACTGTTTTACCTGCTGAAGCCATCCCCTGTAGTAGATCACCTCAAATTCCACAAGAACTTCTGCGACTTTGTTGTAGCTGCGGATTACGTGCTTGCCATCTGGTGTTTGTAGAACAGCTGGGTGCTGCTGGAAAGACTTCATGGGCTCTCTGATCCTATGAAACAGGTGACGTGCCCACATTATCTTGCCAGCTATTGGAGGCAGATTACGAGCCAGTGGAGGGTCCTGTTTCTGCTTACTGTAGATCTTACAGACCATTTCTATGTCACGACCATAGCTTTGAAGTATTTTCTGATACTTTTCATCAATGCCAAGATCTGGGATTTGTAATCTGCCTCAACAGAAAATAATATTTTTTTTTAAATTCCTCAATACATTTGAAATTCTTCTGATGCATTATTACAGACACCCTTGCATTCCTTAGAAAATTCCTGCTTTAGCAGCAGAGCTTTCACTATAGCTTGAACAAATTATGCTACAACCTGATTCCAAGGAACCAAGATTCTGATCAGATGATAAAAAAATCTCCAAATAAGCCCACACATTTTCTGGTTTGTCATTGTTTGCAAACACTGGGCTAAAATTATGTGCAGCTAACTGTAACCAACCAGACACTAGCAGTCTAGCCCATTAACAGAATATTATCATAAAACTGATGCACTGAAGACTGAGGCTGCTTTGAAGCAATGTGAATTTATCAAGGCAAATTTCACTGTTTCCTAATACAAGCACTTCATTTCTTCCTGTGAAGGTTAGGGAGTTCTCCACCCCCCACATTTTGTAAAATGACCCAGACGAACTCAGTTGGATGGAAGTTAAGGACTGAAGCTCTATTTACAGCTTTGCACAATATACAAGCAGAGATAGACACAATAGACAGGAATATTTACAGAAATATACAAGTAAAAGGTAATACAGAAACACAACTCCCCTCCCAGAAATCAGACACCCCAGGAGGGGCTCCCAACTACCCTTCCACCTTCTCCTCACCCCTGTACCTTACCCCAAGGTTTGCCTTATGCGCAAGGTGAATTAGGAGGATGGGCCAGGGGGCTTAGAAGAAAAGTGGTTAGTGAGATTAATCAGCAGAGAAGCCAGAAGCTGCTAGACCGAGAGGTTGTGCCCCAGAGACTGTGTTATCTGTGTTTTGAGTTCTTCTCATACATCTCAGCAAGTAGACATCACCATTGTTTCCTTTTCTCAGCCTATAGTATAATTTTCTCTACTAAAATATTCCAATTAGCCTCAAAGCAGCACACTTCCTTATTGCACTGTGGTAACAAATTAATGTCACTGCTCAAGGACAAAGCTAAGGTATATATGTGAACAGAGCATATACTCCTGTATTTATGCTAATTTTAAAATATTAAGTTCAATGTCCACTAGTATTTTGTTTTTTCTGATACCAAGAAATATGTTTTTTATTCATCCATGGTCCTAAGACATCCTCTAACATAGCTGAACAGTTGAGTGAGAGAGACAGTTGAAGAGGGGTTTGGTTATGTTTGAGATAGATGCCTTATAATTCCCCCCCCCCCACAACTCCCACCGCATGCAAAATGTTAATTTCACTGCATAGGAGAATTCTAGCACCCTAGATGGGACATAGTAAGTACCTTTCAAATTTCTTCAGAGTGCTCAATGCTCTTTCAGTATTCAGGATATTTTCCAAGGTGATGTCCATGAAAATCTTTAATTGATCCTGAAGGAGAACAAGTAATTCTACAGTGGGGAACTATGGAAGACACACCTCAAATACGCCAGGCATCATTTGACACAATTTATCATGCACTACGTTAGAGTATAATTTATGTGAAACTAACTTCATTAACAAGCAATTTTCCCCATCTTCTTCCCCCCTCCAAGAATTAAATGCAACACAACCAACTTCAAAGGCATTTTCTTCCCAAGTTCCCTCTCTAGCTGTGCAACCAACAGAAGTTTTTATACTCTCAAATGTTCTACCACGTTGAGAGTCTTCAAAGAATGCTTGTTCACCCTTTTGGTAGCCAAAGAGAGTCAAGTGTTTAGTTTGGTTTTTTTCTTCTACAGTTAGCCTTTCCTTTCACCAATTTGTGATTTCAGAACCAAAGTAAAATTAAATAACTGGTTTGGGTTATAATCTCATTCATCCAATAAAATAGTCCTTTTTTGTGTTATTCTTGCTAGCATAACTTCCAAATGAAGTGCAGTAATGAAAAATTCCTCTGTTGGAAAGCCTGAAGGTCCTTTCTGACCTATTCTGCTAAACTAGTCTGAAAGCTTTGAAGTAGAGATACATTAGAAATTTTTTTACATTTCAGAACACAGACGTTAAGAATTTAATATCTGGATGGTAACTCAGCTACAGGTATTTGTTTTCATGAGGATTTATCAGTAAACAACTGAATCATAAAACCCACATGAAGATCATTTATGTCTTTGCAGAATTCTTCATAGTCTTGGTCGAAATCAGTCTTTCGTTGATCCAAGCAATTGTAATGCTTTTTCTTCATCATGTCAACAATGTTCTGAACAGTTTCACAGAAAAAGAAAATTATCACCAAAAATTAACTTATGAAAAAAGACTTAGTACAGCAAATTAAAGCATAAGGAATTGAAACATAATAACTTTCTACTTCAAAAATATTTTGGTCATAATCAGTCACATAACTGCAGCTATGTCCATGCCAAATGCTTCAGTGCCTTGGTTTTGTCACTGTTAAAGAAGTAGAATCAGTTTCCACACACTATTCAGAACCTTCCATCTAGTATGTTCTACCTACGCATGCATCACTTCCCCTCATGCTTCTGCAAATGAAGCTGACCACAGTAATTAGGTTTCACAAAAACTCCTACTTTGTAACTTGAGTGATGCAATGGATAAGCCATATATTTGCACTGAGGTTGTGGACTGCATCACAGCCTGGGCTGATGGTAACAGGCAGCTTTCCAAACAAAAGTGTCCCAAATAAATGGGGTGTCTGTGCTCCAGCCTATCAAAACAGTTTCTGAATTTCTGAAAAAGACTGCTAGAACAGCTTTAGAGAGTAGCTCTCAATGAAAACAGTAAAAATCAGAGTAGCCACATGGAACAGTATTGGACCATGCTATTTTCCCAGTTGTGCCCATGTTTCTTCTCAGACTACAGAAGAGAACAAAAGAGAAAGCTGGCTACTATGAAAAAGGTCATCAAAGAATCGAAATCTTGCATAGCAATAGGGACTGAACTGAACTAGGATGGACCATAAAATACTTACATTTTACCCTATGGTACTTAGAGTAAACTCATGGTCTTAGAAGAAAAAAAACAACAAAAACCAAGAACAGAGTAAAGCAAATTAGAATTCCACATTTGCCTGTACTACCACTATGTGATCTGTAAAAGCAGTTTCCAAGCTCCACACATTGAACACTGATGACTTCATATTTGCAAGTGCCATAATGAAGATACTGCATGGGGTGGTTTAAAAACTAATCCTCTAGCCTAGTTCTAAACTATAAACAAGAAATGGTAACTTTCTAGACATTTGAATAAAAATGAAATAGAGGACTGGATACAAAAGAAAAATAATGATGTCTATCATTCCATTCACTTGCTGGATTAGCATAAAGTGTGCTGCACAAACTACTCTTTGTTCCTTTCCTCCTCTTCCCTCTGGCTGGTGCCTTTGCATAGCTTTGCTGACTTTGGCTGAGACTCTTGTTATGGTTAAGTAGATAGTAGCAGTGGGGCTTTTCTGATTTCTTTCTTTTTCCCTTATGGGGGTTGGGGGGAAGAGCTATTTCACTATTCTCTGGTCCAAGGTGGGGTTCTTGTTTCTGAATTTTAAGTAATTGTAAATATATATATATAAAAATATATTTTGTACATATACATTCTATTTTATGTTTCCAGATTTTAGCTTCCTTGCAAATGCAGCTTCATTTTGTTTCCAAACCTTTTGAACTAGTCTGGTGATTTATTTTGGAGGCAATTTCAACCCACTACACTGCACTAAAAAAGATATGCAATAAGGCAAGTTAGCTCAGGGACAGTAAAAGCAGGGAAGGCTCTACGTGCTAGGAAATCAAGTAATATGATCTAACATATTCATGTTCTTAAAAGAGCTTCTTGTTGTTCAGGACTCACCACCACCATTACCAAATAAAAGGACCAGGAAAGAGAAGAAAGAGAAGTGCCTGAAGAGCACTACTAACAAGGAGGTGGTGGTTGCTGTTACATAAGAAAAATCTAAACTTGAAGAGATTTCCAGAGCAAACAAGCTAAGTAATTTCCCTGCTTCCCTCACCTTAAAGACAATCATCTGGGAATTAACTCCTCCTTCCCATACATGATTAATGTACTAGAATACAGATATTAAGTAACTATTAAAATATTAACAGTGTTTCACTGGAATTAATTTCATTATTTCTTTAATGAAACAAATCCAGAATCCAATTGTTGGTTTGCTGATTTTTGTTTGGTTTGGTTTTCTTGGGTTTGTTTGTTTTTTTCAATTACTTATTTCAATAAATCAAAGTTCTTTTTTTGTGTGTTTATGCAGCACAGAAATGGAACTCTTCCACTCCAAGCTGCAAGGAAAACCTGACTGCAGCATCAACCATCATGGAAATGCAGCCAGGTTTGAAGGTACCCCTACAATAATCTCCAAGAAGTGAAGACAGCCTGCAATTTTGGCCACAGTACATTTTCATATCTAGAAAAACATTGTAAAGATAGAAATGCTGGACTTCTCACTATGTCTCTTGATTATAACACAAAACTGTCATTCCAGATGCTACTGTTACAAAGTCCCCAAGTTTTGTTGCTCTTTTGAATCAACTGATTTTAACATACCTAATTTCACATGTCCACCTGCCTCTTTTTATCTTGTCTGGTCACTTCCCTAACAATCACATATTTACATCACTATCACCCACTGAAGTTAGTGCAAATCACAGAATACTTTTTATAAATACTTTTCTAATTTCCATAATTACGTATTGTTTAAAGTTGGGCTGACAGGATATGCAAGACTGACTGTGTACCTCATATTTTGTGATTATTTCTTCCAATCCCTCTATATTAGACTTCTGTAGAACTGAGTAGGTGTCCATAGCCTTGAAAATATTTATTATCTTTACCAAACGTCGATGAAAGGTTTCAAATTTTCCAAAGATATACATCTCACTGAAATCAAACTGTCTTTCAGCTGGATGCTGTTCTAATTCATCTTTTACCTTGTGAAAGCAATTTTGATACTCCTAAAAACAAAGTAGAAGAAGGTCAAGTATATAGTATATATAATACATATATATACACACACACTTTTATATATATACACTAATACTATATTTATGCACTATATATATAGTATTTAAAAGGAGAAAGTCAAGTATATAGTAAAAGACACTGTCATCAGCTAGAAAAAAAAATAACTTGACTGCAAGCAGAAGTTTCAGCAATCATGAATACAATAAAGGTAAATAATTTCTTTGAAAACTAACCAAACAATACCGAAAGAAGATCACACATATATGTATTTGTACATTCCTTTGTTAGATAATGTGAAATTGTAAAAATTGCATTCACTCCATTTTATAGCAAGGCTTGGTGTACTTCTGAATATCCATCTCTGACTTTTCAGACTGAAAATACTGACTGTTTGCTGAGCAGTTTGTGTACTAATGTTTCAAAATTTCAGAAATCACTTTCCAGAAGAAAAATCCTACTGAAGTTAAAATGCTGCTCCATTATAGCTTCCAGTTTTCATTCTGCTTTCTTGATATGAACTATCCTCCAAGCATGTTAAAACTAAATTCTTCCCAAACAGAAAGGGATCTGGAAGTACTGATTGACACCCACCTAAACATGAGGCAGCAGTGTGCCCAGATGGCCAAGGCATCCAATGGTATCCTACAGGGCCTACAGGAAGGCTCGGGAAAGATTATTTACAAGGTCCTGCAATGACAGGACAAGGGGCAACGGGTTTAAACTGTCAGAGGGGAGATTTAGACTGGATGTTAGGAGGAAGTTCTTTGCAATGAGGGTGGTGAGACACTGGCACAGGTTGCCCAGGGAGGTTGTGGCTGCTCCCTCCCTGGAGGTGTTCAAGGCCAGATTGGACAAGGCCTTGAGTAACCTGTACTAGTGGGAGATGTCCCTGCCTATGGCAGGGGGTTGGAACTAGATGATCCTTGAGGTCCCTTCCAACATTACCATTCTATGATCCTGGTCTGCAGCAGGAATAGTGTGGCCAGCAGGAGCAGGGAGCTCATTCTCCCCCTATACTCTGCACTGGTTAGGTCACGTCTTGAGTCCTGTGTCCAGTTCTGGGCCCCTCAATTTAAGAAGGACATTGAGGTGTTTGAGCATGTCCAGAGAAGGGCAACGAGGCTGGTGAGAGGCCTGGAGCACAAGCCCTATGAAGAGAGGCTGAGGGAGTCGGGATTGTTTAACCTGGAGAAGAGGAGGTTCAGGGGAGACCTTCTCACTGTCTACAACTACCTGAAGGGTGGTTGTAGCCAGCAGGAGGTTTTCTTCTCTCAGGTAACCAGCAGCAGAACAAGAGGACACAGTCTCAAGTTGTGCCAGGGGAAGTTGAGGCTGGAGGCGAGGAAAAAGTTCTTGCCTGAGAGAGCCATTGACTGTTGGAATGGGCTGCCCAGGGAGGTGGTGGAGTCAGCGTCCCTGAAAGTATTCAAGGTGGGTTTGGACGTGGCACTTGGTGCCATGGTCTAGTCCTGAGGTCTGTTGTAACGGCTTGGACTTGATCTTTGAGGTCTCTTCCAACCTTGGTGATACTGTGATATTTTTCAGGTAATTCATTTTCATTCACTATTAAATTGCTTCCACATACAAAATAAAACTTTCCTAAATGTAGGCCTTCCTACAGTTCTCCTAAATCTCACCTTATTTTCTCTTTTCCACACACTCTTCCCACCTACCTGTTTAAGTCTAATGGCTGCTTGTATCTTTTCCATAACTGTCTCTTGACTTTGATTCCAGATGGTGGATGAGTTGCTGTTGGTAATGTAAGATTTACATGATGTAATCATCTGATTGGTCACCTAAAAGCAGTATTAACATTGGTTAAAAAAAGAATCTCAAGACAAAGTAGCTTTACCCTTCTTTAAGTGTCATCTCTCAACTCTAAAATTACTAGCCTAAAGCCTGCAAAACAGTGATGCCAAATATGAACTACCTAGACTGTCCTCCTTGCAATACCACAACTCCAGACCATTACACCACCCAGATGTTGTTAATCAGCTACACTGATCCCAAACGTGAAATGCCATTGAGGACTGCAAAGTTATAAGACTTTGGTACTTCTAAAAGCAGAGGTAAAATCAAGGGCCCAAGAGACTACAAGAATTAAGGATTAGAAAGAAATAATTTCCAGTAAGGATGGCAAAACACTGGAACAGGTTGCCCAGGGAGGTCATGGTTCCCCCTCCCTGAAGGTGTTCAAAGCCAGGTTGGATGAGGCCTTGAGCAACCTGGTCTAGTGGAAAGGTGGTAGGAAGGTTGGAATTAGGTGATCTTTAAGGTCCCTTCTAACCCAAACCATTCTACAATTGTATGAAAACATTGCCCTTCTAACTCCATTTCCTATGTTAAACTTCTTTATAGTTGCACAAGGGCTATACACATAATAGGGCTATATACCTAATTTGTTCTACAAAAAACAGTTCACCGCAAGCAAAATACATTGTGGCAAAAAATTCCTTGATCTGTTTACATCAAGGCTGAGATTAGCCCTTATCATGAAGTCTGAAAAAATTCTTAAAACTCCAAGAAACAGGAAGTAAAATGGGTTCTAACTTTGAAACAGTTTTATCACTATTTTCAATTCTCTGGGTATACAGAAAAGTGGTATTAAATTGACCAAAGTGCTGCCTCTTCAATCACTTGGTCTCTTTCTTTCCTGTCTCACTCAAGCAACACACCAAAAAAAAAAACCCAAACCCCAAAAAACAAAACAAACAAAAAAAACACCCAAACAACAACAAAACCCAAACCTCAAAATTTCACACTGTAGCAACCAACCTTCACAAACAGTGAGGATATCTTCTCAGATGTGTTGTAATATTGAGAGATACTCTGAATCATTTTAATTGCATTTATGAGTCCTGGAATAGCATCCACCATGGACACCTGGAAAGAAACGTACACTCTGAGCTTTGCTCAATGCTTTTGTTACCATACATAAACTTGACATCTAATTAAATGCTGCAGGAGTGCTATAAATATGATCTTCCTGATACTTCTGCCTCCATTTCTCTAGGTCTATCCTGTGGAACTGCCTGTCATGCTTCACTCCCCAACTTCTACAACATTTCCCTAGAGTATTGGTTGTAAGAATTCTGGTCAATGAATGAAATTTGGTAGAGACAAAGGCCTCTTCAAAAGTACTTGTTTGCATAAAAAGTATGTTTGTAAACTTTCTTTTACTAAACCTGATACAAGCTTGCATACGAAGAGATCTCAAAAACTGCATTACGACTTATGGCACTTCCATGAATAAAGGGCCTATGAAAAACAATTTTCATGTAGCACTTACACCATAAAAAATTATATACACTAGATGAAGGGATTGGAAGAAGGTGATCTTACAGCCCATGCCTTGAGATTCAAGTGCCCAGGGGCTGGTGGTAGAGGCAATCCCTGTGGTCTAGGGCTTCGTCTGTGACAAAATCAGAGAACTTTTCCATCCCATATGCTCCCTCCATTCTGTTGAGGAAGCAGAGTGGAAAGAGTGCTTGGCCCATAGTCATAATGAGGCTACCACAACCATTTTAGTTCTCCATAGCCTATGCAGTTTTCAGCAAGTCTTGTGTACATGAGATATGCCTTGTGATAAATACTTGGAAGAGAAAAATCATTTTGAAAGCCCAGCATATCTTCAGCTCATCGATGGGACAAGACTTTTGAGAAAGCCCCTTCTAACCTTTACATTTCAAAAGCACTTACAGTTCTACTCTACTGAAAAAGTGATTCTCAACATTTTACAGGTAAATGAGTAAGGGAACAGTTCACATTCACTGACACAATGGCTTCCATCCCAAGCCCTACACCTTTTCAGAACTAAACATCTTTGAAACCGGCACCACTTCCTCCTCAGTAAAAGCCAGTATGAGGAGGACAAAGCAGGTCAAGTTTAACAGACCCTGGACAGTATCAATAGCCAGCATATTCACTTTAACTTTGTTTTCATAAGACAGACTGAAGTATCAGATTGGGAAATGCTGAAAGAACATGCTGTCCTAATAAACTCCAGTAAATGGAAACAAAGAGACATAACACAGTTGCCCAGAGCACTGTTTGCAAGACATTTCACTTCAGGACAAGTGAAGGGGAGGGAGGAGAGAGAGAGAGCGAGAAAGAAGTAGGATGGTCAAAGCTTCTCTAAGTCTTCACGGATACTGAAACTATTGTTCACACTAGTAAGACACATACAGTCAGTTGCAAAAGCATTTTTAATTAAAGTAACCATTTGCTGCTTACTTTAGCAGATAACGGGACTGTCAAAACCCCTCCTATCCCCTATTCTAGGCTGCATGGTTTTGTTTACTACCTAGTATACTTTAGTCATTCTGTTACTATGATATAAAAAGCTGATTTCCATTTATGCACTAATATTTGCATACACATATTTATGTTTTCCTAACTCAAGAAGCTGAAAACTGCCTAATAAATTTCAGGCTATATATGACCTGGGTATCAACACAAAGATAAAAGACCAGTCTTTGCCTTTAGCCTAACACTAAGTTTATTCCCACACCCTGCCCCCTATATTTTTTTAAAACCACACAAATTTCATTTCCTCCCATAGCACAGAATCCAGTTTCCTCATCAGGCCAAAAGCTTCGTGGATACCATGGCAATAGAATAACAACAACTGCATTTTGCAGCTAGAAATTCCCACTAGGCTGCTTCTAGTGTAATTGAACAAAGTCTGAAAAAAGAGATTAATACCTAAAATGCTATCTATGTAAGTTCTAAGCTGTTCCTAAAAAATACATTCATTTCAGTTGTCCCAAGAGATTTATGTTAAAGAATTTCAAAGTTCTGCTTACAGGATCACTATTATATAAAGAGTCATAACATTGTTCCAGAGAATATAGATACTTCACATTATCTTTAGCTTCATTTGCAGCATTTGTGATGCAAATATCCAATGCTCGCCAGTTCTACGAACAGAAAGTTGAAAAATTAAACAATGCATTTTAGAAAAAAATTGTTTGAGATATGTTTTGTCATTAGCCTTCAAACACATATGAAAGAACAGATCTTTTACTTCAGTTACACTTGTTTACCCAAAATGAGGAACAGGTCCTTGTTTTCCACTCATCTCAAAAGGTTATGTATTAGTGCCAAATCAAGCTGCTGCAAAATACATACACAACATCTATTAACTGCTTTTGCACAATGGACTGGTGAATACATAACCATGTATATGTTTCACATATCTCTCTTTTTGATGAGCCAAGACTTTTTGCTTTATTCTCTTTCCTGTTTGTGATGTATCTTTGTTTTGTCAGTACCAGAAATTATGAACCCATAAGCAGTTTTGACAGATGCTAAGACCATAAGATTTTTTTTTTCCCTTTTCATTAAATATGCAGTTCATTAATTCAATTTTCTGACTTAATTATTAACTTTTCAAAGACTTAACGGCATTTCTTTCTGCTGAGCCATGTGGACACAATGTACTATCAGCTTTTAGACAAAGGGCACTCCCAGTCTTTTTCAACAAATTTAACTAGGTTGAAACTATCTACTCAACATGAGGAATAGGGAAGGACAAAGAAAACAATAGCCAAAGATACTTCAGTATTTTCCCCACCAACATAACATACACTATCAATATGCACTACAGTATACAGAGCATTTCTCATCTTGTATTTGTCATAACTCAAAATAGAAACCTTCAGCAGTTTGGATTTAGCAGCAGTGAGTACTCCAAGGACTGCCTTCACATCTGGGCTCTTCAGCTGGTCTGTAAGGTAGTTGAACTTAGACAATCTCTTTTTCCAGTAATCAAGCTCTGCTCGTGGTCCAAGGTCATCAGCTTCCTTTCTCAACTGATTATTTTCTGCAAGAATCTTTTATCATACAGTAATATGAGTAAAGATAACATTTTCTATTTGTATGGATTAATTAATCACTTAACTCCTACTAGTGATGTCCTGTAATAAATTATCTAATTACACTACTGAATCACATATGAGACATGTATTTCACTTGGTCCTTTTAGTTCTGAGTTAAAGAGGGAGTAATATCTCAAAAGCACTGTTACAGACAATTACATCATCTACAGCCTATCTGCAAAGCAGGTTTCAAAGCACTATATTTTGACCACTGAGAAAAATGCTCATTGAGTTACTTTGTTCCCTTTGCTTTTGTTACATTCACTGAGCATCCCTAACTGTTCTCTGCTTCAGGAATAACTGATTATCAAGAGCAGGGCACTATGATTCCAAAGAGTTTTGTGTACTCTATTTAGTATTAAATGGGAAAAGCTCTCAATAATATTTTTATTGAGAAGTAAAAGTACACAAAGAATTCCAATAGTATTTTATATTGAGATTGACCACATCTAGCTTTATTGAAAGGTGTGACAAGAAGATTAAAATCATTTGCCAATAAGTAGATGCCATATCTCATTTATTTGGCCAGAGTATCACCTGTTCAATTTGTTTGGTCCATTCTTTCATGCAAACTTCTATTCTTTCAAGAGTATCCATGTTGTTAGCGACCATGAGGTAATCTGCAGGTCCTTTTAGAGTTTGCAGATCATATGTTTCACATTTCTTCAGACTGACCTAAAACAAGTTTAAAAGCCTTGAAACATTAATGAAAAGTAACACAGAAACTTTAAAAAAAGAACTGGTTGCCCCACTTAGGGTATCTCACATCACATTCCCACATCACTTTTAATTAAACCAGATAAGCAAGAATCTGAAGAATTCACCAGCCTGGCAGCTGTCCTCTCATGCCCTTTTTTGTACAAAGGCCAAGTAGAAATTAACAGTTATAGCAACTGTTTGTCATACATTAATCACTCTTAGTTTAAGGGTGGCCACAGTCATTGGCCAGTCAAGAAGATCATAGCTCTAAAATAACAATTCCAGAACAAAAAAGAACAGAAGCACTTGCAACTTCAGTTGTTAAATCCACAAATCAATGTACAAATTACTGATCACAAACAAACAGAATCATCATTTTTGCCTCCAGTTTGACAAAAGCAATTTTGAGTATTCTACAACAATGGTTAATTCAAGAGTTCTGGAGCCAAGGTCATTCTATAGCTAGCTAGATTTCTGTTTGCTGGGTGAATGTACTTACCTTTTCCAGCAGACATTGCTGAGTTCCTGAGAGCACACTAACAAATGCTTCAAGGGAACAAAGGAAGTCCTGCTTAATACTGGAAGTTTGCTGAGGTTCAACAAGTTCAACCCAGCCATGGTCCATAGTCTGGAAAGCTGGAATGAAGATTTCTGATATCAGCTGCTCAACACTTTTTAGTAAGCCATCTCGACCTACATTCATCATACTGAAATTCACTTCCTGTAAAAGAAGTACAACACAGGTTAAAACAGAAAACAAATTTAGCCATTATTTTTATTCCAGTCCTATTTATTGCCTTGAGAATCTCAGTATTATCAGCGTGCACAAATGCTCTTTAAGAAGGAACACCCCTTGATAGAAGGGGTTGCAAAATTTGCACAGGGTCACAGTTTGTCATACAGAGCTGAGGAAATGAAGATCTGAAACATGAAATAACTTGTATGAGGTGTCTTCAGAAATTTTTACTCTTCGTCTTTCTCACTTTCAAGGTATTCTCAGCAAGGACTATATCACTACTTGTGGATAACTCTGCTTCATGTGCCTGCAGTCAACAGCTTGCAAACATTATCACTACATAAAAATATCCTCCTATGTTAAATAGTGTATTATTTACTAAAATATAAGGCAGACCTTCCAAAATAATAAAAAAATAAAGAGGTAAGGCATCAAATTTTAAAGGATATATGTGTAGAAATCAATCGCTTAGTGATGGCAACCAGCTCATTCACTCTTTGCTCTTTGATTTTTGCCTACCTGGGCAAAACACAACTTCGTAATACAGTTTTGGTTCTTTTCCAGAAGAGGTAGTCAAAGTTAAAACTTGCTGCCTTAGGACTTATATTTGAAAGTCCTCATTTTGAAATTTATAGGTAGTTTTTCGCAGCACAATTAAATTCTCTTTCAGACTGTCACTCTAATTTTAGCACTTCAATTAATTTACCTACAACTGTATGATTATCTGTATTTTATTCCATGCACCTCATTACTAAATACTTGATCCAGCTTTGTCCACTTCAGATTATCATTAACTTTTACCAGAAAAGACTTCTTTGTATATTATTTGCACACAGGCTCTAAAAAAATAGGCTTTTTCATTCACTTTTTTCAATGGATTTTCTAGAACTTACTGGTTAGGCCATACCTCAAGTCCTGTGTCCAGTTCTGGGCACCTCAATTTAAGAAGGACATTGAGGTACTTGAGTATGTCCAGAGAAGGGCAACGAGGCTGGGGAGAGGCCTGGAGCACAGCCCTATGAAGAGGGGCTGAGGGAGCTGGGATTGTTTAGCCTGGAGAAGAGAAGGCTCAGGGGAGACCTTCTTGCTGTCTCCAACTACCTGAAGAGTGGTTGTAGCCAGGAGGAGGTTGCTTTCTTCTCTCAGGCAACCAGCACCAGAACAAGAGGACACAGTCTCAAGCTGTGCCAGGGGAAGTTTAGGCTGGAGGTGAGGAGAAAGTTCTTGACTGAGAAAGTCATTGACTGCTGGAATGGGCTGCCCAGGGAGGTGGTAGAGTCACCGTCCCTGGAGGTGTTCAAGGCAGGTTTGGACATGGCACTTGGTGCCATGGTCTAGTCTTGAGGTCTGTGGTAATGGGTTGGACTTGATGATCTTTGAGGTCTCTTGCAACCTTGGTGATACTGTGATACTGTGAAATTTCACAGCTTATGATTTATTTTGGATTGTCATACATTTTCTTTCTTATCATCAGTTCTTCATAGCATTGACACACTTCAAGTTGCTGCAGCTAGATAATACCAGTCTTTCCATCTCCTTCCTTTCCTTACTATTTCATTCAGAGGGTGTCCTTTTGTTTGTTCCTCTACCTCAAAGGTAGTCAAAATATGTGCTGAGAGCAAATACCCCAAGATGAAAATGTAGTTTAAACAAGGTTGTGTAGAGTGATCAGCAGTTTACTGGCTCTTACCTGATAGATATTCTCAGTTGTGATGGGTTTGAAAAGACTAGATCTAACGAAGAAAATACAAATGCCAGTTAAAGCAAGTTCTCCTCCCTCTGTCACAAATACTTTAGGTCTTCTCTTCTTTGTCAAATGAGAGTTCATTTCTGTGCCTGGAAGGCTGAAGTGGTCTATAGGTTCAAATGAAAGAAGCATTTTAAAAACAAAAAATAAAATTGATTATTTGTTCATGAAAAGGTTTTCTAAACTGTTCAGTTAACACTTCTTTATCTCCAAGTCCCAGGAGTCACTTCATGGGGTTATCCACAGACTGCATGTAGCATCCAGAGTTCTCACAGTAAGGGAAGAACTGTTTGATCTAGTTTTGCCATTCTTACATCAAGATCTTTTCTTTTTCTTAATTTATTTTCTATTCTCTCCAAACAAAGGTTCAGTCTCAAGATCATCTTACAGAGCTCTCTATCAGACAGATGCTTTCTTCTTTATTAAAAATATCTAGACATAAGCCTAACACATTAAAAAAAAAAGTGCTTCTGAAAACAAGGAGATGCCACAGCATATTCTATGGGAGAAAACAAAGGGGGAAAAAAAAAGAAGAATAAAAAAAAAATTAAGGAACTACAAGGAATTTCTCTGTCCTTTCATCCTCCCCCAAGGTGAAAATGTTGCTCCCAAGTTTAGGCTGTTGGTAACACTTGTACCACAGAAGCGACCAGAATCACCAAGAAGCATCAGTGTCCTTGGAGGGGGGGAAATTCCACTTAAATAGTGGATTTGGTCATCTTCTGTTACTAGTTTTCTAGTGTTACCTCATTACATGCATTCATATCACAGTGAGACAGGCACTACAACAATAAAAAGATCAAAAAGGGAATTGTTGATACCAATAAAGAACACCACCCAAAAATTTTCATCTTTTTCTTCTGGCACACGACTATCTGCCACAGAGATCCCTGTTTCAGATAAGGGCCCATTAGTCCCCTACCCACAATAGTCACAATAATCATCCCAGGTTTCAGGGAGTTCCCACAGTTTGTGGAGGTGGAGCAGGTAGTACACTCTGCAGACTTCAGAAAAGCTATGCTGTTACTGAAACAGGTGCTAAAAGCTGCATAGTACAAGTGCCATTCAAAACACTGCAAAAAAATCTGCAAGGGAGGGTGTATTGGTTTTAACCTGGTTCATCTCACAAGGAGGGATGGAACAAGGAAGATACACAGCCCTTTTCCCCCCTGCAGTGGATCACTGGAAGCTTGGGGAGGAAGAGTGTTAACGGATTATTTGATACCATGCTGACATCATTCTCACTGCAAAAGGGCTGGCCAGTGGCAAAAGACAGTTTTGGGAGTTGGAGATCATCCCATAGATTGTAGTTTCCTGTTTCAAGCTTTTATTGTTTTTTTTCCCCCATTTCCAGGCTGGGGTGCTTCCCTTTTAACTTGGTTTGCTCATGGCACGCAGCTTCATGCTTTGTCTGTTCCCCTGCTTACTACATACACTGGTATTTTTCCTTCTGTTCTTACAGAGGTGGTCAGAACTGAAAGTCAAATCCTCCCAGAACCCTGACTGCTGGTGCTGGGTTGATATTCAAAGGAAAGATCTCCTCTATCCATCATGCCACCTAAGTGGATCACACTGATAACACACCGTGTATGAATAGGGAGCCCTAACCGCCCATGAATCTCCGAACTCAACACAAACTGGTCAGAAGCAGAGGTAACATGCTGGGGAGGCACCAGCATACAACAAACTGACAAATGAAAAGTGATACGCCCTGTTCACTAATGGGTCTGGTTGCACTGTGGGAGAGCAACAAAAGCAGGAAGCTGTCATGTGGAATCCCATACAACAGGTTGCACAAACTGCTTGGGAAGAAGGTGAATCAAGACATTTTGCAGAGGTAAAAGCCATCCAACTAGCTTTAGATATTTTTGGTTGAGAAAGATGGCCAATGCCTTATCTCTACACAAGTTCATAGATGGTGGCAAATGCTTTGTGGGGGTGGCTACAGCAATGGAAAAAAAACTGGCAGAGAGGTAAACCCATCTGGGTTGCTAAATTATGACAAGACATTACTGCTTGGGCAGACACCTTCATGATGAAAGTACGTCATATAGACACCCATGTACCCAAGAGTCAAACCACTGAGGAACTGTGGCAAGGCACCCCAAAATCCCTTCCCCACCCTCTGTGTCCAGAGGTTTGAATGAGGGAAGAAGATGCAAAACTGTTTCACCTACACCTACCTCCAGAGGTTTGAATGACGGGGGAAGAAGTATGCATGAAGCTGTTTCTCCCACCCCTGCAGACTTGAATGGGGAAGAGCCTGAACTCAGAGATAGAGCCAGCAGGTAATACAAATTACCCTGTAGACACCCTTCATGGAGTCATCTGCCCTAACAGAGCTGTTTGCTAATCCACATAAAGGGTGGAAAACCAGGCAGTGTGCAGTAGTAAGTGTCATCACCAACGAGATGTATTTCCAAAAAAATTCACTTACTGATGAGGAGCCATCAGTTGAACTGCAGATTTGCTTTACTAGCCTGTGACCCAAAGCTCCAAAATCATCAGCACAGTAAAACTCTTTTTACAAACTGCATTGCACAAGAAAGAAAATTGTACAGCACAAACTGTACACTTCTACGGTTCTACAAAGAACTATACACTCAAATGTGTTGGGCAAAGATAGCCTCCAAGACACTCACTTTGTCCCACACTCATCTGTCTTCTCTCCTTCACCACCAATTCATTTCTTTTGACTTTTTTTTTACCTCATGGTCTTTTGTGGAGTTTTGCTTACTCAACACAAGTGTTGCTCTGAATGTTTGATTATTTGTATGTTTTTTTCATTTTTCTCCAGCTTTTCATGTTGCCTGCACCTACCACCACATCCCAAAGACCACCACAATCATATTGTAGAGTCATCTGATCAGTTTGGGAGTGCATGAGAGAGGCTGATTACATTTTCAGGCTTTGCCCCTTTCTTCAGTCTCACCAAAATGCATCTACCTCTTCAACTCAAGTATGCTTACACTTACTCAGCAGATTTCTAAATTAGTAGTTGAGTTTGAATTTTTATTTCATTTCCTATGTACTATTAAATTTTCATTATTAAAGTAGCTTACACCTTCTTAAATAGTCTTGTCATACCTTTTAGGTATGTGTGTGTACATATATATACACACACTTAAAAATACATAAACAATAAATACCTATTTGTGCATTCATATAGAATCTTTTCCAACCTTAATGATTCTAAGATCAAGTTCAATCATCAACTTATCACTACCATGGCCGTCAAATCATATCCCAAAGAGATTTAGACTGGATGTTAGGAGGAAGTTCTTTCCAATGAGGGTGGTGAGGCACTGAAACAGGTTGCCCAGGGAGGTTGTGGCTGCTCCCTCTCTGGAAATGTTCAAGACCAGGTTGGAGGAGGCCTTGAGTGAGCTGTCCTAGTGGGAGGTGTCCCTGCCTATGGCAGGGGGTTGGAACTAGATGATCCTTGAGGTCCCTTCCAACCTTACCATTTTATGATTCTATGATTCTAAAGTGCCACATGCACACACTTCTTCAACATCTCCAGACACAGTGAATCCACCACCCACCTGGGCAACCTATTTCAGTTCCTGACCACTCTTTCCATAAAGAAATTTTATACCTAATATCCAATCTAAACCTCCCTTGGAACAATTTCAGGCCACTTCCTCTCATCCTATCACCTGACACTAACAGAGATGAGACTGACCTCCATCTCACTACAACCTCCTTTCAGGTAGGTGTAGAGAGCAATGATGTCTCCCCTCAGCCTCCTCTTCTGCAGGCTAAACAATCCAAATTCTCTCAGCCACTCCTTGAAAGACTTGTTCTCCAGACCCTTCACCAGCTTTGTTGCCCTTCTCTGGACATGCTCCAGCAATTTGATGTCTTCCTTGCAGAGAGGGGGAGCTGGCAGCTGTCTGCCAAGTGTGCAAGCAAACTCATAGGTTTGGGGAGGCACACTATTGTGCTAATGGTCTTATGGGGAGCTTTAAGCAGACTTGGAGGCCTGCAGCTCTTCAAGCAGGAGAAGCATTTCACTCTCCTTTAATCAGATCAGCTTCTCAGACTGTGGGCATCAGAGCAGGGCTTTGATTGCTGAGTAAATTGAAGGCTCCACAGGCTGTTTGCCAAACTCACTGTGGACAAGAGATGAGTTTAACTTAGCAGGAACTCCCATGAAGGGAAGCTGGGCAGGAATGTAAGTATAAAGACACACACTTAAAGAGATAACCATAGATAAGTTTACAAGGCCTTTCCTTTGTGTCTAGGGTAAACAACTGAGGTGAACTCTCATTAACCAGTCACACTGGTGGCATGACTCGAGGGGAAAGGGCAGAGTACCTGTCACTGCTCACCTTGTGTGAATGTCAGTTTTCAACTATCAATAACCATTTCCCAGGCCATTAGGCAAGAGATTCTGGCCTTGCAGGGAAATATCTTGCTGCTGCATGCTGGACACGTGCAGAAGTACTTTAGTAAGCTTCAGTAATATCATCAACCCACATTTTGGGAGCACAGATTGATGTCCCACCCTGACCAAACTTGACTGACTTTAAGCACCAGTTTATGCCAACTTTACTGTTTCTTTTTGATCTTGCACACTTGCTCAGCACAACAACAACATGCCATAGGAAAACTTCAAGTTGCTTTACCTTTATCTGCTGTCTCCATGTTTTGATAGTAGAACATCAGATGACGTAGACCTCCAGGGGCCAGGAATTTGTCAATGCGCTCTATCTGTTAGAGATCATGTTGAGAGTATTATGCAAAGCACATCCACTACAAAAAGTATAACTACCTGTTTTTTTCTCATAAAGGACTGATAAACATTCATCACACTATGATTGTTCAGTAACAAAGTTATACAAGGCCTAGTTACAGCCCTCCAAAAAAATGACTGAGTTTCCTCATACTTTAATAGTACATAGGTGCTTAATTGATTCACTTATGTTTTCCCATGCTGAACACAACTGAATACAACCAGGTCATATTTCCATTTACTGAAACCACTTACTGTATATGCTGTGTATCGTCTCTCAAACTGAGAGCCTGGGGCATTTCATCATTCAGGTTTTGTGCTGGTTTGAGGCTAATTAGAATATTTTAATAGAGAAAATTGCACTATAGGCTGTGAAAGGAAAACATCATGATGTCTACTTCACTCATACACTTGCTGGAAAATTGTTTGGGAACAATAACCAAAACAATAGATAAGTCAGTCTCTGTCTGACTTTTGCTGGAACAGGAGCTGCTGGGGTGATCTAGTAGCTTCTGGTTCTTGACTCCTCTACTGATTAATTTTCACTAACCACTTTTCTAACCTCCCTGGTTGATCCTCCTAATTTACCTTGCGCGTAAGGCAAACCTTGGGGTAAGGTATAGGGGTGGGGAGAAGGTGGAAGGGTGGTTGGGAGCCCCTCCTGGGGTCTCTATTTCTGGGAGGGGAGTTGTGTTGCTGTATTACCTTTAACTTGCATATTTCTGTAAATATTCTGTATATAGTGTATGTATCTGCTGTACATTGTGCTGAGCTGTAAATAGAGCTTCAGTACTTCACTTCCAGCCAGCTGAGTTCTACTCTGGGTCATTTTACAAAGAGTGAGGGGGTGGGGAACTCCCAAACCTTCACAGGCTTCTACAAGTATGTCAAGCAGAAAAACAAGGTCAAAGGAAGTCTAACTACTCTGATGAGTAAGAATGGCAAACTGGTAACAACAGATGATAAGAAAGCTGACATACTCAACATTTTTGCCTCAGTCTTCGCTGGCAACCCCTTTTCTCACACCTCCCATGTCAATGAACTGCAAGATACTAGGGGAGGTAGGAAGTCTCTCTCACTCTAAGATCAAGCTCGTTACCACCTGAGGAATCTCAATGTGCATAATTCTCATAGAATTATAGAATTGTTTGGGTTGGCAAAGACATGCAAGATCATCAAGTCGAACCATCAACCTAAGAGCACAATAGACATCAAGCCATGTCCCAAAGTACCATGTCCATACATTTCTGGAACACCTCCAGGGACAGCAACTTCATCTCCCTGAGCAATTCCTGACCACTGTCTGTTAGGAATTATGCAAAATTAATAATCTATATTAATTTTGATATCCCAGTAAAGATTGTTTATAACTATGAAAACTGTTTATTAACATTGAATCTTGCTTTAGAAAGCTTATTTACAACGTTCAAAACACATGGTTTGGATACTCATCCACACAGGGAACAGGCAAAATAGAACACTTTAAAAGAAAACTAGCAAATGCAAACTGGAAAGAGATTCTTAGTTTCAATTATACCTCTTGCCCATCAAGTGACTTGAGAGGCACCTTTCTGCTACTAGGGTAGAAAGGCACAATAGAATCTAGTTACAGAATTTCCTAGATAGAGGTTTTGAATATTTACTCACAAAATAGTATCAGTCAGTGCCCAAAACAAGTGGCAGGGTTGCAGGTAGTGGTCTCAAAGCCGTTAGAGGCTTTGGAGCTTTCCCGGCTGTTTTCTCAGGAAGCTGGGAGTCTGGTACAGTTTCTGACCTGGTTCCTCTTGACTCCTGATTCAGCAGAAGACTTGTAGAGGGGCAAGCAGGATGCAACGAGGCAAAAGCACAAAGAGCATGTTGAGGTAGAAGCAGCAATGACAGCAGCAGCCCCTTGTATAATGGGCCTTTGGACACAGGCTTCATCCCTTTTATCCATGCAGCCTAAGTCTAATGGGCCTTTGGACACAGATCAGCAAATCAGAATAGCACTCTGCCAAGCTTAACCATATTACGTGGAGTCAGTGCTTTTGTTTTCCTTTCCCAAACTACTTGTGTCTGTCACTTGAACAAATTTTTCATTCTGTGAAACTGTCTCAGTGAAAATCCTTACTGGTCCTCCAAGAAAGGCAATTTTTTTACTTCATTGAACAGTTTCAGTAAAAGTCCTGGAGCTGTGAGGCAAGCAAATGTCAGGATCTTACGTATAACGTGACAAGATGATAGGCCTAGATGACCTTTACAAGTCCTTTCCAACCCAAACTGTTCACTTCAGTGCTGCAGAACCTAACTGAAGTCTCTCACTCATGCTATTCTTACTGCCATTCACCTAGTTATCTGAAGAATACACTTGGATGCAATTATACTGTATCATAGCAAAAAGAGGAAGCTTTTATTTATTTCTCTTTTAAGTATCAGGACAATTTCACAGTCCATCAATTCAAGTCTGCCATCAACCACCCTGAAACTGTATATTGGTAATGCTGTCTAGGAATCTCATGCACAGGCCATGCAGACCTAGGAAGAACACCAATTGCTCTATGTTAGTCTGCTGATCAGCCTTTCAGAACTTGAAAGTCTGGTCTAATCCATTATTTCATAGATGCACAAGTCATTGTTTCATATGGTCCCCAACTACCTAGAAATCTTCCAGCATAAAAGGTTTCTACTCCTAGAAGTTCTTCAGAAGCATTTGCTTTTACCACTCCTAGTGCAGGAAAAAGGCTAAAAGATCACCAGCAGCAGGAAGAAAGCTATTTATCTCTATTCCATTAATAATGGGCCTCAGTTACACCAAGATCACAAATTGCTATTCTAGAAAAATCTTGGCTGAGCCCTCTGAGATAAAGCCAAAAGAACTATTACGCTTTGCTCTTTCTAAGTGTAATGGCTGCCAATATTTTCTTTAACAATTATTCTCAGACAGTGTAGTTCACCAGAAAATGTTCAGGAACAGAATGCACAAAGGCTGAAATAAGTTCTGCTCTTCAGTTCCTTTGTGTTCTGCACAGCTGAATTTCCTGTATCACCTGGAATCACAGAAATGTTGGAAGGGACCTCTGGGAGACCTTGAGGCTAGCCTCCTGTATAATCAGCAACAGTTCAGGTAATCTAGAACTTTGCCTAGGCTGAGTCTCAAGATACTCAAAGACAAACTCCACAACTCACTTGAGTAATCTGTTCCCATGCTGCGCTACCTGCCTGGTGAAGAAAGGTCTCTTACTATGGTCTTTGTTTACCATCTGCAACCACTGAGAAGAGTTCAGCTCTGTCATCTTTCATCTTTGTAACTACTCTTCAAGGAACTGCAGGCTACTGTTTGACTGCCCCTCAAACTCTTAGACACCTCTTCTCATATTTTACATGTCCTATGTCCCTCACTACCCTGATAGTCTTCCACTGGACTTCAGTGTCTCAACAATATTTGCACTGAAATTGAAGGTACACAGATGGAAAGAGAGAACAAAATAACCCACAACCATGTTTACTTTGTTGTTGGAATAAAACAAGATCTACTTGCTGCCTACCTAGGTTTTACAAAAATAATGATTTTAATGTTTCTCCATTATATATAATAGTTACCATTTCTTCAATATACATATTTTTAATTGCCTAAATCCTGTGCTAACCAACCCTTATGTAGTCAGTCAGATCACTTTGCCATTCAACTTTGTCAAGTAGATTTCAGTTGATTTAGTTTCCTAAACTGGATCACAATGTAGTCTCACAAATGCTGGTGGCAGTCTAGTGGAAATAGCAACGCCCAGCCTCACTGCTGCTAACAGGACCCTTGAACTGTCGCATACTAGATACTCAAGCATTGAGAGGTGCTACAGTATGGATCCAGTACAAAACACAGTCACATCTCTTATTGTATTATCTCTACACACTGGAAAGCAGAAGTTCTAATCAATTTTGAAATGAACATTGTTATAGTAGGTCCTGAAACCCAGGACACTTTTGTTCAACTTAACTACAAAACGTTGAAAAATATTTTTTAATGAAATGACTCAATCTCACAAATGACATATAATAACTATCACACCAAGTGTTTAATGGTAGTACCACTTCTAAAGCACACTATCAATTCATCAGATTACCTGGTTACCATCAAGAATAGCATCTTCTACTTCTGCTTTATCCAGATTCACACAACAGGCAACAGTATCCAGTAAATAATCATGTCTGCCATCCAGTAAAGCACGTTTAGTCTCCCTTTCTTCCTTGAGCTTTTGCTGTTATAGAAAACAAAGGTGGACAATGAAGAATTCATGATTTATTTTGAAGATAAAAATAAAGAAAACTAATATTTATTTTAAAAAGTAAAAGCTACTACCTTCTTTCATACTTGCGGTTTACATTTTTAAGGCACACAAATTTTAAAACTGCCCTCTCATGATTTTACAGTGGTTTCCTGTGATCTGTTTTCAAATTTAGTACAGAGGGTTGCAGCAGCTCTGAGGACAGACTGAGAGAGTTAGGGCTCTTCAACCTGGAGAAGAGAAGGCTTCCAGGACACCTTATAGTAGCCTTCCAGTATCTGAAGGGGGTCTACAGGAAGGCTGGGGAGGGACTACTGACAAGGTCTTGCAATGAAGGGTGAGGGGCAATGGGTTTAAACTGGCAGAGGAGAGATTTAGACTGGATGTTAGGAGGACGTTCTTTACAGCGAGGGTGGTGAGGCACTGGCACAGGTTGTCCAGGGAGGTTGTGGCTGCTCCCTCTCTGGAAATGTTCAAGGCCAGGTTGGATGAGGCCTTGAGCCACCTGTAGTAGTGGGAGGTGTCCCTGCCTATGGCAGGGGGTTGGAACTAGATGATCCTTGAGGTCCCTTCCAACCTTACTATTCTATGATTCTATGAACATTTCTATCATCCATCATTTGTGTTACATTATTTGTTGAAAGGCTCTGTAGGGAAAAAAAATCACTAACAAAACACCAAATACATTTTAGATGCACAGTTCCATTGTTCCGCATATTATCTTCAACATTTTATGTCCTTAGTGCCAGTTTTTCAGTCTAGTCACATATGACCATCAAGTCAAGACACGATTCTGAACTCTTCTTCACTCATAGGTAAGACATCGCAAATGTTCTCTAATAAAGACAAATGCAGTTTGAGGAAGCTGGGGCATCATGCATTAGTGCTTCAATATAATGAGAAGTAAAACAAACCACAGGCCTCAAGGTACACAAATCCTTACAAATGTGCTTAACTACAGCTATTACAGCATTCTTCAAGCAGTATGCCTACGCTTCATTAAACTGAATTCCCACATGTAATATACCTCATTACACCACAGACAAAATAGCCTTCTGGAACAGTTACTGGTATCATTGTGTTTGCAGATTGCAAGATCTAATGTAATCTTATTTTCAAAAGGAATTTAGAATTATGTTTCATTGGTGATAAATTCAATCTTCATTTCCTCAGTGATTATGGAATTGCTAGACTTTTCATAAAGTATGCACAACCACTTTACTCACAAGCTTCTACATAGCTAATAGGACTTGCATAATATAATTTACACCCCTGCATAAATATCTTTCCTACTTTCAGAAAGAATTTTCAAATATTTGGTAAGCTCACGTGCTGGTTTGAGGTTATTTTTCAGTAAGAGACTTTTACTGAGAGAATATTTTACTTGGAGAAATTAAATCCTTAGCTGTGAAAAGAAAGAGAAACAACAACAGTAACCTCAACCTTCTGCTGAGAAGCACAACTAGTCAAAACATAGATAAGTCACTCACTGCTCTCATACTTCTCAGTCAGCTCTCGGTTGTTGTTCTGCCCCTTCACTCTGGTGGTCTGTAGTTGCTTTCTGACTTAACTCCAACCTAACCCTTTATTTCCTCTAACCTCCTTGTCATCTTTTTGACATCTCACCTCAGATGTCTCCAGATTTATCACATGAGATATACAGGGACTGACCTGGGTATTGCTGAAGGAGGGGAAAGGTGGAGGGAAGGGGAGGTTTGGATCAGGAGCCTCCTGGCAATTTGATATTTTTGGAGGGATTTTGTGGGTTTGTGTTAATTTTAACTTGTATATAACTGTATATCGTGTATATATACGCTTGTAAACTGTGCTAAGCTGTAAATATAGCTTCAGTCCTTAACTTCCAGTCAGCTGAGACTAGCCTGGGTGATTTCACTGGGGGGGGTGGGGGTGTGTAAACTCACAAACCATCACAGCTCATAATTACTAGCATGCCTTCATAAATACTGAATGCATTGGAAATGCTTTTCCATATAAAAAAGCAAACATATAAATCCTGTTATTTACACAGATATGCCTGAGGAACGCAGAAGCAAATTAATCTGTATGTGTAGTTTATGCCATTTTACCTATGCCATTTCCTAACATGGTCTCCACTTTCCCAAAAGTGAAACATCACAGGACTGGCCTTCCCTATGTGTTCTCAAATTCCCTCCTAGGAAATTTTGATTCAGCCTCTGCTTGGAGCTGAATCAGCTTTGCACTAAGTAACGGAATTCTAAACAATATTGTTGCAGTGATTTGAGCATCTTCAAATTCTTTAATACAAAAAACACAACCAATACTCTGTCAATTAGGTTCTATTTAACTCAGGAAAAAAAAAAAAAGCTCTTTCTGTTTTAAACTAGAGAAACTACTTTTATGTTCTGTTGTTTCTAACATAGAATTCCAGATATATTGCTACACTATGTATCTACCTTACATTGGTTATGAGTTCCCAACTCCACCTATGCAGATGGCCCTTGATATGTCCATGGTCTCCATTTCTTTTACAAGCTGCTATTAATATAAACTTAGAATCCTGAGCACCTTTTTCTCAGTGTGGGCATCATGCCCTCATGTTTGTTCCTCCAACTGCAGTCTCCCAAGTCCTACAACAAATACAGTAGCTGTTGTATACAGCTGTTCACATAGTAGTATTATGCAACATTTGATGCCTAAGCTGAGAAACAAGAGCATTTGTTAACATGTCAAAAAAGTTTAAAGTCTATTTAACTAAGTTATTTTTTTTTTAAATGAGCACTTTGAGAAAACAGGGAATTACTAACTAGGTAACAAAGCTATAGTTTAAAAAGATTAAGACCTTCACTCGCCTTTATCATTTGTCACTTCCAGAAGGCATTTGCATTGTTCTGGTGGATATCTCTCTAATGCAAATTGCATGCATGTTTTCCTGACAGTTGCTAGTCAAGAACACATCAAGCCTGTCATGCTTCAATATTTTGATCGTCTGACACTTGTAAGAACTACTCCTCCTATGAAGCATTCCCATATCAGAAATTCTCACTTCTCAGTTGTGGTAGCCATAAGAGCACCTCTGTCTTACTCAAAAGGTAGGCTGGAAACTGTTTAAAATGTATTTCCAATGGTATACTACTTCACATTTTTAAGATATTCTTTACTTAGAATTAGAAATCTCAGATAATGAATTGAAAGAAAATGTTGACATTCTTACCTGTCATTCTTCATACCTATCCATCTTCACAGGCCAATCAAATGAGCAAAAGCCTCATGGAGAAGAAAACCATTTCCACTTTGGATTCACTCTCTTCCTGATTTTTGCATAGAGGTGCAGTTCAGGTCCTTAATACTTTTGTATTAAGTAAAAGAATTAACTAAGCTGTTCCAAAATTTCATCTTTGCTCTTCAAGATCCTAATTCTAACTGTCCCTACATCTTGTTTCGAAACAGCAATGTGGTCATAGCCTGGGAATTTTTCTTTATTTTACAATCTGAAGGATTCTCTACAGAAGCACACATCTCTACATTGCATCCACACAAAAAATAAACCAGAAAAAGTTTACGCAACTCAAACAAACAGCATTTAACAGAACACTGAAAGAGTAAGATTTGAAAATAGAGGGACTGCTAAAACATGAGCTATCATTTGTAGGTTAGAGAGGAGTTGGTGATATGTAACACATACACTCTGAAAATCAGCTGCCATTTTGATCAAGGTCATGAAACAAGGCTTCCTCATGTCACCTGATTTAGAAGGATACAGATGAAACAGTATTTGCAAGAGATGAATGCTTTCTCACTTAGATATTGAGAAGGATCGTCCAAGTTTTTATAACATACAACTTTGGTTCTTCAATTAAAGAATAGCAGCACAGACACATCTACTTTTGTGTTTCTTTCCAGTTATGAAAGTAATAAAGGCCCACAAAAGCTAAACTAAGCAAAAAGTGTTTTGTCATGACTAGTCCTTTTATTACAAGTAACTTACATAAAAGCTTAGCATACCTAACACCAGAAATTTTGCACTGTTTATTTCAGCAGGTATTTTCTTGTCAAAGAGAATAAAGCAATATTATAAAAACCTATTTTAATGTGCCTAAATCTGTAACAATCACACCAATGTAAAGCAATCAAGGGGGAAATGGTTAAAATTAAAAAATAAAAGTTTTCCAACTACTACAATTATAGATAATGATGCATATTTAATCATAAAGTATTTAAAATATATACAAGTCACAGATGTCAGGGGTCCTTCCTTTGAAACAACTGCCTCAGAAACCAATACTACTACCAACTTTTCCATTAGAGAGTACAGTTGCTTATGTGCTCGTGAGCACTCTGAACAGCATAAATGTTTTTCAGTATGCAAGTCTAACTTCACAAGTTAAGATCTGTCAGTTTATCCAGCAAATGATGCATTTGGTTGTCAAAATACTGTATGTGACTGATTTTACACATACTCAGCTTAAAATCCTACAGATGAACAATACACTTGAAATGTATTAAGTTCAATAATAAGAGTCAAACAGCATGAGTATGATATCATTAATTCACTGTCTTATTCAAAACTTTGTTTAACCAACAGGGCATTCTACTGTCTTTCCTTTAACTTGCTTAGATGTTTTACATTGCATAAACATTGTGCATGGATTTCCCTGAGCAAATCAACACTACAAAGCATTTCACACCCTCCAAGCACCCTGAGTTTTCAAACACCTTTTTATTTGCTCCTCTCTAAAAAAAACAACAAAAAACACGTACCCTATAGAATTAGGGCAGTCCCTTTAGCTGACTCTTAAATCTCAAGTATAAGCCAGAACTCTCCCGTATGCTATAAAGCTGTATTACTTGTGAACAATTCGTTGAAATATCCAGATTTATTAATTAGCCTAAAGATCTTTATGATTTCTATGTTACATTGTTTCTCAATGCTACATAGTGTCTTCAAAATTCTACTCCCATTTTACAAGTATAGGAGAGTGCAATTAAACTGAAACTTTCCTTGGTGGCATATCACACCACTCTTTTCCTGCCAGATCAAGCTCTCTATTGTACTGGTATAACATTTGTGAAATTATACCATTACCAGATCACCGACACAACCTTGACAACATGCAAGTACCAGTAGTCAAATGCATAAATCTCCCAGTGCAAATTTACCTTTCAAAATAAATTGATACCCTATCAATCAACTTAGAAGACCAGTTATACAAAAAACCCTTTCATGAAAAGTACCTATCCCAAACACTGCGTTTGGCTTTGAAAGGCAGTTCATCCATTTCGATGTTTTGCAAAAAGAAAAATATCTATTTACATCATTTTAAAACACATTTTCCCACATCTTCCCCCTCAATTCACACCTTTATTCTAACTATATAGTTACTACTAACAAGTTCAGTTTTCCTTACCTTTATAACTCTGCCAATGCTCCGTTTCCAAAGTTGCTTTCTTCCAGATCTAAACATTCTAATATTCGATATAAACATCAATTACTGTTTTTTCCTGAACAAGCCTTAAACCATGGAGCAAGGCTTTTGACTCTCCCCCCAACCTTTTATTTCATTCCTGATGTGCAGAAACACTAAGAAAAACTCTTAAAAATACATTAAGTACCTAAAAATCTAGCAACTATTAACTTCAGTTTTGCATTTAAAATTCAATTCTAATGTGCATTTAAATTACCTGAGAACTAATTCAGACTACTTTAGAAACTTGTGATCTCTAAACACCAGAATTTACTGTCTATATATTAGGAGCTGAAAATTACTGCTACCAACCACAGTGTTGTTAAGGTGATAGTGTTTATATACAAACACCTCTCAGTACAATTCATTGTGCTTAAGGGCAACAACCATTTGCAGAAGTCTGTTTTATAACTGCTTATCTGATTTGTGTTTAGCCTTCTTAAGTAATCCTCATGCCAACAAACATCTTTGTTTCATTGTCACATATGACTGTTTAAATACATAGCAACAAGTCAAGCAGCTTTCAAATAGCTTTTACCTAGACTACTAAATTACCAAGTTTCCTATCCACATTTTTCGCAGAAGCACATTCAGTCTCTACTATTTTTCAGTTGTAGAGTGGTTGCTTAATACAGCAATTTTTTCTTCAGCAAGGAAAGTTAAGGATCGGTGTTCTTAAAATAGCCTTAATTTTCTCCACTTCACTGACAGAATTTAATCTGATGTTCTCCTGAAAATGCCAAGACAAGCAAACTAATGATCCAATATTAGGAACAAGAAAAACAAGACACTTCAGAGGTATTTCCAGTTTAGAACGCACCTAAATGTTTCTGCTTCCACTCATATCAATGTGAATCACAACTAAAACAGCTTGACAACCTCTGTGTTGATAAAAATCACAAGTAAAACCTATTTTCCCCACACTATCTGATTTTTTTACACACAATTTTCTCCATCTGCTATAGTCCAATGTGATTGTGTATGGAAGAAAAGACTGGAAAAAACCTGCATTTAGTGTGAAAGTAAACATCTGTAGCTTTCACCAAACCCTTTACAACCTGTTTTTAAATTAAACATCTATTAAATACTACACATTGAGTTAATTCCTGGATGTATTCAGAACGCTGAGGAATTTTATACATATATGCTGCAGTCAAGGCTTCCCTTGACCTCCAAATTTTCAACTAGTTCTTTCTTATTTAATCTTTCTTATGCCCAAGAAAGCATTGGTCAGTTAATTTGCCACACAAAAATAAATACTCTTCAAACTCCACAACTCTTAGTCATTTAACTAAGGAAGGCAATGAAGCTCAAAGTGCCTGGAGCACACAAACCAGAAGGAGTATCTGAGGGCTGTTCAGTCTAGAGAAGAGGTGGCTCAGGGGAGACCTTATGGCTCTCTACAACTACCTGAAAGGAAGTTGGAGTGAGGAACAGGCCAGCCTCTTCTCCTTGATGACAAGAGACAGGAGTAGAGGAAATGGTTACACTGGGTATTAGGAAATAGTTCTTCATTGAAAGGGTTATGAAACATTGGAATTGTCTGCCTAGGGTGGTGGTGGAGTCACTGTCCCCGGGGGTGGCACTTAGGGACATGGTTTAGTGTTGATCCTTGAATGCTGGGTTGAGGGTTGGACTGGATAATCTTTGAGGTCTCTTCCAAACTGATACATTCTGTGATTCTGTTAATGTGGCATCTTTAAATTAATGGGCTGGCAAAACTAAAGTGACTGGCAATCATGGCAAGGAATAAACCAGCCAATGGAGCAGACCTTTTATGCATTAATATCAAATAAACACCAATTATTATCTTACACAAAATCTCTTCATAGGTTTAATATAACCTCAGCCAGCTCTCACTCAGAACATTTTAAACAGCCTGCATTTACAGCACTAAATAATATGCTGATCTTGGTTAAAGATTTGTGTTTACACAAAGCAACTTCATATCACCTGATAGAATCATAGAATCAAGCAGGTTGGAAGAGACCTCCAAGATCATCCAGTCCAACCTATCACTCAGCCCTATCCATCAACTAGACCATGGCACTAAGTGCTTCATCCAGCCTTTTCTTGAACACCTCCAGGGATGGTGACTCCACCACCTTCTTGGGCAGCCCATTACAATGCAAATCACTCTTTTTCTGAAGAGCTTCCTCCTAATATCCAGCCTAAGTCTCCCCTGGCATAACTTGAGTCTGTGTCCCCTCGTTCTGTTGCTGGTTGCTTTAGAAGAGACCGGCCCCCACTTGGCTACAACCTCCCTTCAGGTAGTTGTAGAGAGCAATGAGGTCGCCCCTGAGTCTCCTCTTCTCCAGGCTGAACAACCCCAACTCTCTCAGCCTCTCCTCACAGGGCTGTGCTCCAGGCCCCTCACCAGCTTCGTCACCATTCTCTGGACATGTTCCAGTACCTCAACATCTCTCTTGAACTGAGATTCCACTTCATTATGTCAAAAAGAAAAACTGAAAATAATCAAGTAGCTGAGAGAGTACTTAACTGATATTGGTGTGTCATTATTATTCTCACTCTTCTATTTCTTTTATTTGTGATTTAAAGAATACATTTCCTCCTCAGATGTTTCAGGAGTGTAAGAAGCATGGTGAAGTTGCATTATTCTCCATCATGTAATATATACGTTAAGAAGGATATGCAATCCTCTATTGTAACTCAGCATTCTCAGAATAATTTTAGTTCATTTCTTCTCTCTGGATAGCCTTGAATATGTTTAACACCCTACAAAGCATTGTCAGACGTGGTGCAAATCACCACTATACAGATCAGTCAAAGTGACAAGTGTTAGAGAAGAAAATTCAGATTAAAACAATAATTTGTAGTATTAGTTTAAGAACTTGTTGTAGGTTGGGAACCATAAAGTTAAAAATCCACTAGGGACTAGATGAGTCTAGGGAGTGGACACAGGAAAGCATAAAATTGTTATTCAATCCCTTATTCTTGCTATCTCTTTATAAACTGGCAGCAAGGCAAAGCTGTCCTCCCTTCCTCTCCCTTCTGCCTGTTGTCTCCAACAGCAGCTACGTTATCTAGGTGAGCACATATGGAATGGGGCTGGTTATGGCTGCAGAAGCCTTGTTTGGCCCTATGGGCAGCAGAGAAGCTCAGGGGGGAAGAAAAGGAGCACTAGGAATTGTAGATTAGTTTTGGGTTGAGGGAAGATTTGTATGCTCTCTAATGTTTCCGTATCTTTCTTTTCAAATATAATTCTGCATTTCTTTCCAATTTGAGACCCTCTCATTCTGTCCACTCTTTAGAAAAGCATGACAGAATAGTGAATGTTCATTCCATAATGTATAAGAATTTTTTTTATAATGTTATACTGCACATCTTTGGCCATGAGGCTTCTTTCACTGCAGGTAACTGAAGAGAGTAGTTAGCTACCATCTAGTGGTTAAAAACCAAGAGTACATTACTTCTATACTGTTTTTCACAAGACCACA
This sequence comes from Eubucco bourcierii, assembly GCA_013396675.1. Taxonomy (NCBI): domain Eukaryota; kingdom Metazoa; phylum Chordata; class Aves; order Piciformes; family Ramphastidae; genus Eubucco; species Eubucco bourcierii. Next base: position 38,576 of record VWZE01002978.1, read on the forward strand.
AAATATAGTCATATAAAATCTGTAAACTGAATTGTCCTTTACAAGGATGATCAATCATAAGCACATGATTAAAATCTACACTGAACACAAGTGAATGAACTTAAGAATATCCTGCTCTGCTGCATTCTCTCCATATAACTGCAGCGATAACAGCCTGAGCTAAAGGTAGACTTTCTTACCTTGAGCTGCTTTAAAGCCAAGTAACACTATGGCTTTAATACCTTTAATTTAAGGTAAGAACTTAATCGATTTGCTGAGAAAAACTAAAACTTCAACACATTCAGTGATTTCCTGTACTAGTAGGCATTTAGGTTACTTATTATTAAAAACAAATAAATAAATAAGCAAATGGATACTTCCCTGATGTCTGATCAAAGATATCCCATTGCTGCTGGAAAGAAAAAAAAAAACCAAAAAAACCAAGCACAACCCAAAAGTCAGAAAATTTCCTTTTCACTGTACATTAGTGTTTCCACTTTTCAGTTCACTCCCCATAAACCGCCTCTCCTTGCAACTTTGCATGCTTCCTCAGAAAGGTACAAATTACAGTTTTCTGCCCTTGTTCACTTTGATTTATCCTGAAGGTGATCAGAAGGCTGAAGCACCCCTCCTACATGGACAGGTTGCAAGAATGGGGGCTCTTCAGCCTGGAGAAGAGAAGGCCTCAAGGAGACCTTGTAGTGGCCTTCCAGTATCTGAAGGGGGCCTACAGGAAGGCTGGGGAGTGACTATTTATAAGGCAGTGTAATGACAGGACAAGAGGCAATGGGTTTAAACTGGAAGAAGGGAGATTTAGATTGGATGTTAGGAAAAAGACTTTTACAGTGAGAGTGGTAAAACACTGGCAAAGGTTGCTCAGGGAAGTTGCGGATGCTCCCTCTCTGGAGGTATTCAAGGTTAGGTTAGATGAGGCCTTGAGCCACCTGTACTAGTGGGAGGTGTCCCTGCCTATGGCAGGGGTTGGAACTAGATAATCTTTGAGGTCACTTCTAACCTAAACCATTCTATGATTCTATATACACCAAGGAGACAGTGGAAAAGGAAACTTTCCTTCCATATGGGTTACTATGCCTGAATCTCCATCTCTAATAAGGTGCATGAAAACATTAACAACATTTATGTAAGTCTGTTTAATAAAAACTCCACGAAAGTAATGCAGCTGCTTTCTTGTTGTCAGTAGTTAAAATGTGAATTGCTCAAGTGAAGTAGGAATCCTCCTTCACCCCTATCATCCTCCATCCAATTCCATGAAATATATCGAAGGATATTTCAGATCATTAAAAAGTTACATTGCCAAGTCCCGCTCTAGAAGAGAGACAAAACAATACAATACACAGGTATTTAGTAACATCACAGTATTCAAGCTGTGGCTACATCAGTACTGAGTACAGGGGGACAATCACATCACTGATCCTGCTGGCCACACTATTCCCTGATACAGGCCAGGATGCTGTTTGCCTTCTCTGCCACCTGAGCACACTGGTGGTTCATATTCAGGCAGATGTTGATCAACACCCCCAGGTCTTTTTCTACTGAGCAGCTTTCTAGACACTACCCCAGGGCTGTGTCATTGCATGGGGTTGTTGTGACCCAAGTGCAAGGCCTGGTACTTGGCAATTGGACTTAATTCCAAAGTTGCACATGAGCAAAAGTTTCCAACCTATGAAGGTCTTAAATGATAAATACAACAGAACAATACACTTTCATAAAACCTAAAAGTTCTCACTACTTATCTTCACAGCACCTAGTCATGAAAGCAAAAGCAGCAGTGTAATTTTTAAGTGAGTAATGTTATGATCAAAATCTAAATGTGTTAATAATGCATGGTTTCATTTTTGTCCTTAGCACCACGTATCAACTAATTAATTACATTTTCTTTAATTAGTCTCTTCCAAATACAGAAGTGTCTTTTTTATGAAAGTTAGGGATATTCTAGATATTGCCATGGCATTAGGCTAATTCTCTTGAACTGAAAGTTTCAAGTTTTGGTAGGACAGATCTCCCAGTAAAGAAGGTAAACTTACAAGATACAGGCACAATAACTTGTTAGACTTGTAACTGCACAGAAATATCAGCCCAAACGGTTTTGGAATGCACCCTGGAAACTACTGCAGAAGAGGGAGGTATATTTTTATTGCTTTAACATTATGTAAGTCTAATGGAATCCTGCCATCCTAGGATCTATTAATCACACATACCTTCCAGGAACAGGTAATCAAATCAGCTTCCATTAATAGCAAAAGACCACACTGCAAATTTTCTTGCTTTTGGATAGAGAATTACAGAATGTCAGGGACTGGAAAGGACCTCAAAACATTATCTAGTCCAACCTCCTCTTCTAGAGCAGGATCACCAATATCAGATCACACAGGAATGCATCCAGGCTTTGAATATCTCCAGAGAAGGAGACTCCACAACCCCCTGGGCAGCCTGTTCCACTATTCTGTCACATTCACAGAGAAAAAATTTCTCCTCGTGTTTAAATGAAACTTCCTAGGCCTCAACTTCCACTCATTTCCCCTTGTCCTGTCATTGAGCATGACTGAGAAGAGCCTGGCCCCATCCTCTTGGCACTCACCCTTTACATATTTATAAACATTAATGATGTCACCCCTCAAGCCTTCTCTTCTCCAAACTAAAGAGCCCCAGCTCCCTCAGTCTCTCCTCCTAAGGAGGATGTTCCACTCCCTTAATCATATTTGTGCCTCTACGCTGGTCTGTTTCAAGCAGTTCTTTGTCCTTCTTGAACTGGGGAGTCCAGAACTGGGCACAGTACTGGAGATGCAGCCTGAACAGACCAGAGAGGGAGAACCTCTTTCAGCTTATTAACCACACATCTTCTAACACACCCCAAAACAGCATTGGCCTTCTTGGCCACAAGAGCACATTGGTAACTAATTAAAACAAAGGAAAAACAAATAGTTAACCTAACATAGTTTCATTACATGTTAACACTTGAAAAAGCACCGTACAACTTCATGTTTCAACTCAATAAAACTAGTAATAAAATCAGAGGGAAGCTAAAAAACCCAAGACTTCTGCTGCAAGTCAGGGAACAGGATTAACGAGGGCATGCTGTATTATTTCTCTCATGCCAGGTCTCAAGCACATCCTGGTACTACTACTGAAAAAAGAACCTGAAGTGTTTTCACACCTGAAGTATTGTCATAAGACAAGAAATTAACATTTGAAATAGTTGCTCCCTTAAAAACAACAACAAAAGCTTATAGATTTAGTCACAGCTCAAAATGCCTCGGAGGAGGTAACAGGCGAAACTACTCCCAGTTATCTTCTTTGACCAACTTTTACAGGTATCTCAGAAAAAGAGATAAAGTAGCACTCACCGAGACGCGGAGAAGGCGCAGGTATAAGCGCCGACCGCAGTCTCTGCGGGACGCCTTGTCCCACAACCATCTCACAGAAAAAAAAAAGTTACCCAGAAGAGCTGCTCTAAAGCATCGGGTTTTGCGTACACGCCAAGCGCTAGAAAGTTCACACACGACCGCCTCCAAACACCGATTACCCCCTGGTTCCAGTCAAATGCCGGTACCGCCCCTCACAGACTCTGGGCCTGCCGGGCCGTGAGGCGAGCGAGGCAGAGCCAGGCAGCCGTGGCGCGGGAAGAGGCGGACGGATCTGCAGCCTGGCACAAGATGCGCGCCCGCACTCCCTTTCTCACTTGACTTTTTTTTGCGCGGGTGCTGGCCCCGCAGCACTGCCCTCACCCGCCCTCGCCGCACCTGCATGTCTGTGCCGCCCTCCGATAGAGCCAGAGGCTGTCCCAGCTGGTCGCGGCGGCCGGGCCTCACGGGGTGATGCGCCCTGGGACAGGGCCCAAGCGCGGGCCGGGTGTGAGGGGAGACTGCCGAGCCCCGCCGCTGCTTCGCCACTGCTTCCATAGCCCGGCGTCGTTTCCATGGCGAGGAACTCCCGCCCCTCGCCGTTGAACGGTAGTTTTCTAACTTCCCTTTCCAGTCCGTGGCCAGCCTCGGCTTCTAATGGAAATGAGCAGCCGCTTCGGTCTGTGAAATTGGTGCGGTTGTTGGTAAGAGGAATTGGCATCATCAGCTCCTTTCCTATAGGATGAAATGGACGCCATGCGACGCTAAATGCTCCGGAATTGTACAGACCCGTGGGACGTGCAGCCTTGCCTGCTCCCAAAGGTCCTCTCCGAGCCGGCTGTCGAAGAGCCGCGGGCTGCTCCCGGCACAAGGCCCGGCGCTTCGTCGCCCGCTTCAAGGGTGCCGGCGGGAGGTGCGGCTGAGCCTGCCACAGGCGCTGCGAGTCCAAGGCTAAGCCGTTCGTTGGGCTACCAGCTACCTCTGTGATTCCTTGTGAACCCCAGCAGCCCTCCTGGTTCTTGTTTTACCATTTTCTTTTACGGAGAGATACCGGAAAAGTCACTCCTCGCGGCACTTAAAGCTTGTATCAGGCACGACCTTATTATTCAAGACGCAGCAGAATAATCTGACTTTTGACATGTCATTTTCAGTAGCTCTTAGAAGCAGGTATTTGAGCAACCCACACACCTGACATTACCAGGAGTTGCAGAAGAGTTAAAAGCTTTAGGTGCTGCTCTTTTAAACGCATGACAAAAGGGCAATGAAATGTAATACACCTGGATGCTACAGGTGTACATAATACATCTTTCTCCTAATTGGAAACACGGTGGGGGTTGCCCTCTTGAATGACCACGGAATCTCTTTTTTTAGCAGGTTTCCAGCACTTCTTGCTCCTAAGATGCTGCAGTGAAAATTGAGGTCTTGCCAGCAGTCAGCTGAATATACCAATGATTTATGTAGAAATCAAATTCTGAAAGTTCCTAAGGAACCTGATCCTGGGGATATCTTTTTCTACTTAGCTTCTGAGAGAAGACACAAGTCAGAATCATAATTATGCTATAGAGAAGTTGTTACAATGCATACACAAAAGTACTGAAAACTATCTAAGATTACAGAGGAGAGCCTAAGCATGTACCATCTGACACTGAGGCATCAGAAGTTTTTGTTCACCCAGAATCCATGTCAACATATCCATGGGAACATGAAAGCTAAATCCTTAGAGTAAAGCATGGATAATTCAGAAGCAGAAAACTGCTGATTCTTTACAAATGTGTGTAAGAAGTCCAGTGCCCAGGGCTGAGGTAAGTCTCCTTGGAATGTGTTTCTTTTCATTTCCTTTTGATGTAATTTGAACTGTGGATTAGAGAGCCTCCTGTTAGTCTTCCATGGAAATGTGTACAGAGGGCTGCAAAAGGCTTGCAGAAACTTCGTGTCGCAGCCCAACGATTCCCAAATATTCCCTAAGAGGATTTTTTCCTGTTCTTAAAAAATTCTGGAAGATAGAGACCACATGAGTGTCTGGGGTGGGGGCAGAGCAGTTCTCATTTACCCATTACATTTTTTCCCCCCCTAATTTCAATTATGATTTCAAAGTACACTTTTTCTCATCTACACTTCAGCAACAAGGTGTAGAGGGTTTGGGCTGAGCTGGAGTTAATTCTGCTCAAAGCATCTGTTTAGTTCTGTGCTTTGCAGTGCTGTAGCTGAATGTTGATAACACATGTGTCTTGGTTACTGCTCAGCTGAATACCCAGGCTGTGCTTTTCCAACATTTTCCCACCCTGAGAGTACACCAAGGGGACACAGCCAAGCTGACTGGCCCACACTGACCAAAGGGATATTCCATGCCATATGACATCAGCTCAGATATAAGAACAAACTGAACGAACGAAGTTTGGGGATTTGTCCATGGTATCTGTCCTTCAAATAGACCACAAGTGCAAAGAGCCCTGCTTCCCCAAGAAGGAGCATCGTGCTTGTTAATGGAAAGCAGAGACTAACATCTCTCTCTCTGCTTTTGCTTTCCACATGGTCTATTACTCTGCTTATTGTTATTACTAAATTGCTTCTAAATTGTTTCTGTCTTATCACCATCTTTTGTTACATTTCCGCCTCTCACTTGTCCATTTAAGAAGGGGAGTGATAGAGTAGCTTTGATGGGTGTTTGGCCCCTGTGCTGGTTTGAGGCTAATTGGAATATTTTAATAGAGAAAATTATATTATAGGCTGAGAAAATGAAACAATGGCGATGTCTACTTCACTCATAGGCTTGCTGAGATGTATAAGAACTCAAAACATAGATAACACTGTCTCTCAGGCAGACAGCCTCGGGTTGTCTAGCTTCTGGGCTTTTTCTCCTCTCTGCCGAGTAACCTCACTAACCACTTTTCTTCTAACCCCCTGGCTGATCCTCCAAAATTCACCTTGTGCACAAGGCAAACCTTGGGGTAAGATATAGGGGTGGGGAGAAGGTGGAAGGGTGGGTGGGAGCCCCTCCTGGGGTCTCTGATTTCTGGGAGGGGAGTTGTGTTTCTGTATTACCTTTAACTTGTATACTTCTGTAAATATTCCTGTCTGTTGTGTCTATCTCTGCTTGTATATTGTGCTAAGCTGTAAATGGATATTCATTCCTTAACTTCCAGCCAACTGAGTCTAGTCTGGGTGATTTTACAAAGCTGGGGGGGGGGGGGTGAGGGGTGGGTGGGGGGCGNNNNGGGTGTGAGGTGTGGGTGTGTGTACTCCCAAAACCACCAAAGGGTCAAACCACCGGACAAGGCAGAAAAAATTTACCTACATAATCATAGCTCTTAATCTGTTGCGGATTACCCTGCTAGATAGCTAAGCCTCACATAGACACTGCTCACTTCCCTCAGTGAGAAATGTTTTCTCCCTCAAGTATTTTTTCTCCTAGTGTTCTGCTTTCACCTGGGATAGAGTTTTCTTCATAGTACCTGGTACATCTGGTACATCTACATAATATTCTGGTGTTTTCTACATAGCATCTGGTGTTTGAAATTTAGTATGAGAATAATGTTTATAACATGCTGATATTTTAGTTATTGCTAGGCAATGCTTATCCTAAGTCAAGCAAGAACTTTTCAGCTTATCAGGACCTGGCTAGGCATTGATCAGCAGGTGGTGAACATTTGAATTGTGCATCACTTGCCTTTCTTGGGGTTTATTTCACTTCCTTCTTATCTTCCTTGTCATGAGAAGTGCTACTATTATTATTACTGTTATTATAGTGTTTTATTTTTATTTTGATTATTAAGCTGTTTTTATCTCAACCCATGAATTTTCCCACTTTTAGTCTTCATATTCTCTCACATCCTGCTGCAGGGGGGAATGAGCAAGTGGCTACGTGTTTCTTAGTTGATGGCTGGAGTTAAACCACAATACCTAGAAAAAAGCTAAACATTTCAGCTAAAAGTTCTTTATTTTGTCATTTCCTTGAAATTAGTGGGTTCTGTCCTTTATGATTTTCCGGTTTGCTGATACTGTTTCCAAAATGTGACATTCAAAACTGGGCATAAAACTCTCCCAATGGCCTTAGAAGCCACAAAGCATGAAGGGAAGTTTACTACTGATGGTTTGAGCACAAACTTCTGAAACATTGCTGGACATTTGTTCTTTCTACTTTAGATTGTTTCACTATTTGCTTTGACACTCACATATCCTTTTCTGATACACTTTTGCATACTGATATTTATTCCCTTTTATACTTGCTCATTTGACTTTCTCTTTCTTGAATACTTTATTGAATTTCCAAGGTTTTTTGCAAGCTCTGCTTCCTTCATGGAAACTACATGGAGTTTGATTCCCACCCTCTGATCCACATCTGGATCAGCTCTTGTAGCCTGATGCTGTGTGCGAATACAGATCTTTAGTTCTCATATGAAAACTGTCCTGGAAATTCAGGTTCTCTTAAGACCTCATATAGTATTTTCACTGAATTTCTATGGAAATAATGTACAACTTCTCTTGAGCACAGTCTCTCAAATCATTGTTGAATTCTAGCACAGTAATTTAAACAAGATCATGTCTATCTTCTTTCTTAAATGATTGTAGATGGGAAAAAAAAATAGCAGGAGCTGTGTCAGAATCTTTGGTAAAAAATAGGAACATTCTACAGATATTAGTTAGTTCTTACTAGGTGAATATATGCCTGTCAAGCAGCTAAACTGTCAAAGGTAACTGGATTGATTTGACCTAACTTTTTTTTTTTTTTCTTAATCCATGTGGTACGTTTTCTTTCCTGTTCTTGTCCTTTCACCTGTTGGAAAATGACAGCACATTAACTTGTTCTAGTAACCTTCTTCCCTCACATTTAAGTCAAGATACTGTCTGATGTTCTTTATGACCCTTTATGAGACTCTGTCCATCATTAAATAATGCTCAAAAGACCTGATCTTGTTTGGCAGATTATTCTCAGTGTTCAGAGGTGTATTTCATATCCTGTTGTCTTGAATAGCTCTAAGCTATAGAAATAGTTCACAGTATTTCTTTAATCTGATGCTTGCTTTTTGTTTGTTTTTTTTTTTACAGTTTCCCAGTCTTGTCACAAATAACATTTTATTAAGATCAAAGAAAAAGACACTAAGCATTGTGGTGTTCCTTAGGCTTCCCACTATTTGTTTATCCCTTGTTCATCTGGCATGACTTGTTCTGATTTTATCCCTCTAGAGTTTGTTTGTTATAAACATCTCTATATTTTCTGCTCACCCTTATCACTAATATTATTGTTTTTCAACTTTCAGGACAAACACATCTTAGCAAATGCACCTCACTGAGATTTTAATAGAATTAAAAATACTGAGGGCGCCATCCTAAAACAGAATTACAGAATTGTTGAAGCTGAAAGGGGTCTCTGGAGATCACTGGGTAAAACTCCTGCCAGAGAAGGTGGCCCAGGAACAGATCCAGTTGTGTTTTTAATATCCCCATAGTTGGAGACTACACAACTCTGAGCAATGTGTTCCACTGCTTGACCACCATCAAGGTAAAAATTTTTGTCTTTTAGAATCATAGAATCATTTTGGTTGGAAAAGACCTGTAAGATCATTGAGTCCAACCATTGTCTAACTCTACCAATTCTGGAGCTAAACCACATCCCATAGAACCACATCTATGCATCTTTAAACCACCTCCTTGGGGACCCTATTCCAGTGTTTGAAAACTATGCTTCAGTGCAATTTCCTGTATTTCAGTTTGTGCCCATTGCCTCTTGTTCTGGGCGCCAATGAAAAGAGCCTGGCTCCCTTTCCTTTACTCCCACTTTTCAAGGGACTTATTGGATCCTTCTGAGTCTTCTCCAGGCTGAGCAGTCCCAACTCTTCAACCTGTCCCCTTGTAGGACAGATGCTCCAGTCCCTTCATCATCTTTATGACCTTTACTGAACTTGCTCCACTATGCCTGTGTCCTTCCTGTACTAGCTGGGGAGCTCTGAAATAGACACAGAATTCCAGACGTGATCTCACAGGGGTGAATAGAGGGGAGGAATCTTCTCCCTTGATTTGCTGGCAACACTTTTCCTACTGCACCCTGAGATGCAGCTGCCTTTCTCGATTAATTATTCTTCATGCCAAGTCAAGGTGCAGGACTTAGTAAATTGTATTGTTGAATTTCAGGACATTCCTCTTGGGTTGTATCTCTGAATTATGGCACCACCAGCTAGTATGTAACTCCTCCCAGTTTTCTATCATATGCCCATTCACAGAGGGTGTACTCTGTTGCATCACACGAATCATTAATGATTTGAACAGTGTTCACCCTTGGGGTATACCACTTGTGACAGGCCTCCAACCTAGCTTTGTGCTGCTGGCTACAGCCCTCTAAGACTAGCAATCCACCTCATTCTCAGTCCATCTTACTCTCTATTTGTTTAGCCCATATATTATCAAATTTTCTGTGATGACCTTGGGGAAGGCAGTCTCATAACTAAAGTCTATAGTAAATTCAAGATAAACAATGTTCACTTCTTTCCCATCATCAACCAGACCAGTCATCTCATCATAGAAGGTTGTCAGGCTGATTAAACACAACTACCCCTTCTTAATTTCATGCTGAAGCACCACAAAGGCACAAATATTTCAGGGTTTCACATCTGATAGTCATGCCATTAGGTATTTTCATCAATACAATCAGTACTTGCATTTGGTATATAGGAGTCTGTCTGTGTAGGTGTGGATGTCCATAAAGCCTCAGCCTTCAGCACACTTGAAGTCCCTCAGTTTGCTTGTGTCACTTTTTTACTTCAGTTGCATCAGTCATTAGCCTGCAGTGTGCCCATACAGCCCAGGCAGCCAACAGAGTCCTAGGCTGCATAAAGAGCAGCATGGCCAGCAGGGCAAGGGAGGAGATTCTGCCACTTTACTCTGCTCTCCTCAGACCCCACCTGGAGTATTGTGTGCAGTTCTGGAGCCCCCAGCACAGGAAGGACATGGAAGTGTTGGGGTGGGTCCAGAGGAGGCCACAAAGATGATCAGAGGGCTGCAGCAGCTCTCCTATGAGGACAGGCTGAGAGAGTTGGGGCTCTGCAGCCTGGAGAAGAGAAGGCTTCCAGGAGACCTTAGAGCAGCCTTCCAATATCTGAAGGGGGCCTGCAGGAAGGCTGAGGAGGGACTATTGACAAGGTCTTGCAATGACAGGACAAGGGGCAATGGGTTTAAACTGGCAGAGGGGAGATTTAGACTGGATGTTAGGAGGAAGTTGTTTGCAGTGAGGGTGGTGAGGCACTGGCACAGGTTGCCCAGGGAGGTTGCGGCTGCTCCCTCCCTGGAGGTGTTCAAGGCCAGGTTGGAGGAGGCCTTGAGTGACCTGTACTAGTGGAAGGTGCCCCTGCCTATGGCAGGGGGTTGGAACTGGATGATCTTTGAGGTCACTTCGAACTTTGCTGTTCTGTGATTTACTTGGCATTATTCACCTCAGCCACAACTGTCAAGCCCTCCTTTTGTTTGATCAGCTACTTTCAACTCCTTTCAGTAGCCTCTTCACACATACTGACTCTCAGGTTAGTCAGCACCTTCATGTGGCCTTGCTGGGCAGTCACCTTTTGCCACTATCATCTCCCTCATCTCCATTACTGACAAAGTGTATGACAGAACTGGTGTCAAATAATTTGTACAAAAATTAATTTTGAATTTCAAATTGTTACAAAAACATTGGTACATTTTACCTTCTAAAAACAGAAATCCATTTCATTGTTAAGAGTTAATAATACAGGTTTCCATAGCAGATTAACATGCATTTTTACAGGTATTAGATACATGACAGATCAAGCTCAGAAGCAGTTTTTGTTTCCAACTTAGAGAAAAAAACCACAGCACACCAGCTGTTGCTTTACTAATTCTGAGTGTAACGAAAGGATTATTCATTTCATGCTCTTACTTGTGTGCCTAAATAAATGCAGGAGAGGGCTTTTGGGAATAACTCCAGAGCTCAATGTTCTGTTTCCAGAAGTGATCACGAGACAGTATAGAATCACAGAGAGAAGCAAAGGGCAAGCTTCCATGATATTTTTACATAATACTATCCCAGGCTTTGACCATCTTCAGTTTAAGGATTTTTCAGAGCCTGTTGTCAGGGTGCCCAGGGTCCCTGCGTAGGCGATGGCGGGGCCTGGCAACCAGGCCACATCCTACTACCCCAATCAGGAGCAAGGAAGCCAAGGGTCACCAGGGCAACCCCCATTCCAGCACTGAACATCTCCCTGGGAATGGGCCATTGCCATGTTTTTTCTGCTTGGAGAAATCACAGTGGAAGTCTCTTCCAAATCCTTCTTCAGCCTCCCTAGAACCCCATGCCATGCTGTAAAGGGTTAACCCTCCTGGGTGGGGGCAGTGGTCTGAACTTGACCCCAAGTCCCCCTGACTTCTCCCAGAGGATGGTTTGCCTAACCCCAGGTGTAGTGTTTAGCCCACTCCCACTTCTCGTCTGGACCCTCTATATAAACAGAGGAACTGGCTGTTCTTCTCTCCCTCTCCTGGTCTGCCTGATAGCACCACCTTGTTCTTGCTGCTCATGTCTTACCACGTGGCCATTTTCTACCACATGATGGACATCCCTTGCTGAATCTACCTCCATCCATTGGCATCAATCCGGTTGTATATACAGTTTTTGTATCTTGTTTTCTCCCTTCCCTATACCTCTTTGTAACTCCCCTACCTTAAATGCCTTTTATTTATTGTTAAAGTTTTTCCTTTTAACTTCCAAATCAAAGCAAGACTGTTCTTTGGGTGTTTTACTCCTTCCCTCTCTACATCTAATTCCTTTTTTTTTCCAAAAGGAGTGGGGGGGAAAGGGGAAGGCATCCTGTTATTATTGTATTGGTTTCTGTTAGCTATATTTTGAGTCCCCTGGGAAACTTATACTTGAACCAACACATATGCTGCTAAATCCACAGTATTGTTAATAAAGGGATCCATAAGCTTTCTGCCTGTTGTGTGAAGAATAACTATTTGTTTTGAACTTGATTACCGTTAGCTGCATCCAATGGCTTCAATACTTTTATTTGGAAGACATGGTGAACATTCGGTCCCTACCCATTTTCTCCACACCACTCATAGTCTTGTAGCCTTCTATCATACCTTGCTCTCCAGGAATACCTCCAGCCAGCTCAATCATTGCCCATATGGAAGCTGTTCTAACTGTTTGATTACCCTGCTGTTCTTCTGTTCCCTTTTCTAGTTGTTAAATGTCTGTTTTGAGGTGTAAGAACCAAAACTGCTGAGGACAATGAAGGAGTTTCAACCAATATATACAGTGGTGTAATTCTGTTTTCCATTTTGCTGTTCCCTTCTTGATAAATTGCTGTGTGTCATTTGCTTGGCTCACTGCTACTGTGCACTGAGTGGATGTTTTCATGTAATTATTGTAACTGCAAGGTCTTCTTTTGTAGTGGTGATGTTTTAGGATCCAAATGTTGTTAAGGACTAATCTTGGACAGGGGATAGGTTTTCAGGCATGGTAAGACAAAAATAGAACATTAATGGATATAGCCTCAATTGGTAGCATCCTACTTCATTCATCTTCTCCTGGCAATACCACGAGCAGCAATAATTGTTCAGCCAGCATGAATAAAACACATAATAACACCTACCATGGATTTGTACAGCACTGAAGATAAGTTCTGAGCAACATCAAATAAAAAAATATATAATCACATTGTGACAAAAGAAAGACATGTTTGTAGATAGCCAAACCCAAAAGTTCATAGTTTCATGAGTTAGCTGTGACATCCAAATCACAGCCAAGATTTTAAGAAAATTAAGAAGTTCAAAGCTTTTTCTGTTTTACATTAACACCTCTTACTTGAATCCAGCACAGTAAAAAGAAATAGCCCTCTTTGGTCGCTTCTATCTGACCTAAATGATTCTAAGAACCCTCCCAAACTCTATAGTAAACCTGTAAAATTCCAGGGTTTATAGATTTGCATAAACCAACCACTAGAGGGGGAGATAACCCTAACTACTCAAGTCCATCTCATCAGACTGCAGAAATTCTACATTTCAGCCTACTAACTAAATACGATTTTGACCATTGCCATGACCACAGACCTACTTTTTCTCTTTTTTTTTTCTTTTTATATTGTGTAATACTAGTACTCATCTATATTTAATTGCATTTAATTTGTTGTTATTGGGTTGCACAGCAGGAGAATCAAGAGTGCTTTGCCAGTGCAAAGACTTTTCCTTAGAAGACTGTTTATTTATTTATTCAGTAATGAACAAGTAATTTTTAAATTGTAATTTCTCTCTAAAGGTGATTTGATTTTGAGATTGTAAGGTTCAGTAATGTTCCATTAAGTAATCTTAAATTTGTAGGAACTCCAGCAATCTTAAATTTGCTAATTATAACAGACTGCAAAACCATTGCATATTGCACTCATACAATAGTATCTTTAAATATTGAGACAATATGCAAGTATGTTATAAATTCAAGCAGCCAGATTATTACACTTACAGTAAATGGCAGTCTATTAACCAAACAGAAAATCAAGCTGCACCTTCTCTTGTGATACTGAGAAAAATCCCAGTGATTTGTTACTGATGATGGTGACATTACTCACTTCTCCATCTCTTTGTGTGTCACTTAGATCACAGTATCTCTATAGCTACTGCTAGTCCACAGTAGTCAATGCTATGTCATATCACAAAGCAATCAAGACCAGTGGTTCTCCATAGGAGAGGAGCATAATAATTACCCACATTCATGATGTTAATAAACTTTGTCAAAAATATAGCAATGATCAAATCTTTATTTGAGGCAGCCACGGCCACACTTGATTATGAGAGGACTGACTTAATATTTTACTATAAGTTGTTAGGGAACTTTGTGATGCTGAGGTGAGATAGTATGTTGTTATAGTTCCAGAAAGGCAGTATGTCAAGCAAAACTAAGGAAGTTGAGTCCCGGCACAGACCTATACATTTGTGTACCAGCTCCAGGAGTTCCCTCCCTATTTCTCTTGCTCAACCATCCATCAGGGAGTTGAAATGGCAGGCCTGCAGAGACTGATTACCACTGTAGTAACAATCTAACCAAGGTGAAGAAATGAAAAAATGGAAAAAAAAAATCGTGTCTTTTATTGTCCCACATGAGTGGCCAGGAAGAACCACAGACTGAATTGTTATTTTTTGGTGACTTTTTGCCTGGGCACTGTAAACACCCACAGCTCTTCTGCGTTCTACCTGAAGATAAAACAGTAATTTACAGAGGGATGAATATTACTAAGCAATACATATGTATAGATATAATTGTATATTATAAAAATACATTCCCTTGGTCGTGACTGTCAGGTAACAAAAATCAGTGCACATCTGTTTGTCAGAGGAGAAAAAATAAATATTGAGGAAAATGATACATCAAGACAGGGAAGCTAAGCAGTAAGCGCAAAGAGAAATTGTAATTGTGATATTGATCAAAAGGGCAAGAAGTGGCAACTGGAAATAGAAAGCATTATGGTCAACTTAAGAGACAGACACATTTTTATTTATTTTTTAATGAAGAAAGCTTGGGCTAAACCTTAAAACATACTCTAAAGAAGAAAAGTGGAAATTAGCCTGTTGTTGGAGTTATAAATCTGATCTCATGCCCTTTGGTGCAGGTGCAGGCTATGCTGTGTAAATTTGACATGATAGGAATGTCAATAATTGATAACAATTTAGAGAAGTAGCAGTGCTGTAGGAATGCACTCTCCTGTCTGGTCACTGATCATCTGCACAGGAGGAATTAGCAGCTGGAGAAAGGAGATGCTGTTGAACAATGGGAGTAGCAGAGAAGTGCCTGGAGTACTGATCCAAAAGTGTCCATGCTGAGAAAGATGAGACCAAGCCTTGAAATTAAACTGTGTTGTTCATGAGGGGTGGAGATCCTTTTAATAATGACTAGCCAGGATGGCTGTTACAGAGTATGAGTCATATTATAGAATATAAGCTCTGATTGCTCTCCAACTGCTAAAGAAGACTTTTAATAAAGTGAAATGCATCAAAATTTAACAGAGGAAAAAATATTTCAATGTCTATACAGCTGTTATTATTGTGAAGAATCACAGACTACTAGGTTTTGGAGGGGACCTCTAGAGATTATCAAGTCCAACGACCCTGCAAACAGGACCACCTAGGGCAAGTCACACCAGAAGGTGTCCAGGTGTCTTTTGAATATCTTTAGAGAAGGAGACTCCACAACCTCTCTGGGCAGTCTGTTCCAGTGCTCCACTACCCTCACAGTAAAAAAGTTCTCATGTTGAGATGGAAATTTTCTGTGACTGATTTTATGTCCATTGCCCCTCTTCCTATCACTGGGTATCACTGAAGAGACTGACTCCATCCTCCTGACAGCTACCCTTCAGATATTCATAGACACTGATAAGGTCCCCTCTTAGCCTTCTCCAGACTAAATAGCCCCAGGTCTCTCAGTCTTTCCTCTTAAGAGAGATGCTCCAGTCCCTTAATTATCCTCAGCCCTCCATTGAACTTTCTCCAGTAGTTCCCTGCCCCTCTTGAAATGGGGAGCCCAGAACTGGACACAGTATTCCAGATGTGGTCTAACTAGGGCTGAGTAGAGAGTGAGGAGAATCTCCCTCAACTTGCTGGACACTCTTTTTAATGTACCCAAGTATACTATTTGCCTTAGCTACCAGGGCATATTGCTGTCTCAAGGATAACTTCTTATCAACTAGGACTCTAAGGTCCTTCTCTGTGAAGCTAGTCTCCAGCAGGTCAACCCCTGAGCTGTACTGGTTCATACTGTTATTCCTCCCCAGGTACAGGACTCTACACTTGTCCTTCCTGAACTTCATTATGTTCATCTTTGCTCAGCTGTCCATTCTGTCCAGGTTTCACTGAATAGTAACGCAGCCTGGCAGTGTGCCAGTCACTCCTTCTCATTTTGTATCATCAGTAAACGTGCTGAGGAAAATGGAGAGCTGCTGACAAAGGATATGGACAAGGCTGAGGTGCTCAATGACTTCTTTGCCTCAGTCTTTAACAGCAAGGGCTCCAACCACAATGTCCAAGTTGCAGAGGGTAAAAGTGAGGACTGGGAGCAGGCAAATCTGCCTACTATAGTAGAAGATGATGTTTATGAGCTCCTAAGAAACCTGAATGTGCACAAGTCCATGGGGCCTGATGAGATCCACCCACGGGTCCTGAGGGAACTGGCAGATGAAGTTGCCAAACCACTGTCCATCATATTTGAAAAGTCATGGCAGACTGGTGAAGTTCCTGCTGACTGGAGAAGGGCAAACATAACACCCATCTTCAAGAAGGGTAAAAAGAATGACCCTGGAAACTACAGACCAGTCAGCCTCACCTCTGTGCCTGGCAAGATCATGGAGCAGAT
>VWZE01002979.1:2165-12388 GCA_013396675.1 Eubucco bourcierii
AAGAAGTTCTTCAGAGAAAGAGTGATTGGCATAGGCATAGGCTGCCCGGGGAGGTGGTGGAGGAGTTAAACACATCCCTGGAGGTATTTAAAAGGAGACTGGATGAGGCACTTAATGCCATGGTTTAGTTGATTAGATGGTGTTAGGTGACAGATTGGACTCCATGATCTCGAAGGTCTTTTCCAACCTGGTTGATTCTGTGATTCTTCCCAAGGAGGTGGTTGAATCACCATCCCTGAAAGTGTTTAAAAGACACAGAGATGTGGTGCTAAGGCACATAGTTTAGCGCTAGGCTTAGCGGAGTTAGATAATAGTTGGACTCAACAGTCCAAGACATTAACAGTCCTTTCCAACCAAAGCGATTCGATGATTACAGTAATGGGATTACTGTTGCTTGACTATTTAAGAACCTTATACACTTTTCAGCAGCTTTACTAGCAGTGGTAGTTTTGGGGACTTAGGTGATGACAGAACATGGGTTCTTTGTTTTGTAGACAGAACCGCTAATGTAACTCTGTACAAACTTCAAGCTTTGTTTGGGTTTTAAACACTACTCTGGCACCACTAGCTCTCATCATCACAGCGAAGTGTTCATAGCGTGTGTAGAAACCCGAAGCCCCATGTCGCAGGGGAATGAGTCGCTCTGAAGAGGTGGTGTCCCTGGCGCGGCAGGGAAAGGGCCTGGCGGCCAGCAGTAGCTCGGGGAGCTGTCCGCGGTGCTGAACAACATACAAACCAAGGGGCACGGCCTCCAGTCGCACCGGGGCAGGTTTGGGTTGGCCATTACGAAACATTTCTTCACTGAAAGGACTGTCAAGCCCTGGAACAGGCTGCCCAGGGAAGTGGTGGTCACCATCCCTGGAGGTATTTAAATGATGTGTAGGAGTTGCGCTGAAGGACATGGTTCAGTCGTGGCTTGACAAGGCTTGGTTAATTGTTGGACTTGATGATCTTGAAAAGTCTTTTCCAGCCTAAATGATTCTATGATTCTTTGAACTGGTGGTATAAAGACTCACAGCCCTATGGCACAACATTCATGTCAGCAGCGAGGTTAAAAATGTTCTTCTCCTGATATGATCTAGTTCTGCTGTTTGTGGTGAACTTAGTAGATTGCTCTTTTCCCTGGTATGTTTATGCACATCTGGAGGAAGTGACTACGTGATCTGGTTGGGAATTAATTGGCCGAGGCAGGAATTATAAAAATAGAATTATTTTTATTTTCCTGAAAACCCCACCCTGAAACTACATACAGAAATAGTTATGGTTTATTTACAAGTTCTAATTCAGTTGGGAAATCTTCACAAGGATGCTTATGGGCAAGCTTAGTAATTTAGGAAAGCCAGGAAATGGAAAAGGCTCAGCTATAAGACAGCTCTACCCCACTTACAAATCAGGCTGAGCAGAGAACCTAATGAAACAGATTTTACTCATGGAGGCGAGATAGGAATTTGGTGATGATCCCTGCTGAATGTCTCTGTGCCAGCCTCTGAAACTGCAAGCTATATCCACAATGCGGATCCATGCAGTAAAGTCTGAGGTGAATAAAACCTGCCAAACTCAAAGTGTCTCAGACACAGCTTCCACGACACAAACGATCATGGAGCTGCACTGCCTTAGCATCACAGGGCAAAGCCAAACCGCTGGCATGTTGCCCAGCTCAGGGTAGCAAGCAGGAAGTCAGGATACAGTGTGGTACAAGAGAAGCCAGGTCCAGGTGCCGCTGGCAGCTCTCTCGCGAATGGACCTAAGGACTCACTGAACTCACAGGCTTGTGCATGAACTGTGCAAGAGCGGGACTAGAGTGGAACTGCACAGAACGGTGCGAAAGCAGGAACGGTGTGAAAACAGGACCCGTGCAAAGGTGGGAACTCACGTTCTTTTTTCCCTCACTCTAGTCATAATTTTTCCTAGACAATGTGCCCACTTGCCATACATGCTGGGCACGAAGAATCCAGGCAATCGCCAGCCGATTCCAGTGCAGACTTTCCCACGAGTCAATATACATGTGGAAAGGTGCCTATTGATGTTCCTCCTTCAAGACTGCAAGGGGGGGTGAAACAGTTTTGTATCTTCTCCCCCCATTCAAACCTCCAGAGACAGAGGGGTGGGGGGGAAGAAGGGATTTGGAGCCCCGCACAGCATTGTGCAATGTGCTTCTTTGCAACACTCTTAAGAATATGCCAGATATTGGTAGCAAAACTCCCCCTGAACAGTGACAATAAGCACGTGCTTAGATAAGTGCTACATTTGTTCCTGTGAGTTCCAGTGAAGAAATCATGTGTAAGTACTTCCCACAGGGAAATAAATAATGCACATCTTTAATAATCCAAATATTTACTTTTATGAAACAAGAACAAAACCCCAGAGGAGATGTTTCCTGAATATTTTTAAAAATTATTTTATTTTTTATTCTTTCTTGCATTTTCTATTTTTATTGTTTGTTTCAGTTGATTCCAGAAGAAAAATAATTAAACCTTGTGTATAAAAATCCCTATCCAGCTCTTCTTCATCCTGTGATCTAGTCTACAAAACTGTGGACAAAAATCTTTAACATCCTAAATCAAATCCCCACACACACCCACCCTACCCCTAGCAGCTATTAAATTGTTCAACAAGATTTTTTAAGAGTTATCCAGAAATTTCCCTTTTGGAAAGGGAAATAAATGCCTGTGACTGTCAGGATATAAACCTTTGACCACATCCGTTTAGTAAAATTCTTCATTAAAGACTATTCAGTTCAGCTACCATGCCAGTTTAATTGTTATAGTAAATACTACTAGTGATGATTTCTCTGGAAAACATTAGATTTTGGCTCGTTTCCCCCTGAAACCTAAAGTAGCCATTTCAGGTTTTCCGTTTTCTCTGTTTTCTCAAGGAGTTTGTATAATTTATATTTTGTAATGCCTTGAAAGTGGAATAGTCTCTTGATGGGATGTCCTTTAATCTCTCCTGATAGGAAAGAGCCATGATTTGTTCTTTAAGTACCCTGCCCAGATTTCAGGGTGAACAGGTGAAACCAAACAGTCTGTCTGTTTACACAGAGAGCCGTTTACCTGGTCTTCTTTACAGTTATAAAGCAGGAGTAACTCCACAGTATTTAATGTAAGCACCACTGTAAGGTAAATATGTCCTGAGGTTCTGAGTGGCTATAAACAGCTCTGCAAAAAATAACAACTCTGCTTACATAAAGCATAAAGCTAATAAGTGGTTTCACTGGAGAAATTATCTTCAAATCACATCTTCATCCTGAAGTTCTTATAGTCAGCTCACAGGGAACTATGAGGAAGGTGGTTGTTAGAGTGAAGTGTTACCTGTAATCATCTCAAGCATTTGACAGCAAAACTTCCTCTTGTTTTGTTATGACATTTTGTATGGATTTTATGCTAAAATGACAGTCATGAAAGAGTATTCTATTTAAGCCGAGAATAGGCAAAGCAGAAGTAGAAACCATGAGCATGTCTTAGATGCTCTCTACAAAGCTGCAAGTGGTTTGAGGAGAGAGCACACAATTCATGCCAGACTTAAAACCTACAACCAGTGATGCTGCTGCTTAGCTATTCCTTTCAGCAGTTGCCTCTCAGCATATAATAGTATGCCCAGATCCCCTCTTCTCCCCTGCTCATTCCTCACTTTACACCTCTCCTCACCTTATTCCTCTCCTCATTCCTCTACTCTCCTTATTCCTCTCCTTATTACTCTCCCTCTCCTTATTCCTATTCTTATTCTGTTCCCTGGATATGTTTGCCCCCAGGCCAGCAGTAAAAGTCCAAAGAGAAAAGCAGTAATGACAAATAAAATATAGCTGTAAATATAGCTTCATTCCTTAACTCCCAGCTGGCTNGAAGGAAGTGGGAAGAAAAGGTCTTACTTTCCCCCTTCCATAAGGAAGGACACCATCTGTCTGCAGCACAAGGTGAGGCATATGTGGGAGAAAAGTGATTTTTCTCCCAGGTGTTTTTCCTTCTTGCATGACCTTCCCTCTACTCATCTCTTGTGTAGCTCTCACTTCCCACAGTACATCCCTACCCTTCCCTATATAGTAATCCTGTGCACTGTGTGCAGTAGGCCACCACAGGTTATTTTGGTGGCAGGGATTCTGCGTACACCCCTTCCTTCCCCCAGATTTATCCTTGTCTTTTCTCTCTCTCATGGTTGGCACCTTATGATCTCAAACACTTGTAGTCCCTTTTCCTTGGGGGAAGTAGCACATGAGTGTGTTATGTTGTGTTCCTCGGTAACTCTCCCTGTTGCATCTCAGTAGGTGAGATAGCTGAATAATTCCAGGTACTTTATTCAGGCACATGACTTGGAAATGTGATTTTAATTCCAGCCTCGAGGGGACCTTCAAAGTACATTGTCTCTCTCCTGCAAATCAGTCTCACCCCTATGTTGAGATCCGTACAACTATAATCACTTTCACAAGTATTCCACATCTCCCTCCTAGCTCAGGATCTTCTCAAATGTCAGTATCCCCTGGTAAGCAAACTATCACATTGGAATCTACATCCAACTTTACGTGATTGTTTGAACCCAACAGCATCTCTCCTGTACCTCCTCAGCAATTTTGGATTCTCCTTTCAGGTCATCACCTTACCATAGCCTCTGAGTTGCTCAGGAGTATTTCTCTGGGGCACTAGCAGTTGAGTGGGGGAATGGAAAAAGTTATTTCTGCATATGCTGATCCACAGATCTGGGACTAGACACCCAGGGCAGGGGACAGCTGAAGCACTGTTTGTGTCACTGTGTATCTTAATAAATCCAGCCACAGTATGCTTTTTAAAATTGCTCCCTGAACGCCAGCTATGCTGCTTCTTAGGTAAAAGATTCCCAAAATCTTTTATTCATGTGGCTTTCATTGAAAAGATGTCCATATCTTGCATAGAGGAATTTGGCAAATAGCCTACAGAAAATAATCTGAAAAAAAGGGAAGAGCTCCCATTTCACATTCACATCATGTAACCCAAATTTGGGGTCCCTTCTCTTGCATGCAGCAGCTGTGTACTTGGAGAGTTTGATCTAGTCATATTCATATTTATGTCACAGAAAGAGGCTGTGGCTGTAACATGCTTCAACTTGTTCACTTGATCTCCTGAGCAACCAAGAGAGCACAGCTGAAACACTCCACTGGTGTCCCCAGCCTGTCTGCAGTTGGTGGCTGCCCAGCATCAGTGCCATGCTATCTCCATTAAGCTCTGCCGGCTACACCTGGCTGGCCAGCCCGGAACCTGCTCTGCTCCCACCTCCTCTGCGCAAGGAAGCATGGCCGTCCCGCACAACTGCTCCTGACCGACACCTCTCCTAACTAGAAGTCAGCCCACCGGTGGTTTTACTTTTTCCCTTTCCAGGTGGAGCTGCGCTTTCCATTTCAGCCACTGGAGGGAACCTCAGCCTCAGTCAGGAAAAGCTTGTGGGCGAGGTGGGATCTGCCCTTGCACCCGACCAGCTTTGAGGCTCAGGTGCTTTTTTTTCAAGTTCTGGAAAACGGCCTTCCTAAACTAAAACGTACCTGTCTTTTTTTTGAGCTTGTTTGTTTGTTTGTTTTTTGGGTTTTTTTTTTTAATCCCCCAGTTATATCTTGAAAGAGATATTTCAACTACTTGTAAACATTAAGTTGCTCGTATTTGTTGCATCCAACAGAGACATATGAATCAAGCAATTGTTTTGGTTGGAGAAGACTGCTAAGATCATCGAGTCCAACCGTCTACTCAACAACACAATGACCCCTAAACCACGTCCCAGAGTGGCATGTCCACATGTTTCTTGAATACCTTCAGATACAGTGCCTGCACTACTTTCCTGGGCAGCCCATTTCAATACCTGATCTTTGGTAAAGAAATTTTTCTTCATATCCAAGCTAAACCTTCCCTTGACACAATCTCAGGCCATTGCCTCTCGTTCTATCACCTGATACTAGGAAGAAAAGATCGACTCACATCTTGCTACAACCTCCTTATAGATAATTGTAGAGAGCAATGAGGTCTGCCCTCAGCCATCTCTTTTCAAGACTTAACACCACCAGTTCCCTTAGTCACTTCTCATAAGACTTGTTCTCCAGCATCATTGCACCAGAACTCTCAATCACATTTCACATCTTCTTAGGCTGGAATTGAAGAATATGGAGTTGAAGGGCAGCTGCCACACTCTATGTCCTCTCAGAAGTCTCACCTGGGCAATGAAGTATTTTGTACATGCAAAGCAGATCAAGTTAAACCCAAGACTCCTCTCTAAATCACATTTAAACTGCTGTCTACATTAAATCTTTCCAGACTGTGGACCAGTCCAGGGTCCACCACATCTTTCCCTCTGCATTGTCACAGAATGGACACCCTGTGGGAATATAAACTAAAAGGATGCAAAAAAAAAAGAAGCGATATGTTAAGGATAACAATGTTTGGAAAGGGATTTCATGGGAATGAAATAGTCAGGTTTTTTGCCAACATAAATAAAGGCAGAAAGTTCTTTTTGTCATGGCAGTGTGTGAAATGCGAAACCCTGGCAGTCAGAAGCAACATGAATCAGAATGACTGTGATAAACAAAACCCCTTATGCCTCGAGGTGAGAACCCAGTCTGGTTCCCCAGAGCCAGAAGGCAAGAACAAACCTGAAGTGCCCATTTCTGCCCCTGATTCACTCTGTGTCTTCAGCTGACTCACATGCTGTCTGCACATCAGTTTACTCACCTGTAAAACAGGGACACAGGTATCTGTCTCTTATCAAACCTGGCTCTTGCCAAGTATTGTTAACAGATGGTGACAACCCTTTGCTGCCGGGAATGCAGGATGTCACCAGTATCAGGATGCCAGCATCACTCCTTTTTGTTAGAACAGTTGTACACTCAGGAGCAAACATACTGACACCCACCTGAATGAGGAATCCTTTCATTCTCCTGGTGGGGTTGAAAGACTTCAAGTTAAATCTTACAGAGACTTCAGAGATTGGCAGCTCTCTAAAGCCGATATGGTATAAAAGCAGCCAGTTAAACCTATCTAATCTGATCCAACCAATCACCACTAATCAATAGCATTAAGACATTTTCCTATTTTTATACATGTATTAATCTGTTAAAATGAAATATATTGCCTGTGTTTTCTTTCTGTCTTCATTAGTTGAAAGCAAAACCTTTAAAATGATATTTTATCACTGATCTTGGTCCTGTGTAGAGTGAATTGGTCTCAGAGCTGTTGCTAAAGCTAAGGTTTTAAACTTTTCAAACCTTTTAAATAAGGTTTCCTAATCACAGACCACATATAATCCTATACTTGCAGAAGCAGCAGGCAGAGCAACGGCTAAAAGAGGCCGCAAACCCAGCCGTCCTCCCACGCACAGCAGGGCTGCCGGAAGGGCTCCTCTTTGGCCCACCAGAGGTCAGACTTAGCTTCT
Source organism: Eubucco bourcierii (assembly GCA_013396675.1). Classification (NCBI taxonomy): domain Eukaryota; kingdom Metazoa; phylum Chordata; class Aves; order Piciformes; family Ramphastidae; genus Eubucco; species Eubucco bourcierii. Next base: position 9,546 of record VWZE01002979.1, read on the forward strand.
CACCTGGGAATAAACTCTTCCTGTCTTGCTCGTGGAAGCTGCCAGAGCTACAGAAATAGCTGTGTGCGTGCAATTTTGGACACCGACTTAACCCGGGCCTCTGCATTCTCTGTTTCACCTGTCCCTTTATCACTGTGAACCTTCTCATAAAAACATCAGGTATAAAATCAAGCTTTTGATGAAACTGCTATGACTTTAGGTGAATATTAGGTTTTGAGACTGCTTTGCTGCACTCTAAGATTTGAAAGTAATTACAAAGCTAATATTAGAAATGGTGATTTTATCTTCCTTCAGAAAGAGTTTACATTCACTATGGTCTATGATGAAGGAACACCCTCCTGTAGGCGCTTTGGTTTTCTCTGCCTGCTGGTGAGAAGCCACACCGTGTGCCATTTTCTTCTACAGATTTACTGTGAGTATTTTACAGAACTCAGCCATAGCCATCATCCCTGCCTCACTCAATACACACACCTTGGCAGCTCCTCACAACCGCACACATCTGGAGTACTGTGTTGTAGTGTGACCAGTTCTGGGCTCTACAGTTCAAGAGACAGGGAACTACTGGAGAGAGTCCAGCAGAGCCTACAAAGGTACTGAGGAGACTGGAGAGCATCTCTCTTACAAGGAAAGGCTGAGAGACCTGGGATGGCTTAGCTTAGAGAAGACTGAAAGGGGATCTTTTATCAATGCTTAGCAACACCCAAAGGGTGAGGGGCAAGAGGATTCAGACTCTTCAGTGGTGCCTGGTGACAGAACAAAGGGCAACAGGTACAAACTGGAACACAGGAGGTTCTGCATGAACACAGGAGAAACTTCTTACTTTGAGGGTGACAGAGCACTGGAACAGGCTGCCCAGAGAGGTAACAGAGTGTCTACAGTCTTTCAAAACCCATTTGTGCAACTAGCTGTGTGTGACTCTGCTTTAGCCTGGGGGACTGGACTGGATGATTCTCAGATACCCCTTCTAGCTCCCACCATTTTGGAAATCTGTGATTCTACATAAAAGACTAAATCCATCATAAGACTTGGCCATTCAAACTGGAAATCCAGGCTGGCCAAATTACTGGCAAGGCACTACCTAATTCTACAAAAGCAACAGGAGACACCTGAGTAGTTATTTGTGAAGCTTCCCAGCTGCCTTCCTGCCTGCAGCTGAGCATCTGCAAGCTGTAGGCTTTGTGAGGTTTTCAAAGACCACCTACACCATTGGGCTGTAAAACAGTCAATGGCAACTGAATAGTCTGATGAGAAAGGCAGGTCACCAAATTTATAATATCACAGGACCGCGGAGTCCCCACTGCCACGGCCTGGGCTGTGCTGCACAATGCGTGGAGTGAGCGCAGTCCCTTTTGCAAGCTCGCAGCCCAGGAATCAGGCAAGAGACAACAGATGGTGAGAGACAGATGGGAGGGTACAAGGAAACAATGAGATAAATGAGCAAAAAGTAAGTTAAAGACTTTTGCATTTGGTTCCAAAATTATTAGTTTTACTCATCATCACAGCTGATGCAACCCTATGGCAGGACGCCTTTGGTGTTCCAAAGGTCTCAATAGCTACAATTACAACACAGCACGGGTTACATTTTAGGGGAAGAGTGGGAGGTGAGGAGGCAAGAAGTGCCGAGGCGGGGGGTGTTATTTGCTGGAATACACTAGGTAACGGGGGCTGGGGTACCACGGCAACCCGAGGCTTAAGGCAACCCGATTAAGCACGGCTCAGGCGGGGAAGCGCTGACTGATGGAAAAGTCAGGCTTTACCGGAGGGCGGTCCTACCCCGCCGTCTCTGCCACACGCAGCGGGCCTGCTCGCCAGCCGCCGCAGCGTGTTCCGCGCCAGACGTGAAACCCAATCGGCGCAGCCGGTGGGAACCTCCTGGTGTTCCCGCGGCACTGAGGGCGGCCCAAGCACCCCCAGTGGCTGCGCCGTCGGCGTGATGGGGCCGACTCTCTGCACGAGTCACTCACGCACAACCACTTGCTGTCTCGGCGGCTTAGTGACAACTCAGTCACTACCGCGGCACCCCCAGGGACACCGACATTTCCCTATAGCAGCCCCGACACCGGGACCAGATAGCGCCCACTAGGATGAGATGCACACACGGAACGTAGACCGCCACGGGGAACACTGGGGGAAGGAGGGGGAAATCCCACTCTGGCGCCTGAAGCCGCCCCCCTCCACAGCTGGGAGGGGGTTCTGGCGGGCCCAGCGCTGCGCAGCCGCTGTGCCAGGGGAGCTGTTAGCCCGAGGGGAACAGCGAGCCCCAGGCAGCAGCGGCTGCAGCGGGCGGTGCTACTCCCAGAGGTAAGGCGGGAAGCGCCCTGCCGGGACAGCTCGAGACCACAGCTGGAGACCGCAGCCCGGGAGCCTGCCGCTTCTCGGGGGCCACCGCAGGGAAAGCGAAACCAAAACGGTGGCGGGAAAGAGGCGGGCAGGGGCTCCCCGCGGCACAGCTTGGCTTGCTCCTCCCCTCATCGCCGGGGCGGGGCGGTGGCGGCGGGCGAGCAGGCGGACTCAGCGCGGTACCGATGGCCCTGGCACCGGGTCAGCGGGCACGGTAGCCGCCTTCGGCTGTCGCCGCGGGTGACTCAGAGCTGCCCGAAGGAGGGTGGGCTGGACATGAGCCTCGCCACCGCGCTCCGAGCAGCGGCCGGAGACTGAGTCACAAAGAACTTTCCTCGGTGGCAGCGCGACGCTCCCCCATGCACGCCCCCGGCCGCCGGCCCTGGGGCGCTACCCGGCAGGCGCCCGGTGCTGAGCCCGCCATGGAGCCGCGCTCGGGGCTGCACAGCAGCCCGGACCTGAGCCGGGCCAAGCGGCTGAGCGTGGGGGAGCTCTGCTCCCTC
>VWZE01002979.1:15280-29185 GCA_013396675.1 Eubucco bourcierii
ATAACTAGGTTGTTTTCTCTGTTTTTTTGTTCTTTCTTTCAGTCTCCTTTACCAAATCTTCAAAATAAAAAAATTCCAGGCATTAACCAGCAGGTTTTTTGGTTTTGGTTTTTTTTTTTTTTTCTTTTCCAATCCTGGACTTGTGGGTTGTGAGTCTCCTTTACCAAATCTTCAAAATAAAAAAATTCCAGGCATTAACCAGCAGGTTTTTTGGTTTTGGTTTTTTTTTTTTTTGTCTCTTCCAATCCTGGAGTCTGTGGTTGATAGGTTTTGAGCTGCTTCTTGCTGTGAGCATGACAGGAGATGGGGAGGAGCTTGGAATGGGTAGAATGCATGCTTTTGTCCATCCTGGCAGTAACACATTCTTTTCACTAAATCCCCTGTGTAATTTGGCAGCTTTCATCCGTGAAATGCGCTTTTTAAAACATGTAGTTAGTTGCTTTTTCATGATCTTTAGTATGTATTTGCCCGACTCCTTATTGAATGCTTCCTGGGGTGAAATATGTTGCTTTAGTGATTTACCCCTCCCACTTTTATTGAGACCAAAACTTAAGTTACTGTTCTTCTGCCAGCTCGTTGGCACTGAATGCTTTTCAAGCAGAACACATGTTTTGAAATAATGTATAAGCAAGAAGTAATACAACTTGTAGGTGCTACCTCCAGCTGGACTTTTCTCATGATAATTGTGGGGTTTTTGCAGAGGACGTTTAGTACAGGAGCTAAAATGCTATGTGCAATGCTGGTTTTGTTTGCATCAGCTTGTGGCCTGGTTTTGGAAAAGGGAAAGAAAAAAAAATATAGAGTTTTTGTACTTTTTTGTACTGCATTTCAAGAAACCAGTAATTCGATGCATAAGAAAGTAATTGCTACTGTTGTGCTTTCTTTTCTAAAATATATGCTCTGCTGGTGGGGCTTTGTGAAGGGTGAGGAAGAAAAGAAATTAAAGATGGAAAAGGGCTATAAGGATCGTTTGAATCCATCCCTGCTGTTGCTCTGTGGTTAATAGGGAACAAGAATTTAGTGATAACACTTAAGCAATACAGAGAGCTCTGAGATGACATTTGGCATCTAGTTAAATTGTCTAGGAGTACAGACTGAAGGAAAACTGATCCTTCAGGTGAGAAGCCATGCTACCCTTAGGGTTTTGCTTCTGCACTGCTGAAGCCTTTGGTATTGTGTGCAATACAGTAGTGCTACATCAGTCGTTAGACCTAGCATGTATGTAAAACACACAGCATAAGGGGATGTGAGTGGTGTTACTTTCTCTTATATTACATGCAGTTTCTAGCTGCTGTGAAATTGGAAAAGGCCTTAGTCACTTTTGATTTTTTCTTTTCTTGTAAATAAAAAGTAAAGCAGAAGTTCTTCTAACAATTATTTATAGACAAACTAAAAATAGCTGTATTATAAATGTTTTAAGCTCAGAGAGAATGTCCTATTCATGTAAGTGTGTGGGAAACTGAGACCTTTAATAGTATTATGAGAATTCAGGTTTTGAAAAAGTTTTTGCTGGTTTCCGAAGTTTAGTGCAGCTGCAGGATTTTTTAAATGTCTCTTTGGTAAAGTATATATTCACTCAGCTAATGCAACACTTAATGTTTTTAAAGGCTGAGTTGCTTTTCTGCACTTGTAGTGTAGGGAAAGATAGGACAAGCTACTTGCCCAAGAGTCTGGATTTGGACTTAAGTTCTTTATCTCATTATCAATTCTGTGGCAAGTTGACACATGGGCTAGTGCCTAGGAGTCTAAAACAACAAAAACAGCTTCATGACACTGCCTAAAAATTTAAATGGGCCAGATCTTTCATCAGCTTTAACAATGCATGCTTGTGAAGTTCATCCCTCCCTTCCTAGCTGCGTTTCCCACAGAGAGCTTGAAGCCTGGGAATGTGCTGTTCTCCCTATGGTCTGGCACAGTGCACTTCATCTCAGGTGGCTGCACTATGTACTTGCTGGTGCTTGGAGGTGACCAGGACAGCTTTGTTCTTGTGTTTGATGTGTTTCAGGACTGGACAATGCTGTGCTACCAGCAATCCCTACCCTCAGCTGCTCAGTCTTGTCAGATACTGTTTCCATCGTGAGTACGTAGGCATGCCGAAGTTTGGAGACTGTGCTTTGAACCTCTGCTGGTTCAACTTTGCAGGATGTGTCCTTTATACTCACTAATCTTGAGGCAGGATGAGTGTGTTTAGAATGGCTTTGAGTTCAAGGCAGGTACGTACATGTGGAAATAATTGAAAATTTCAGGGTAACCTGAGGAATGGGTTTAGATTGTCAGGATTGTTTTTAGGGGCAAATTGGCACATTTTGTTTATATTTATTCTTCTTTGGGTATGCATTTTAATAGATGAAGGCTTGTTCTCAGACTGAGACTCAAAACAGAGACTTTTCTGAAGGAAACTGGAGTCAGAGATCGGCCAAACTTGCTGTTTACAATTAATGGAAAATGTTGATGTTTTAAAATTTCCCTTGCATTGAAATTTCTGTAGACTTTTATGTGAAAGTGTTACAAATTAATTTGGAGCCTTGCACCTTCTGACTAAACTCATACCAGTGTTCAGAGGACTCCCCAGTGCCTAGCAGGGACCTTGGAAACTTGCCCAGGTCTTCAACTGTGGGAGTAGAAGTTCTGATAACATTCCTGTTATCAGGTCTTCAAGGTTTCCATCTGCAGATCCAGGAACTTGAAACTGAAGCTGAAGAAGGCCCTCTGAGGCTTCTCAACTTGGGGCATCTCTGCTCTTGACCTCGAAATCAAGACGGACCCATTTGGGTCTTTCAAATATTGTGGGCTCTCAAGCTACCTCTGGGAGAGACAGGAAACTCTGGAGTCCTTCCTCTATGTAGAGACCTTGCTGCCCTGGAATTTCCAGGCCTTAAATCACAGGATAATGAGCCTGGGCTGTCCCCAGGAGGCTGGCTGTCCCTGGCAGCTTGTTAGGTGGACAGCGAGCGCTCCAAGAAGAGCAGTGATTCAGTTAGGGGCTTCACAGAGCATTCTGGGTTGAATTGGTGCATTGTGACAACGTTAAATTCGTGTTTCTTCCTGAGCACAGTATGTGGGCATGTCCCTGGGGTGTCAGGGCTGCTGCTGCAGGGACTGAATACTGGAGAACAGATGACTGACTGCTACAGTCCAGTCCCAGCCTGCCTCAGCGGGGACAAAACACTGCCTGCATTTAGGCAGGCCCACCTTTGAGAGAAGCTCAGCGGGTGGTGTTCCAGTTCCTTCGCACAAGACTCACATTTCATTTTGCGGTAATTAACAGAGGCTTTGGAAACTGGACTGCCCTGACTTTCCTGGAGGAAAACCCCTCCAGCTATGGAGAGCTGGAAGCGTGAGAGAGGCCTGTTCTACTGCTGTCCTGTTAGCTGAGCTTGTGGCTCTCTGAAACCCAATTGTGCGTAACTTTGCTAATGTGATTTGTACAACGCCGTAGCAGGAGATTCTCAACTCTTGTCAGTTAACAAGATAAAAACGATTGGTTATTTTTTAAGTAGCCAATTGACAGAGTAGACTTCACCCTCTGACATTTCTGCCTTCCCTTGCATTTAAATGGGAAGCGTGCTTTTCTCCCCTTGCTTCATGCCATCTGGGAAGTGTGTATACACAGTTGAATCTTGCAATGAAAGCACCAGTGGTCCATTTATAGTCATGGAGAGAGTGCAAGAGCTATGTATTTTTGTCTTCATTTTGTGAGTAATTTTAAGAGATCCTTAAGTCTGGTTAGCACCTTCTTTGTTGGGCCAGAGACTTTAAAAAGTGGTTTTCATAGAGAATAAACACCGTGATAATGTGCAGCAACCTCTTGTCTTCTATAATAGGAGAATGTTATTTACTAGATAGAAGCATGCCAAGTAAGTCTCTACTCGTTCTCATAACTGTGACCTGTCATTCCAAATTCCTAGATCTGTAACCATGAGAACAGCTGACAGCTTGCTAAAGGAAAAACAGTTCAGTTCTTGCTTCAGTGATACCAGTCCAGAAACTTTGAGGGTTATCTGTTAGCAAAGCTTGTTTGGTTTCACCAATATTCTTGCCATTATTTTTCATAATCCAAGCACCTTAGAATGGACAAAGATAGAGAGACACACCTGTAATGAATACAGCCCCAAAAGTTTCAACTACTTCAGCTCAGGGGTGGGTTATGTAAGTGAATGTGGTAGAACAGAATTGTTATTTTTAAGTGAAGAATAGAAATGAAGGGATGACATAAGTAAGACACTTAATGGGTTTTTAGCCTACTTTGCAAAGGAAGGGAAGCTTGTGTAATCACTCTATCAGTTCCATTTTAGCAGCTTTAGTAGATCTCAGCCAAATTTGGCAGTGACAGAGACATTTCAAAGTTTCTTCAAGAGCTCTTCAAAGTTTCATGGAGATCAGACTCTTAAGTGGAAGAGAGGGAACAAAAATAAGTGCATGCTTTTCTCAGGAGGAGAGGGTGCAAGATGAGTTCAACAATTGTCTTCTGGTTTGCTTTTGAACTAGCAGTTTGTCATGTACTTACTGGCTGGTTGATCATTGTTTATGTTCTTGAGCCATCAACAGCAGGTGGTCTCTTGTCGGTCTCCCTTGGCCCGAGGGTAAAAGTATGTGAGGGAGCATACAGTGACATGGGCAGGGAAGGTTAGGGAACATCGAATACATCAGTTGAGGGACAGGGGAGGAAGATGATGAGAACGCTGGAGGGGAGAGAGGTAGGATGTGGAAATGTGAGAGGGATTGGAGTATTTCTGGCACAAGCTTATAGAGAACCGTGACAAGCTGTAGCTACTCTGGTAAGAGTGGATGCAGGACAGTGGATACCAGTGAATCAGAAGCCAGGCTTCATTAGTTTGCTGCTCATGGTACAAGTACTTCTAAGGGAATACATTTCATGGCTCTGAAAGAAATGCTGAATTGCAATGACAGGCCTGTATATCAAAATCTATTTACTGTATACTAAGCAAATGTGAGGTAAGCAATGGTAAAGTACATTCCATGTAGCAGAGTCATTTAGCCAAAACTATGGATGAGAACCTTCTCTCAGCTGAGAGAGCTTCTTCACTGTATGCACACTCAGGTGCTGAAGTAAATCGAAGTATCAGTTCTAGTGGTGACTGGTGGTTAGTGATGTGGATTCTTGCTTAGTAGAAAGTGAGTTAGCTCTTGCCAAATCAGTTGAGAGAGAGGCAAGTCAATGTCTTATCAGTTAAGAGTCTTGGATATATCTGAAGTGGTGACCTAGAGGTTACAAGATTCTTCTCTTTGAATCAATTTCCTTTTTTGCATGTTAAAGGACATGTTACTTTAATGTATAGTTTGAAATTGAAAGAGCTCTGTTACAGTTTTTTACGGACCTTCTGGATTTGGTACATTATAGAAGTTTCTGTGCAATTCTCTAGTTCAAACTTCCTTCCAACACTTAGTGCATCTAGAAAGAGGGAAAGTAACAGTACCTCCTGATCACTGGGCGATGCTTTCCTCTTTACAGAGGGCATACCTAAGCAGGTTTTTCTTAACCTGTCACCAACTCAGCAGAGTTGGAGATTTATTTGTGAAAACCCATGCCAGTCTCAAAAGGAGTAAGTGTAGTGGCTGGGGCAGTAGTTTGGAAACTACATGTCTGTATGCGTTTGCGTACTGACACTCTTACCTTATTAGACTGGTTCGGTGAGGATGACCATGCTTTTAACTGAACATGTGGTAGGTAATTAACAGAGATGAAAATAAGTTCTCAACTCATATCTAAGGCATATTATAAATGGAATGTGTTAAAGTGAGTCAGTTAAAAGCTCACAATGCGATGCAATGTAATACAGCTAATATGTGCACATGCAGCCCAGACAGCCAACCGAGTCCTAGGCTGCATCAAGAGAAGCGTGGCCAGCAGAGCAAGGGAGGTGATTCTGCCCCTTTACTCTGCTCTCCTCAGACCCCACCTGGAGTACTGTGTGCAGTTCTGGAACCCTCAGCACAGGAAGGACATGGAAGTGTTGGAGCGGGTCCAGAGGAGGGCCACAAAGATGATCAGAGGGCTGGAGCAGCTCTCCTATGAGGACAGGCTGAGGGAGTTGGGGCTCTTCAGCCTGGAGAAGAGAAGGCTTCGAGGGGACCTGATAGTAGCCTTCCAGTATCTGAAGGGGGCCTACAGGAAGGCTGGGGAAGGATTATTTACAAGGTCCTGCAATGACAGGACAAGGGGCAATGGGCTTAAACTGGCAGAGGGGAGATTTAGACTAGATGTTAGGAGGAAGTTCTTTCCAGTGAGGGTGGTGAGGCACTGGAACAGGTTGCCCAGGGAGGTTGTGGATGCTCCCTCCCTGGATGTGTTCAAGGCCAGATTGGATGAGGCCTTGAGTAACCTGTACTAGTGGGAGGTGTCCCTGCCTATGGCAGGGGGTTGGAACTAGATGATCCTTGAGGTCCCTTCCAACCTTAGCATTCTATGATTCTATGATTCTAATATTTCTGGAAACTGAGAAAGCACGTTGAATTTGTGTGTTAGGTAGCTCCTTCATTTACCAGTGACTGAGAGAAGAACCAAAGACCATCATACAGCACTTTTTGGTGATTGTAAGTGTGTTGGCAGAAAAGGTAATATCCTTGCATATCTTGGAAGAAAAAAAACGATTTTATGTACAGCACCATTCAAGCCACTGTCTGTCTTCTCTGTCAGTTTTTGCAGAGAAGGGGGCTGAGGTAGAAAGAATTGGCTTGTCAGTCCATGTTAATTTGGATCTTGCATAGTGTAGGTTTAAATTGCATTTTCATGTGCTCTTCTCAGCCTTCTGTACCAGCAGAACTTCCTCTATAATCTCACATGTGGGGCAAGGCAGCATTGTCTCTCCATAGCATATCTGGGGAAAATATGATTTAAAAAAAAGAGGGAGGGAGGAGGGGGATAGAGAAAGCAAATGTTAGTCTCCCTTAGCTCATTCTGAGCCAAAGCATAGATGTGCTGGTTTGAGGCCAATTGGAATATTTTAATAGAGAAAATTACACTATAGACTGTGAAAAGAAAACATGGTGATGTCTGCTTCACTCATACACTTGCTGCAGAATTGTTTGGGAACAATAACCAAAACATATAGATAAGTCAGTCTCTGTCTGACTCTTGCTGGATCTAGCAGCTTCTGGGCTCTGGCTCCTCTGCCGATTAATTTTCACTAACCACTTTTCTTCTAACCCCCTTGGCCGATCCTCCTAATTTACCTTGCGCGTAAGGCAAACCTTGGGGTAAGGTACAGGGGTGGGGAGAAGGTGGAAGGGTGGTTGGGAGCCCCTCCTGGGGTCTCTGATTTCTGGGAGGGGAGTTGTGTTGCTGTATTACCTTTAACTTGTCTATTTCTGTAACTATTCCTGTCTATAGTGTATATCTCTGCTTGTACATTGTGCTGAGCTGTAAATAGAGCTTCGGTCCTTAACTTCCAGCTGGCTGAGTTCTAGTCTGGGTCATTCTACAAAGTGTGGGGGGGCGGGGAACTCCCAAACCTTCACAATAGGGAAGGGGAAGAGACTGTCCATCTAGTGTCAGTTGAGCAGACACATTGCTTCCAGTACTTGACTGATCCATTCCTGTCAGTAGTGGAGAATGCTTTCTGGGATCACATAGCCAGCAGCATTTGGGTGGTTTTTGTATCAGTACATGTAGAGCTTTCCTCAAGGGACGAATTTTTCCTTTACATTCTAAAACAGAAGCGTGAGACCAATGCTACAGAAACCTGAACCCATCAGGCTTGGCTATTATTGTCTGTTATTAAACCTTCTATTCCTTGGCAAGGTCAGGGAGAAGTTAGCCAAAGACCAGCTGGCAGCTCATTTAATGGAGTATCATAGACTTGGCATGATCCAGAATGAGAGCTTGGGACAGAATCTCCAAGGCAGTTGGTGAGTATAGCAAGCATGACACAGATACTGCTTTGTAGGAGCCTTGGCATTAACCCAGAATCCAGAAACATTCCATATCCACAGGCTGAAATATCCAAGTGAATGCAAACCGATTAAACTGTTTACCCCAGCCCACCAATGTCACCACATTCAACTTCAGTCTGCTGTTCCTCATCTGCCTTCTGACCTCAGATATACTTGAGCCATGTTGACAACAGAGGTGTGGTTACAGACTGTGAAGAATAGGTATAGATGATACATGTTATGTCTGCATGGAGCTGGCACGGAAATGTGTATGATTCACCAGTCCACCAGGTGATCACCTGTTTAACAGGATGCTGGGATGTTGCAGAAGTGTGAGTAAGAGCTGGTGGCAATGGTACCGCTCACTTGTGACGTATCAGAGTGCAAACTGCCAAGGACTTCATACAACTTTCATGTCATGAGGGCAATATCTCTTGGTAAATTACATTGGGTGCTGCATGGAAAGAGAATGACTTTCTTCAGTGGTGGTAGGAAATCATGGTTAATTTTCAATTTAACTGATTCTGTCCACTGGTCTCTGCTACATACTGACATAAGATTATGATTCAGTTGTATCTATAGCTGTCCTCGCTCCTCTGAGCTGCGACAGAGAACACAGCTTTCTTTATGTCTTGGCATTTTTCAAGCAACTTCCTATAGCTGAGAACACTGCTGTGGTTTTCAGTGATGTTTGCTGTTGACACTGTGTCGTTCCTGTGCTTTACTGTCTGAATCAAAGGTATGTTTCTACTTCTCACCTTTGAGGTGCTGGTGCTCCTTAAAGTCTGTCTGTGGTGCACGCAGGGTTGATGGAGCTCAGCTGGAAAGGGTATGTTCAGCAATCCCACTCTTCAGACACACCAGACAAGCTTGAGGAGGCTTAGCTGTGCTTGGGGCAGCTGTTCACCTAGGTTTGCCTGGTGCTAGAGAGCCACCCCTCCCTGGGTCTGAAGAGCCTTGCTAGGTACAGCTGCTTCGAGTGCCCTCTTTGGCATGGGCATGTGAAGCAGGCCAGACAGCTCTGGCTCACTCTGCAGCACATGCTTTGGAAAGGAAGCAGGGATGAAACATCATTGCCACGCGTCAGTGCCTTCCGCCAGTGGAATGTGCCAGATGCTCTGAAATCATTACCTCTGCTGAAAATCTTCAAAGATCCCCTGTGCAAAGGTAGTGGTCTTGTGCTTTCACATGACCAGTCTTTTGGAGAGGTACATTGCAACAGGAAGCTGTGTGATCTAATGCAGGCTAGTCAAGAGCAAAGCTTTGGAGACAAGGAGAGTAGAGGATGGCGATAGGTGCAGGGTATGTATAGGCAAACAGGAGGGGAGTGTTTGAGACTGATTTGGAATCCCGCTGGAAATATGAGGGGAGAGAAACTAAACAGAAGATCAAAACTTACTGGGCAAGCAGACTTGCTTTAAAAATTGAGGAAAATACATTCTCCCAAAACCTCCTAAAAACCAAAACAACGAAAATACCCCAACCAAAACACACCAGAAGATGAGACAACTAATCAGTCAGCCATTAAAAATATATGAAATAAAAGAACTGAAGTGATCGCAGTTTGGGTATATGAATATTCTACAGTCCTTGAGTACAAGCAGACGTAGTGTGTGATGCACAGAAGGCATGACTCTCAGATAATAAGCAGTTGTTTTTTATTTCACATCAATGCAAAGGGCAAGTTACAGTTCCACAGTGACTGATGCTGTGTGGTGCAGGACTGTTTCTTCATAGATAAGTATGCAGCAGATCAGGCAGTTCATGAGAAGAGGCGGACTGTCTCCCCAGTGTGATGTTGAGGAATGCTATGTGGAGAATTGTTTGGCTGGCACAGTGTCCTTGGGAGAGACAGGGCAAGTTATTCAGGGAGAAGTTGACCATGGCCACAAATTGTGTCTTTCTCATCCTCCTATTGACCAGCTTGAGAGCATGGCTCTCACCAGCAGAAATACTAACCTGTAGCAAAAGTTAGTGGTAGCTCTTCCGCAGTGTTGTGTAACATTGGCTCTTAGGAAAAGCAAAAATTGACACCTCAGATTGGGCTTTTGAAATTAGTGGGTACTTCTTGAATTAATTTATCTTTTCTTCAGTATTTTCCCTTTAAGGTATGAATACAACAGTTTGTGTAAGAAAGACTGAAAACAATTTCATTAACATTTGGAAAGCACTCTGCTACTGCAGTGATGGCTCTCTTAAAACTACCACACTATTCAATATCTGAGTTTACAGTAGATTTCCAGTAAGTGAAGTAAAAATTATAAAGCCACTGAGGATAGAATAAATACAAAAAACCCAAAAGCTGCTTTTTATGGAGTCAAGAATTGTTTGTTTACACTCCATGACTAGAAACTACTGTATGTTATCATATAATTGAAGACTATATGATAAGCTTTGCAGAAAGGGGCAAGTGTTGCCATAAAGAGGATAACTTAAGTGTGCACCAAAACCTTCAATTCTGAAAATGTCTAAGTTTTGAGTACTCATTTCTGCACTTAAGACATTATTCAAGTTCCAGTGCAAACATAATTTGGCATCTGAACAGGTTCCAGTGGTGCAAGGTGCTGACACATGGCAACGTTTCATCCTCCCCTCCTTTCTAAAGCATTGAACCAGAGCTGGCTGGCCTGTTCTACGTGCCCATGCCAGAGAGAGCACTCCTTTGAGTGCTCTACCTGGAGAGGCTCAGGCTCTTCAGGCCCAGGGACAGGTGGCTCTCTTGTATCAGGCAAACCTAGGTCCACAGCTGCTTTGAGCACAGTTGAGCCTCTTCATGCTCACCTGGTGTGTCTGAAGAGTGGGATGGCTGAACACACCCTTCACAGCTGAGCTCCATTGATCCCTTGTGTGTGCTGTGCTCAGGAATCTCCATAGAAGGTAGCTTCTAAAGACTAGTGAGCGTCTGCTGGAAATTAACATGAGGTTCTTACATTTTTTTCCAGATTTGGTCAGGTTGGTCTCTGCTCTTGCCATAGTCTGTTCCTGCTTTGAAAACTTTTTTCTTTCTGAATTTCAATCTCTTTCCTCAAAATGCAAAGTTAAAAAGCTATTCAGGGGGTTCATCACAAATTTTGTACTCAAGACAGATGCTTAACCTTTTTCTAGCTTTGGAAACAGTTCAGATTTTGTTGGAATTTTTCAGTCTGAAGCAAACAGGTTTTGCCTTTTTCTGAGGTGAGTAACTCAGAGCAAATCTCAGGAGTATGAGACACAGAAACAGAAAGACTTGTTGTGCATTGGTGCTTTAGTGGCAGAGCAGGAAGGTTTTGAGACCATGATCTTCTGAAAGAGGCAGAGCTAGAGCAAGTCTTAAAAGGTGGCCTTTATTTTCCTCCTTCGCTGTATGTTTGTGTGGTGCAGTGGTAGAAAGGATAAAAATCTGTGAGCAGCACTTGTGTGTGCAGATTGGCTGCTTGCTGTTTTTGTGGCGTTTGAGTGGGTTGTTGGCTAAGTGCACTTGACCTGAATGTTCTAGTCATGGTAAGCTCTGCTTGCTGTGGGCTCCCTCCTCAGCCATTCCCACCCATGCATGTTCTGTAGGAACAGCGGCGTTGGTTCCACAAAGGGTCAGCTTTGTTCCAAGGAGAATGTAATGTGTGGAAACTAGGAAACCTTCCTACGCTCCAGCTTTTGCCTTCCACAGTGCAAAATGCTGAGTGTCAGAAGTTGGTGCTGATAGTTGGGTGTAGTTTGTTTTCTCTTACTGTGTGGAATTTAGAGGAGGAACATTTTTGCCTCTTTTGCACTAATGCTGAAGAAGTAAGGAATTGTATCCCAAGGTATTAATTTCTTCCCATTCTGTTGATAATCCTATGAGAGGTTTTTGAAGTGGAGATTCTTGACTTCTGGTTGCCTGTCACTTGTTCATGATGCTACCATGGCTACTTAAGACATTCAGTGGAAAAACTATTCCAGTGTTAACACTGGAGTGACAGAAGCCCAGTGATCTTTTTTTCCATCCCTGCTTATCCATTGGGGCTTTCTGCATTATCCTCAGCAATGCATCCTCTCCCATTGCTGTAGTTGTGTGTGTTGATCCCATTCTGCCTTGTCAGTGCTCTGGTTCTATAGTTAGCAATCCTGGGATGAATGTAGCCGAGTCACCTATTTTCACATTGCAATCTTCAAGAAAAAGAGCAGGCAGGGCAGCAAAATCAGTCTTGCCTTGTGAAATAACTTTGCTGCATGACTTGTTCCTCTGTGTGCAGTGTAAACCATAAACCACCTGCAAATATTTCCAGTGTCTGTCTTGTATGCTGAGACCTGGTGTGTGGATGTTGGTCACTCTCGGATTCTGCAGCCCATATACAATCCGTCAGAGGACTCGCTGCTTGCTCCATATTTCAGGAGGCTGGTGTAGGTGGTTGTGCAAGCTATGGGAGTGTAACTTGCAGTTCTGTTGCTAGGAGCCAGCAGTATGAAAGTCTTCTAAGTTTGATGGGGTTTTTTGGTCTCTTACTATGAGAGAAAACTTTTGGTAGATACATGATCTGTGTATAAACTACACCCTATTTATTTTATTTTTAGGTTGGTTCAAATCTTCATGATTGGCAATTGATGTGCTTCTGAAATGGTGAGATCTCCAGGATCTTGACTGTAAACACGTTTGTTTACCTTCAGGGCAGGGGAAATACACTCTGTAGGACACACTCACTATTGTTCAAACGCCCACAAGTTTTCAGGGAGGCAGATGCCTTGTTTCAGTTTCAGTCTTTCATTGAGTCACTCCTTATGTAACTTCTGTATTCAGCTCTCTTAAGGGCTACGTGGTAGAAATTTAAAATCCTAAATAACCCCTTGTCTGCTGGGACTACTTGATTCTATTATGGAGGAGGAATTCAACTTGTCTTTTATGTGCTGTTTTTTTAACAGAAATTCTCTTTTGATCCTGAAAGTTTGTTCAAGGAGGAGTAATCTTTTCTGTGGATTCCTTACATAGTTTCTAGTGTTGACTTGGGGCAGGAAGAGGTTCTCTAATCCTTAAGTTTGCTTCAAAAACAAACAACTGCCTTGTAACACAGAAGGGCCTCTCACTCTTATGGGTGATGATGAAGGGTTCTCCATTCTCATTTAATTTGGGGCTTCTCCATCATTGCCACATTCCATCTGTGGGTTCCCTCTTACCTGGAGCACTGCCCTCGCTTGTTCTGCTAACCAAAATAGGAGTGTGTTTGTTTAGTTGGTTTGGTTAGGTTTTGTTGTTTGCTTTTTGGTGGTTTGGTTTTGTTTTGTTTTAAATCGTTTCAACACAGTGGTTTGGAATAATCTCATACTGCCTATGTTAAAGCTTAGAGTTATTAAAGTGGTTGCTGAAGGATGTGGCTTGCCCCTAGGTAAATACCACACCCCACTAAGTAACAGCGCCTGTGGCCTGCAGACACTGGCATTCCATTGCCAAGGGTGGGCCCTGTTTGAACAGCAGCCTGCAAGGTAAGTGAAGCAGCAACTGCTTGGGTTCCTTCAGAGGAAAATGGAAGTGTGAGCTTGGAGGAGACAAAGGAGGGGAGGAGAGGCGGAGTACTGGACTTTGTCTTGTGATAGGTGGGAAGAGCAGATGGCACACTATTAACAGTGTAGATCTGATGTGGTGGTGTTTTTTTTTTTTTTACATGACCTATTTTTAGACTCTAATAATCCTTTTCACTTAACACTATCTTTTTGCTTATTTGAGTACTTGACTGCCTTATTTGAGTGCCTCTAATTTAGTTTACAAGCATTAATTGCTTAAATTGTTCAATGGTGTTCTGAAGCCTGTAGTTGTGGAAACCAGAGCAGAGAAAGGGCACATGTTTGGACCTAGGTCCCATACTGAAGCAGTGGAGTTTGCTCAGGCCTTTTGCAAATGAGTCCCTCATGTTTTAGGACGTTAGAAGATGAATTATCATAATGGGAAAGGAGAAAGTTGGGCAAATACCTGTCAGTAACTTCTTTGTATGTGCATGCATACGTGTGTGTACTATAATTTCAGAAATCTGGATTTGCAGACAAGTGTTGGTGTGAGGGACTTAATTT
>VWZE01002980.1:0-14909 GCA_013396675.1 Eubucco bourcierii
TTACACTTGGCCTTGTTGAATGTCATGAGGTTGGGCTATGCCCAGCTCTCCAGCCAGATGGACTGAGGACCTTGCAAAGGTCATCTTGGAGAGGTGAGGACACTACTCTCAGTAACAGGTCAGCAGGGATTGAAAGCCATCAGAGCTCCATGGGGATTGCCTGCCCATCCCAGTCCTCACAATCCCTGCCAAAAGAAAGGGAGAACTGCCAAAGGGGAATTCAAGAGCTGCTTCACAGCTTCATCTTCACACACAAATTCTTTGACTGTGGACAAACCACCCAGAGAAAGATCAGCTTGAAGCAGCCCTGGTCAAAGCAATCCCAATCTCTCCTCTTCTCCACAGAATTCCTACAATCCATAGCCCCATATCCATTAACCCTGGGTGCTGCAGGTGAAATTGAGGCCACTGTCCACAGAGCAGACTTTAAAGCAGAATAAGAAAGAGAGATCTGGGGGATGTCCTCATGTTGCTTTTGTCATTTAGAAGGCTTAAACTTGATTGAAACTCTCCAAGCACCACTCTGTGTGCAGGATTCTGTCTCCTGAGCTCTTTTGCACCCTCAGCACTCTCGAGTCTGGAAAGAAAAGCTCATGGTGAGGTGACTTTAAAGCAGAATAACAGAGACTGGGGTCTAGAGGCAGCTCTCATGTTGCTGTTGTCATTTAGAAGGCTTAAACTTGATTGAAACTCCTCAAGCACCACTCTTTGTGCAGGATTCTGTCTCCTGAGTTCTTTTCCACCCTCAGCATCCTTGAATTTGGAAAGACAAAGCTCATGGTGAGCTGACTTTAAAGCAGAATAACAGAAACCGGGGTCTAGAGGCAGCTCTCATGTTGCTGTTGTCATTTAGAAGGCTTAAACTTGATTGAAACTCTCCAAGCACTACTCTTTGTGCAGGATTCTTCCTCCTAAGCTCTTTTCCACCCTTGAATCTGGAAAGACCAAGCTCATGGTGATGCTCTGTCAGCTCAAAGTCCTAAGTAGCTAATGAAGCTTCTGCTCCTTTGTCCTTACAGGTGTCCTTGTGTGGACTCTCCTTCACCACATGCAGCACACTCCTCAGGCAGCCCTGTGCTAAGCCTCCTGGCACCACCACAGGAATTCCTCCTAGTCAGCAGAAAGCAGTGATTTACAACCACCAATGTGGGCAAAGGAGGGGGAGGGGAACCATGAATCTCCCAAAGGAAGCCTCACTTGACAATGTCTCCTTCCTACACTTCCTAACAGGGACTCGCTGCAGGGGATGACCAACCGCGGAAAAACGCCGCTGGTGTCCCAGGACAAGAATTATGCTTCTTTGCTGGGCTTCCATCCACCCCAGGGGGAACTGTGGCTCCTGACATCAGCCCATTGTTCCCACTGGTGCCAAGAGCACGCCAGGATCCTGCCTTCTCAATGGCTAAGGCACTTTTCCTCTTGGCTCCTTCCTTGCCTCCGACCGGCGCAGGAGCTCTGCGCGGACGTCTCTTCGCTTGGAGCTGCTTTGTCCCTTTCGTCATGTCTGCCTGGAGCTGCTGACAATGAGGTGAACAATGTATTCCTAGGAGCAGAAACAGAAAGGGAAAAAATAACTGCAGGAGGCAAAGCCCATCTTTGGCATCCAGGGCCCTGTGTACGCCTTTGTTCCTGCCGTGGAGGCTGTGTTTGTGCAGCGCAGACCAAGCCCTCCCCTCCAGCCTGCTGTTTTCCTTTTGGATTTTATTGTGCTGATAGTGCCAGCAGGCTTGGCCCTGGGAAGCTGTGGCCCCTGCTCCTTATCAGGGCAAAAGGGACACTTGCAGGAGCTGGGCAGCTTAGAATCATAGAATGGGAAGGTTGGAAGGGACCTCAAAGATCAGTCAATTCCAATCCCCTGCCATAGGCAGGGACACCTCCCACTAGCACAGGTCACTCAAGGCCTCATCCAACCTGGCCTTGAACACCTCCAGGGAGGTTGTGGAGCACAGAAGACCTGCAGGGAGGTTGTGGAGCACAGGAGACCTGTAGGGAGGTTGTGGAGCACAGAATCACCCAACATAATCTTTGATTCGGTACTCCACAACCCCTCTGGGCAACCTGTGCCAGTGTCTCACCACCCTCTCTCCAAACAGCTTCCTCCTAACATCCACTTTCAATCTCCCCTCTGACACTTCAAACCCATTCCCCTTGTCCTGCCATTCCCAGACCTTGTCAATAGTCCCTCCCCAGCCTTCCTGCAGCCCCCTTCAGACCCTGCAAGGCCACTCCAAGCTCTCCTGGAAGTCTTCTCCTCTCCAGGCTGCACAGCCCCAACTCTCTCAGCCTGTCCTCACAGCAGAGCTGCTGCAGCCCTCTCAGCATCAGTCTTTGCTGGAGACTGCAAACCACAACTCTGATTCTCCAAAAGGCCAGAGGTGACTCTGTGTTAGTGGCTGATATCAGCAACACAGCAAGTCAGGATGTGATCAGCTTTACCCTGTGTGCTCACAGCCTGGTGTAGAGCACATCTCATTGTTTCCTTCCTCACTTGTTAGGACTGCTGGGATGGAAGCATGTGGCCTTTTAATGGTGAAGTAACTCATCTGTAAGCTACCAAGACTGTAGGATTGCACTGCACTTTTCTCACATGGTATCTCTGAACCTTTCACATGTGAAGCTGCTTAATAACCATAGAATCAGAGAATGGTAAGGTTGGAAGTGGCTTTTGGGGCTCTGGGAAGTTTCAAGTGAAGCATCACTCCTGGTCCAAGTTGAATCCTCCCAGCCTGTGGTATTGCAGATCACAGAAACATTCAGGTTGGAAATGACCAGGAGCAGCAGTTCCAAGCCATATCCCTACCCTACAAACTTCACCCTTAAACCACAGCCCCAAGCCCCACAGCCAAACCACTCTTAAACACAGCCAGGGTTGGGAACTCCACCACTTCCCTGAGCAGCTCACTCCAGTGCCTGACCACTCTTGCTGGGAAAAAAATGTTTCCTAACGTCCAGTCTAAACCTCCCCTGTGGCAGCTTGAGGCCATTCCCTCTTGTTCTGCCATTATTTACCTGTGAGCAGAGCCCAGCAGCAGCCTCTCCACAGCCTCCTTTCAGCTAGCTGCAGACAGCAATGAGCTCTGCCCTCAGCCTCCTCTGTTCCACACATCCCCAGCTCCTTCAGTTGCTCTTCATCAGATTCACTCTCCAGGCTCTTCACAGCTCCTTTGCCCTCCTCTGCACTGGCCCAGTACCTCCACATCTCTCTTGTAATGAGATGTCCAACACTGAGCACAGCCCTCAGCCTGAGGCCTCACCAGAGCAGAGTGCAAGGGGACAATAGATTCTGGACAGTTCTGTTCATCCTCTGCCATCAGCTGAGAAGTCTCTGACCCTGACCCCACAGGGATAGGTTTTGGACAAGGTTGGTTGGGAAGGTGACCTCCATGCCCCTTCTGAAGGGCTGCTGAGGAGCAGCTGAGGGATCTGGGGGTGTTCAGCCTGGAGAAGAGAAGGCTGAAAGGAGCCCTTCTGGCTCTCTCCAACTCCCTTAAAGGAGGTTGGAGTCAGGTGGTGGTTGGACTCTTCCCAAGGAACAAATAACAGGACAAGAGGAAATGGCCTCAAGATGCCCCAGGGGAGGTTTAGGTTGGATGGTAGAAGAAACTTTGTGACTGGAAGGCTTCTCAAAGCCTGGCACAGGCTGCCCAGGGAGGAGGAGGTTGAATCCCCATCCCTGCAGGTGTTTCCAAGAGGCACAGAGGTGGTGCTGAGGGCCATGGCTCAGCCCCAGCCTTGGCAGACATGGAGGCTGCTTGGACCCCATGATCTTAAAGAGCTTTCCCAACCAAACCAATTCTTTGGTTCTGGAATTCTGCAGCTGCTCTGCAACCCACCCTAGTTAGACACCAGAACAGCACTGTGGGGATGGCTGCTGCTGAGGCAGCTCTTTCACCCTGTGCCTGGGCACTCTGCTTCACAAGCCTGAAGGCAAATCACTTTTTGGAAAACCTTTGTTGTGTTCTGCAGCTCTGGGCAAAGCTCTCAGAGCATGATCAGTCAAAAGCAGCTCAATGCAACCCCAACCCCACCTCTTGTTTGCAGGATTCCTGCATCCCTGTCACAAATATGGAGACTTTTGTCCATCCTTTAAGCCCTTAGGAATGCTGCACACTCTTCTTCACAAGCCTGAAGGCAAAATGACTTTTTAGGAAAGCCTTTGCTGTATTCACAGGGAAATTCTGCAGCTCTGGGCAAAGCTCTCAGAGCCTGATCAGTGCAAAGCAGCTCAGTGTAACCCCAACCTCACCTCTTGTTTGCAGGATTCTTGCATCCCTGCCACAAATGGAGACTTCTCTCCATCCTTTAAGACCTGATGCCAAACACCTCTCCATGTGCTGGTCAGGTCTGTGCCTGCCCTACGCAGCAGGGTATTTCCTGGAGAAAAAAAATCAGCTCCAACTCCCTTCTGTGAGCCAGAGGCTGCAACATTTGCTCCATTTGCTGGGACAGTGAAAATCTCCCTGGGGTTTATGAGAAATGAAGAAAAGAAGTGAGAAATCTTGGAGGAAAGGTCTGGTGTGCAGAGGTGGTTTTGCACCTGGCATTAAAGGCAGGCAGGATTGGGAGCACTTTGGACTGATCATGCTCTGAGAGCTTTGCCTCTAGCAGCTACCTGAGCACCTTACTTGTGGTAATGCAAGAAAACTTTACAGACAATTATGTCTAACTTCAGGTACCTCTTGGAAATAAAACCCTGTGGCCACAAAAGGAGCCTGGTAAAGGAAACAGCTTGAACCCAAATCCCCAAACCCTCATCTTAACTTGAGACTCTTCTTCCTTCCTGGAGACCTGAGAGGTTTTCAGGTGACAAAGTTCTCCTCTGATCCTTGCAGCAAGTGAACCCTGGAAAGCCACATAGCTGTGGTTGTGCCTCATGCAGATGACTGGAGACACCTTCTCTAAGGAGGTGCTTTGGGCAAGGTGATGTCATCTGCTCCCCAGCCCTCCCTCCGGGGGGTGCCTGCTGCTGCTGCGTTGCCTTCCCCACGTCGAGGATATCTTCTTTCACCCTGCAGTGACCAGAGCAAGGATCACAGCAACAGGAGCCAAGGGAGGGTTATGACATCAGTGAGCTGGCATCTGGGATGTCAGTACCTGAGCTCTGGCACAGCTCTGAAACTTGGCACAGCTGGAATGTGGGCTGGGACAGGTACTGCTGCTCTACTTCCCCATGCTCTTTAGGGCCACTGTTGCATCAGTGCAGAGGTTGAGACCTTCCCTTGCAGACTGCAGCTTTATTTCCTCACTGCAGCTTTATCTTACCACTTACATCTCTGCATTTTATTCTTTTAACACAAAACTTCCACAGTTCCTGATTTTCTCTACTTAATGTCCTCCACCCTGCAACTTTACCTCCAATCCCACTTGCACATTTTCCATCTTCTGTTGCCTCCTGTGGCCCCTTGCCTGACCCAGCTCTGGACAGTAGCTGTGTTCCCATAGAATCATAGGATTGCTTTGGTTAGAAAAGCCCTCTTAGGTCACCCAGTCCAACCTTCATCCCAACCCCACCATGGCCACCAAACCATGGCCCCAGGGGACATGGCCACAGCTTACTTGAATACCTCCAGGCATGGAGACTCCACCACCTCCCTGGACAGCCACTGTCAACCCCTGACCACTCTTGCAGCAAAGGAATTTCTTCTCATCTCCAACCTAACCCTCTCCCTACACAATTTCAGGCCATTTCCTCTCCTTCCATCACCTGAGACTAGGCAGAAGAGCCCAAATCCCACCCTACTCCAACCTTCTTTCAGGTAGCTGTAGAGAACAATGAGGTCTCCCCTCAGCCTCCTCTTCTCCAGGGTGAACACCTCCAGCTCCCTCAGCTGCTCCTCCCTAGCCCCGTTCTCCAGACCCTTCCCTAGCTTTGTTGCCCATCTCTGGACCTGCCCCATCCTCTCAAAGTCCTTCTTGAAGTGAGGGCCTCAAAACTAAATCCAATATTGCAGGTGTGCCCTCAGCAGTGCCCAGTGCTGGGGCACAATCACCACCTCCCATCACAGTGAGAGAGAGCTGTTGCAGAACAGAACACTCCCCTGAGCACAGCTTTTTGACCCCACTCTGGGTTTTGCCCTGCACACATCTTCTGCCTGCAGGGATACGGAGAGGGAGCTGCTGCTTGGTCTGGCTGAGTGCTGAAGCTTCTCCCCAGTGTTTGCAGGAATGCAGCTGTAAGCTGTGTTACCTCCACGAGATGCTGTAGCAGAAGCTGTTGCTCAGATGAAAGCAATTTTCCACACCCTGGCTCCCCACACTCTTTCCTTTTTCACTTTCCCTTCCCCACACGTGTTCTGCTTTGCTTGAGCCCTCTCCCTGATTCACTGCAATTGCCATCGTCATGCACACAGAGCAATAAACCCTCCAGGACATCTTCTCATGGTAAACAAATCAAAATACACTCCCTTGTTCCCAGGAAACCTTCAAAACTATGATGAGGCAGTCGAGTCACCATGACTCTCTACAACTCCCTAGAAGGAGGTTGGAGGCAGGTGAGAGTGGCAGGATGAGGGGCAGTGGCTTTGAGCTGGAACAGGGGAGAAGGAGACTGGAGGTTAGGGAGAAACTCTTTAGAGTGAGGGTAGTGAGGCACTGGCACAGGTTGCCCAGGGAGGCTGTGGATGCCTCCTCCCTAGAGGTGTTCAAGGACAGGCTGAATGAGGCCTTGAGCATTGTGGACTGGTAGGTGTCCCTGCAAGGAGGTTACAACTGGATGACCTTTAAGGTCCTTTCCAGCCCCAACCATTCTGGGATTCTATGACACATGCAGCAGTGGTCTGGGCATTGTCTTTATTAAAGGAGAGACTTTATTGCTCTCTACAACTACCTGAAGGCAGGTTGTGGTGAGGTGGGTGTCAGTCTCTTCTCTCTAGTAATAAGTGATAGGATGAGAGGAAATGGCTTCAAATTGCACCATTAGAGGTTTAGATATGACATAAGAAGAAATTTCTTCACAGAAAGGGTTGTCAAACACTGGAATAGGCTACTCAGAGAAGTTTAACACCAGACTTGGCAGAGCTAGACAATGGTTGGACTCAAAGAGCTTTTCCAACCAAAACAATTTGATTCCATGATTCTAGGGGGGAGGGGAATTGCCAACAGGCATTGGCTCTGCTAGAGCAGTTCTCCTGGGCTGGTGAGAGGTGTCCCTGCAAGGAGGTCAGAACTGGATGACCTTTAAGGTCCCTTCCAACCCAAACCATTCTGGGATTCTAAGTGCAGTAGCTCCTCAGGCACTGCTGACCTGTTTGCCCTCCAAGCCATGCTCCCCTCCCAAGATTCAGTCAAGATTTATGAAGCTGGAAGCTGCCCCTCAGAGCTGGGCTGTCAGTCCCAGGGTCTGTGGGATACCTGGAAGCAGTTTTCCATCCTTGTTGTGGTCAGTACCCAATGCTTCTTCAGAGGACAGTTCCCTTCTGCATGACACACAGGATGGCTGAGATGAAGCTACTGTGCCTCATGCACACCGGGAGGTGACCTCTGTATGTCACATACTAAAAAAGCACAGATTCAGTTGGCTCTGCACATATTTTGTTGGATGTTGAAGCAAAACCAGGCAGGTTTAATGCAAGAAATGTCAATTGCTTAATCTATCAAAAAAAACTTTAAGCTGATTTCACGAGAGAGCAAGCAGCAGCTTTGATTTGACAGTTGCATGTTCTTGGATTGAGCAAAAATGCTACCTGAGATTTAAGTTGCCTTGAATTCCACCCAGGTTACCCAGGTTAAATCATCCTTCCCATGCAGATCAGCTTCACCTGCTAAGCTGCAGCTTCACCCAGCCTTTTGTCACCCTGCCTGGAGGACTTGCCCGAGGCCGGGACTGACCCCCACGCGTGGAGCCTGCGGAGCTCACAGGGCTGCAGACGCTGCCTGAACCCCTCCCGCTCCATCTGCCGGCAGCGACCGAAACTGCCTCCCAGGCTGGCTTCGGGTTTGGGCCTCTCACTCCGAGCAGGACATGGAGGGGATGAGGCAGAGAAGGGCAACGAAGCTGGGGGAGGGTCTGGAGGACAGGGCTGGGAGAGGAGCAGCTGAGAGAGCTGGGGATGTGCAACTGGAGAAGAGGAGGATGAGGGCAGAGCTCATTGCTCTCTGCAGCTCCCTGAGAGGAGGCTGCAGTGAGGTGGGGGTTGGGCTCTGCTCCTTAGGACCCAGAGATAGAATGAGAGGAAATGGCCTCAATTTGCACCAAGGGTGATTTATGTCGGACGTTAGGAACAATTTCTTCCCCAAAAGGGCTGTCAAGCCCTGTCCTGGGCTGCCCAGGGCAGTGGTGGAGTCCCCCTCCGTGGAGGAGTTTCAAAGCCGTGGAGATGTGGTGCTGAGGGCCATGGTTTGGTGGTGACCTGGCAGCACTGGGTTCGTGGTTGGACCTGATGATCTTAAAAAGTCTTTTCTAACCTAAACGATTCTGTGATTCCATGACTACTGCCTTCCTCTGCTGCTGGAAGCCTCTGACCCTGGCTCCAGCCATGCAGTGGGAACAGCAGCAACTCCCACTCCAGACCCATAAGAAAGAGACCAACTGCCCTCATAGAGCATCCCACGCTTCACACCCCTGCCCACATTGCACCCACTCAACACCTCTTGGCAACCCCATCCCCAGCTCTACTCCACGCTTCCTGACACCTCCCAGCAGAGGGGGTGGAAGTGCCCACGCGTGTTCCCTGCGGGACGGGTGGCAGGAGAGCCCGGAGGGAAGGATTTCCCCGGAGTGGAAGTCTGCCCGGGGTGGAGGTCTGTCCTGACCCGAAGGAGGGGGAGATCTGCCTGGGGGGTGAAGTCTGCTCGGGCTCGGGGATGGGATGATCTGCTCCGGGGAGGTGAGGTCTGCTCTGCCCCGGGAGGAAAGATTTGCCCTGGAGGGGATCTGTCCGGGAAGAGTAGACCTGCCCGGAGAAGCTCAGCGGGGGACAGGAGTTGTGCGCCGGAGGATGAAGCTTGGCCCGGGGCTGGGGGCACGGGCAGCCGGGGGCTGGGGGTGTGCCAGCCCCTCCGCGCCGTGCCCGTCCGCGGTTGTTTCCCCGCTGCACGCTGCGGGGCGGAGCGGGGCCGTGACGCGGCGGCTCCGGCACTATAAAGCACCTGCCAGGAGCCCGCCGGCTCCAGAGGCACCGCGGCAGGGGAAGCACCGCGCAGAGCTGAGCGGCGGCAGAAGAGGGGGAGGAAAGAAAGGAGAGGGAAAAAAAAACCCCAAACAACTCAAGCCCCCAACTTCCGCAGCCCCACTCCAGCCAGAGCCACGACCATGTCCAGCCCTGCCCGCACCGGCACCGTGCTGCTGGCGCTCGCCCTCTGCGTCCTCCTGGAAGATGGTGAGACCCGGGCTGGCAGCGCCTTCGGACCTCCGGGGAGGGTCTGCTCTGGCCGGGGAACCCCTTTTGCCCCCTCGGCTGGACGTTCCGGGGCTGCATGGAGTTGCCCATAGGATGCCCCCAAGGCTGACTGCGGGGTGGGTGCTTTGGACGGTGCCTGCGCTTCGGGAGCAGCCCCGGGGGTGTGCAAGTCCCTGATGAGCCCCCAAGCCATAATCGGCAGCTCTTCGAGCGCTGCTGCCCTGCAGAAATCGCCGGAGGCTCCCCGGGAGTGCCCGCAGAGGTGACGGACCGACGGGCGCTGCGGAGCTCTGTGCCGACCCTCGCCTCATCCCTTCCTCCTTCTGCTGCAGGTATGGGACATCATCCCGTGGAGACCCACCTGGCTGCCCACCCTAGGACCAAACGATGCTCCTGCAACAGCTGGCTAGATAAGGAATGCATTTACTTCTGTCACCTGGACATCATCTGGGTCAACACACCAGGGTAAGCATTGAATGGAGCATTCTGGGGGGCTGGGGGTGCTCTGTGGGGGAGTGAATGACTCTGCTTTCTGATGGAGGATGGGCTGAGGTTAGAGGAAGTTGCAAAGGGGTCCCGGTGCTGTGAAGCTCTTGTAGCACCTGCTCTGAAGAGCATTGCAAGTCCAATCCTTCCCAGCGTCCAGCGAGGGACAAGCTGTGCTCCTGCTCAGGAGATCCAGCGTAAGCCAGGTGGGGAGCAGGGTGAAAGCTCAGGCTGCTGTTTTCCTTTGTGCTTTGCTGAGGTTTGTATCTCTGCAAGCCAAAAGCAACACCGAGATGTTATAGCTGCGAGTCAGAAAGTTCCTCTACCCACTTGTAAACTGCAAGCCAGGCTGCTGGGTGCCAGTATTGTTAATGAGACAGTGGTGGGCTGGCACTAACCTGCTGTGGCTGCCAAGTCCTGCCCTCAAGAATGCTGGAGCAGCAATGGGAGCAGTTTCAGGCCAATGGCCATCACACTGCAGCACAACACATGTACTCAGGTGTGGTTATAATCGCTCTTCCCAACGTGCAATTACAACTCGCTGCTTGCTCAGAGAATACTTGCAGTGGCTGCCAATCCCAAACCCTCTGGGAGAGTAGATTGTGATCAAAGATGGAGTGGGAATGTGCTAACGGCTCCCAGAGCCTGCTGTGAGCAGAAGAACCTGTTATGGCCCCAAGGCATCTCGATTTGTGCTGTGTCCCGTGTGTCGGAACCCGCGGCGGGGAGGCAGAGGCCTGACCTCTTTCTACTCGACAGACTGCTGCTGGCAGGCTGGGGCAGCTGTGCTCCTCCTGGGCTTTGCCACGCAGCTGAAGTGCCAGCTCACCCAGCCCATCCAGCGACCCTTGCACGGGCACCTGGGCTGCTGTGAGGAGAGAAAATTCCACTTGCAAGCCAGCACAGAGTGGCAATCTCCCTGGGAGGGGTAGGGTGGGGAAACCAGTAGGTGGGAGAGGAGCTGGGGTTTAAAGGCTTAGGCATATCAGTGGCCTTTTCACCTTATAGCTATAGATGAGTCTTTTATTATCCTGGCACCGGCTTGGCCGCCTCCCAGGACTGTGTTATAAAGCTGTGGGCTAATAAAAAAAGTTATCTGCAGAGCTGCTCTCTTTTGTTTTGAGCAGGCACACCGCTCCCTACGGGCTGGGAAGTCCGCCAAGGCGGCGCAAGAGAGCGCTCGGCAGGTGCGAGTGCTTGCGCTCCAGGGACAGCATCTGTGCCACCTTCTGCCAGGCACAGCCTGGGTAAGTCCGGGGCAGGGGAGGGGGCTCCTGGGGATGTCCCTTGGGGGCTGTGAGCAGACAGAGCTGAGGAGCTGGAGTGACTCCACAGGCTTCCTTGGGGGCGGCTGCGCAGCGATTTGCAAACAGCTGGAACTTGTCTAGTGGCTTTTGTACCCCTCCCAGGAGGCCCTGGCAAAGTGTCACCAGGGTGGTTTTGTTGTACAATAGAGTCTTTACGGGCTGATATGAAGCAATGTTACCTTCATCCCTCCTGCTGCCAGGAGGCTGAGCAAGTGCTGAGTGCACTGGTGGGAAGGGAGGAGCTGGCAGCATACTGGGAGAGGGATGAGTGGAGGGCGTGGAAGTTTGGGACACCAGGTGGGAGAGGCTGCAGAAGAGTAGGACTGTGTGAGCTGAGACTCAGGTGCCCTGTGTCTTCTGCACCACCTCTTTTCAGTGCATGTGGGCTCGCAGCTGCCTTACTTCACCCAACAGCACAGAGGTGGGAGCAGAGTCCCTGCAGGGACCTGTCACTGGTGTCATAGCAGGCAGTAGTTAAAATCCCCAACCATTAAACATGGCTGTGAATAGAGCCAGGTCTGACAAAAGAGGGGAGCAGCAGAATCCAACTATGAATAGCTCTCAAATAGCTGCAATTAACCCTTCAAAACCCCACATCAAACTGTCATAGCCTGTCACTGGTGACATCAGAGCAGCACTCCCCCTGCTACCTACCACAGCATGGCTGCATGTGAGTAGTTCATTCTGGACGTGAGTAGTTCATTCATCTCTTGCTCATTAGGTACCTTCAAAATCTGAAGCTCCCAGTGAGCTCTGGAGCATCAATGAAGTCTCTACAGAGCAGTGGTGTGAGGCCTTCCCATCATGGGCTGCTGAGAGCTCTCAGGTGAGTGTGCTCCCTAAACCACCTCTGAGGGTCTCTTGTCAGCACTTCACAGCCCATGGCTGTCACCCCAGACTGCAGTTACCGCTTGGATCTGACCTGACTTGCCCCTCCTGTCTCCCTTTAAATGAGCAGATTTGACTCTTTCTGCTCTCTGTGGAGTAGAAGACTGAGAGCTGAGGGAACCACATAAAGTGGAACTCTTGGTTGGAGTTGGAAGTTCCTGTGGCACAGGACATACAAATGGGTGTTACACAAGGAGGGGAGGGACAGCAGCATGTAGGAAAATGACAGGCCAGAAACTTCTGCACCAAAGGAAAGAACTTTTCTCCCCTCACATCACTGAGTTGTGGAACTCATTGATGAAAGAAGTTCCAAGAGTGTAAATGAGTTAGAGCTGGCAAGCTGAAGGTGTTTGCTCCATGGGTGGCAGTTGAATCAGTCCAGCCAGATGCAGACAGCACTTTCTGAAAGGCAGATGTGGGGAGGCATCACTTGGACCATACTCTGCTGTAGCACTCCTGGAATCCTCTGCTGCGAAGGGGCCACTGGGCTGGGCAGATACCTGCAGCTGGGGATCCCCCTGCTTCCTCCCTCCAGAAATAGTGGAGTGGTAGATAAATAACTTGGCAAGGGGTAGGTAAATGTGATAGGGGCTGTGGCTGAGTGGTGGGAGGCTGGACTGGGGAATGACCACCTCCTGTTGCCTCTCCTGTTGACAGGGACCTTGCTGCCTCCAGCCTGCGGCTCAGCGAGCGTCAGAGGAGCGCACAGCTGGCGGTTTTGCCTTGGAAGAAGAACATCTGGAAGAAGAAGAGATAAAGGAGCAGGTGCACACCAAGTTCACCAGAAGAATTTGGAGCCCTGTGGGTGCCACTAACACCGCTGTCGGTAGTTAGAGCTGAAGGAAAGGCCATGAGTGGAAGGGGGAAGAAGTGGAAGTCTCCATGCTCCTGGCGTGAACCAGTGCTGCATGCACTCCAGAGACTGCTGTAAAGGGAAAGCTCTCTCTATACAATGTGGTGTGGAGCTGAGTTGTGCCTTTTTGGACCAGGCAAGGGTGTTGCTGGAGGAGCATGAGCTGGGCTCTGGAGTCCTAGGCAGAAGGGCAGCCCATGCTGGGTGGTTGTTGCATGTACAAAGTGGTTGGCTCCAACAGTTCTGGACCTGGCAGCATGGAGCCCATGTCACTGGCCTGGGCTGCTCTGCCTTTGAGTCATCTTTGAGCATGGTTCCAGGTTGGCCCCATTCAGAGGTGGCTTGGCTGGTTGTTGTAGAAGGGGAAAAAGCTGCCTGCAGTGTGAGCTTGCCTTTGCACTTTGGTGTCCCACGTGCCTGTGAATGAGCCTCCCCTGGTCAAACAGCCCCCAGCTTCTGTTAAAAAGCAGACCTCACCTAGAAGCCAGAAAGCCAGCTGAGTAGTCAGTGGCATTCTCTGGCTGAGACACTGAAGGGCCAGCCTTAAGTGGCTCTGGCTCAGGTGGAGGACAGCTCTGCTCACCCAGGAGCTTGCAGCGGAGCCAAGCATGACCTGGCCATCAGGGCAAGGGTGGGGGGTTGCAGTGGAGCTGTGTTTTGCAGGAGCTCTGTGCATGCAGCTCCCTGGAGCCTGGGTCAGCAGCCCCACAGGCTCTGAGGCAGAGCTGAGCTGCTAGTGTGGGTGAGCTCAGTGCTGCGAACCTGTCTCACCTCCTTGCTCCCGTACCCTTAGCAGGGTAGAGCACTTTCAGCTCTCAGCCTAATATGCCAGCTTGCTTTCAGCTCTGCCTGAAAGGAGAGGCCAAGGACAGAGAGAAGGGTGGTGGGAAGGTAGCAGACAAAGGCTTGCTTGCTGCTTGGCTTCAGTCAGGTCTCTGGGATCACAGTTGACAGTGGACAGCATCTCACTATGAGAAGTGTAACCTGAGCAGGGGACGGATCAGGGCCAGGTGGGATTGCTGTGGAGTCAAGGATTGGTGAGAAGAGAGCACAGCACTGTCTGCACAGCTATAGGAGAAGGGCTTGGATTGAAATCCAGTGCCAGATTCCTGCCTGCTTCCCCAGGCAGGGAGCAGCAGGGTGCTGCTGGCCCCGAGGAGGGAAGGTTTTGGATAAAACACTGAGCTCTCGCAGGCAAACACAAACTTAAAGCTCTGGAGCTCTATCAGAAGTGCACTTTTGTTTGCCTGGGCAGGTTAACTTCTCTTGCCAGTCGTGGCTGCAGCTCTCCTCGGGTTAGCACAGGCAGAGAATTGCTCTCCTGGAACCACTACTGGGTCCCTCTTGCTGCCCAGCCCAGCATTACACATGAGCCTTTAAAAAGGCTGCTTGGAGTCGCTGGTGGACCAAAACCTGTGGCTGCTGCAAGTGTAGTCCCCTCGGACATACAAAATACTTCCTTGATTATGTTTTTTTCTCTTTGCTTTAAGCCCTGGAAGGGTGGGAAATGAGAGCAAATGTTTGCATGGCCAACGAAAGGGCAGACTGAGCACTTGATCCCCCTCAAAGCTGCAAGAGGATATTTTTATTTCACATAGATTTGACTTTCAGAAGCTTTGAGTCGTTCTGAAACCAAAGGGGAGTGAAAAAAATAAATAAAGGGGGGGGAAAAAAAATTAAATTCTGAAAGGGTTTGCTCCAGAGGAAAGAAACTTTGCACATGGTTTAATGTGAGCCTACTAATTTAAAACAGAACTACTGCTGTAAAGTACAAATTGTATCTCCTGGTGTGTGCAGTGTCCCTCTCCAGGTGACTTGCTGCACACAGGCTGTATGTAGCATCCTGAAATCTGTGTATTTATTTAAATCTATTGATTATTGGTTTGGTGAGTTTGGTTGGTTTTTTTGTTTGTTTGTGGGTTTTTTTTTTTTGTTGTTTGTTTTTTTTTTTTACTAATTTTCAAAATTTAATTTTTAATAAATAATGACAAAAGTCAATAACTTTTTCCACACCCCCCCCCCCCCTTTTTTTTTCCC
>VWZE01002980.1:46784-56970 GCA_013396675.1 Eubucco bourcierii
ACAATTCCAGGCCATTTGCTCTCCTTCTATCACCTGAGACTAGGCAGCAGAGCCCAACCCCCACCTACCTGCAGCCTCCTCTCAGGGAGCTGCAGAGAGCAAAGAGTTCTGCCCTCAGCCTCTTCTGCTCCAGACTAAACATCCCCAAGACCCTGAGCCAAAACTGAACCCAGGATTTGAGATGTGGCCTCACCAGTGCCCAATACAGGGGCACAGCCTCTGCCCTGTTCCTGCTGGCCACACCACTGCAGTCTCAACCTCCTTGCAGGGAGTTGCAGTGCACTGAGGGCACCTCCAGCAGGTTTGTTGATTACACCAAGCTGTGCTCTGCAGGGGACTCACTTGAGGGCAGGGATCCACCCAGAAGGATTTTGACAGGCTTGAGAAGTGGCCACTGACAACTGCATGAGGTTCAACAAGACAAAGTCCTGCATCTGGATCAGGCACAAATCCATGTTGGGTGCAGAATGGATTCAGAGCAGCCCTGAAGAAAGGGGTGTTTGTTTTGGGGTGCTTTGGGGGTGCTGAGCAGCTCCCCAGGAGCCAGCAGTGCCCTTCTGCAGCCCAGCAGGCAGCTGTGTGCTGGCTGCAGCCAGAGCAATGTGGGCAGCAGGGCAGGAGAGGGAATTCTGCCCCTTGGCTCTGCTCTACTCAGACCTCACCTCCAGTCCTGCCTCCAGCTCTGCTGTCCCCAGCAGAAGGAGGACACAGAGCTGCTGGAGGGAGTCCAGAGGAGGCCACAAAGATGCTGCCAGGGCTGGAGCAGCTCTGCTGTGCTGGACTATTGACAAGGTCTGGGAATGGCAGGACAAGGGGAATGGGTTTGAAGCGTCAGAGGGGAGATTGAAAGTGGAGGTTAGGAGGAAGTTGTTTGCAGTAAGGGTGGTGAGACACTGGCACAGGTTGCCCAGGGAGGTTGTGGAGCACAGAAGCACAGAATGGGATCACATTCAGTGATTCTGTGCTCCACAATCTCCCTGGAGGTGTTCAAGGCCAGGTTGGATGAGGCCTTGAGTGCCCTGTGCTAGTGGGAGGTGTCCCTGCCTATGGCAGGGGGTTGGAACTGGATGATCCTTGAGGTCCCTTCCAACATTACCATTTTGTGATTCTATGACAAGGGAAGGTCTGGAGCACAGCCCTGATGAGGAGCAGCTGAGGCACTGGGATTGTTCAGTCTGGAGGAGAGGAGGCTGAGGGGCACTATTGGCTTTTTCACCCTGGAGGATGCTGTGATTCTTTGCACAGTGGTTCCCATGAGCACAGCTGGCAGACCACAGTCCAAGTCTGTGTCCAATGAACCTCCTGTGACCATACTTGAAGCTGTGGTGCTGAGGGAGCTGCTCCTGGGTAGAGCCTGTGTTGAGGAGCAGCAGCTGCTGAGAGCTACTGCAGGGACCTATTTCTGCAGCTCTGAGCAGCTCCTCCTGAGTTACCCTCAAGGAGTGCCTGGCACTGTGGGAAGACTCCCAGTGGGGCTGTTCAGTTCCACTGTGGGCTCAGAGGACCTTACTGTCATCCATCACCAGACTGTGGCCATGAGGGGGGACAGGCAGGAGACTCCCTGAACAGGCAGCTTGCAGGCATAGCTGTGGTGTAGCTGCAGATGAGTCCCCATCCATAGAACCATAGAATGGGAAGGTTGGAAGGGACCTCAAAGATCAACCAGTTCCAACCCCCTGCCATAATCAGGGACACCTCCCACTAGCACAGGTCACTGGAAGCCTCCCCAGAGGTTAAAGTCCTCCCATGGGGACTGGGAGGGTTTGACCACAGCAACCCTTGCTGGCCATCAGCATTGCCACTTGGCTTCACTTTTAATTGTTGCCAGAGCAGGAAAGAGGCCACTTGAGCAGTTTGTGTTTTTAAATGTGAAATGGATAGGATGAAGCTGATCTGAAAGACAAGAAAAGACATCAGGGGGCTGGAGTGAGCCCAGAGAAGAGTAACAGAGCTGGGGAAGGGTCTGGAGAACAGGGCTGGGGAGGAGCAGCTGAGGGAGCTGGAGATGTTTAGTCTGGGGAAGAGGAGGCTGAGAGCAGAGCTCATTGCTCCCTAAAAAGAGGCTGGAGCCAGGTGGGCTCTGCTCCTTAGTAAGAGGTGATAGAAGGAAAGGAAATGTCCTGAAATTGTGCCAGGGGAGGGTTATGTTGGAGAGGAGGAAAAGCTTCTTTGTTGCAAGAGTGATCAGGGGTTGGCAGAGGCTGCCCAGGGAGGTGGTGGAGTGCCCATGCCTGGAGGTGTTCAAGAAACCTGTGGCCATGGCACTTGGGGCCATGGTTTAGTGGCCATGGTGGGGTTGGGTTGGACTTGTTTTTAGAGGTGTTCTCCAACTTCACTGATTCTCTGCCTCTATGCCCAAAGCAGAAGCAGAGTCTGCCCTGTAGAGGCATGGAACACTCTGAAGAAAAACATAAAAACCCAACCCAAGCTCCCTACTGAATTGCTGGTTATAGATTAAAGAGAGAAGGAGGTGGCTTGGAGGAAAGGTCAGGTACTGGGGATGGGAATAGGGGAAAAGAAAAAAGAAAAAAAAAAAAAAGAAGAAAAAAAAGAAAGAAAAACACAAAGCAATAAGAGGAAAACTTGGAAACTTTCCTGAGTGGAGGCATTTGAATTCCCTCAGAACAAAGGCTGTTGACATTCCTTGTGAGGAGGGAAAATCTGGCTCCTAAACCCCTAAAAGCTTGATGAGGAATTGTTTTCTGCTTTATTGATTTGCTGGAAGCTAAGAACAGCTACAGCAGGCACCATGGAGTGAAGACAACTTCAAACCTGGGCAAAAGGAATGGATGAAACTTCCAATTATGTCAACCCTCTCAGAGTGGTTTGATTCTCCACTAAAAGTCACTCTAGGCTGGGGAAAGGAGTGGCTGAGAGCAGCCTGGAGGTCTTGGGGGTGCCAGTTGGTGCCAAACCCCCCAGGAGCCAGCCCTGGTCACTGGCAGCCCAGAGGCAGCTGTGTGCTGGCTGCAGGCAGAGCAGGGAGAGCAGCAGCACAGGGAGGGGATTCTGCCCCTCTGCTCTGCTCTGCTCAGACCTCACCTGCAGCACTGCCTCCAGCTCTGGGCAACACAGCACAAGAGGAACCTGGAGCTGCTGGAGAGGGTCCAGAGGAGGCCACAAAGACAATCAGTGGCTGGAGAAGCTCCTATCTGGGGCCAGGTTGGGAGAGTTGTGGCTATTCAGGCTGGAGAGGAGAAGGCTCTGGGGACAACTTAGAGCAGCCTTGCAGTGCCTGAAGGGGCTGCAGGAGAGCCAAGGAGGGACTCTGGACAAGGGTTGTGAGTGCCAGGATGAGAGACAATGGCTTTGAGCTGGGAGAGGGGAGAGTGAGAGTGGAGATGAGGAAGAAATTGTTGAGAGTGAGGGTGGGGAGAGACTGGCACAGGTGGCCCAGGGAGGTTGTGGAGCACAGAAGCACAGAATGGGATCACATTCTGTGCTTCTGTGCTCCACAACCTTCCTGGAGCTGTACAGGACCATTTCTATGCAAGAAATTTCTGAGGTAGGACTGATGTCAGAGATGCTTTTCAAAGCCAAGTCAGTGGCTTGTGGCCACCTGATGATGTAATGGGAAGCCTGGACACAGAAACCTCTGCTTGCTGTTGTGCAGGGCAAGAGAGGAGGGTGTCAGGAACACTCCCTCTGGATGGCAAAGCTGTGGCTCCATAAATAGCCTCATGCATTCAAACATGACCTGCAAACAAAGGAGAGGACAGAATTGTTGTGCAAGCAGGAATCTTGGCTTGAAGCTGCTGCCTGGGGATGGATGCTGAGGTCACACAGGGGCCCGAGAAGGATGATCAGGTAAGGGACTGCTGCAGAGCTGTGCCCAGGCCAACCTCTTGGCATTCAACAAGGCCAAGTGTAAGGTCCTGCACCTGGGTAGGCACAATGCCAAGCACAGCTCCAGGCTGGGTGGGGAATGGCTGAGAGCAGCCCTGAGGAACAGGCCCTGGGGGTGTGGGGTGAGGAAAAGCTCAAGCTGAGGCTGCAGTGTGAGTGCAGCCCAGACAGCAACTGTGTGCTGGGCTGCAGCAAGAGCAGTGTGGGCAGCAGGGCAAGGGAGGGGATTGTGCCCCTTGGCTCTGCTCTCCTCAGAGCCCACCTGCAGTCCTGGGTGCAGTTCTGGAGTCACTATTGCAAGAGGGATCTGGAGGTGCTGGAAGGTGTCCAGAGGAGGCCACCAAGATGCTGCAGCTGCAGCAGCTCTTTCATGCAGACAGACTGAAAGAGTTGTGGCTGTGCAGCCTGGAGAGGAGAAGGCTCCCAGGTGACCTTGTTATGACCTTTCAGTATGTGAAGGGGGCTGCAGGAGAGCTGGGGAGGGACAGTTTAGGCTACCAGGGAGTGAAACCTTAGGAGATGGAGTGCACAGTGCAGATCAGGCTGCCCTCTGCCATGGGGGACTTCAGAAGAGGTTGGCAAACTGTGGACAAGGGACTTGAGGCTGAAAGTAGCAGCAGAAAATATTGTGAAGGTATCAGAGGGACTGGGGAGGGACTTTTTAGGGTGTCAGGGAGTGATAGGACTGTGGGGATGGAACAAAGCTGGAAATGGGAAGATTCAGATTTAATGTTAGGAAGAAGTTGTTCAGCATGAGGGTGGTGAGAGCCTGGCAGGGGTTGCCCAGGGAGGTGGTGAAAGCCTCATGCCTGGAGGTGTTTAAGGCCAGGCTGTATGAGGCTGTGGGCAGCCTGATTTAGTGTGAGGTGTCCCTGGGCATGGCAGGGGGGTTGGAACTGGCTGCTCCTTGTGGTCCCTTCCAACCCTGCCTGATTCTATGGTTCTATGATTCAATGATTCTGTGATTCAATAATTCAATGATTCTGTGATCTTCCAGAGCAGGCAAAGGGTGGCAGGATACAGATCTATTGTCATGCAGAGATGCATCTCACGTAGGGAGGAGGTCTCTGAACCCTGTAGGTAAGGAGTAGCTTTGGGTTAATGAGAGATGTCCAAAGGCTTAGCAGAAGGCAGAAGCAGCAGTTGGTCAGGGGGCTCTGAGATTGGCTTAAGTGGTTACAGGAGGTGCACCCACAGCCCCCCTCCCCCCACCCCCAACTCCTCATTCACTGCTATGACCCAGGTCCCATTGATGCCCTCGAAACGTGAGGTAAAATAAAACCATCAAACAAAAAGCCAGGCAGGAATCCAGGCCTCTCACTGCCCCATCACTCGCTTCCCCCTTTGCTTACATCCCCAGCAAACCCACGAGGAAGCAGATTCCTGCACCCAGAGCACATCACCTGTCCCACCAACACCATGACAGATGTGAGCAGAGGCTTGGGGCCTGTCCCAGTGATTCATCAGCTGCCTACACTCAGGTCATAAATCACAGCAGACAAGAGGCCAAAATTTTTTTTTTTCCTGGCATGTCTGTAGGAGCTCCACACAAGCAGTACCAGAACAGTTCCTGCAAATGCCATCTGTCCAACCTGGCACCAGGGGCTGATGGCAGTGATTAAAATGGGCAGAGGTGGTCAGAGATGCTTCTACAGGCCAAGGCATCTCTGCAAGGGTTCAGTAGCAGCAGGAAGGTGGTGAGGAGGGGATCCCACATCAGCATCACAGCTACCCTCAGGATGCTCAGAATGGCTACAGATTCAGATTGCATAAGGTTGGAAGGGATCCTCAAGGGTCACCTTGTCCAACCCCCCTGCAGGCAGCAGGGACAGCTCCAACTACAGCAGGCTGCCCAGGGCCACATCGAGTCTGGCCTTAGAGAATCATAGAATGGGAAGGTTGGAAGGGACCTCAAAGCTCAGCCAGTTCCAACCCCCTGCCATAGGCAGGGACACCTCCCCCTAGCACAGGTCACTCAAGGCCTCATCCAACCTGGCCTTGAACATCTCTAGGGACGTTGTGGAGCACAGAAGACCTCCCTGGGCAACCTGTGTCAGTGTCTCACCACCCTCAACCTGTGCCAGTGTCTCACCACCCTCACCGCAAACAACTTCTTCAGAAGGGAGTTGTTGTTGCACTGCAAACTCATATTCCTCTGGACAACCAAGAATGAGGAGAAGGCTCCAAGGAGAACTTCTTCTGAACCTCCACTTTCAATCTCCCCTCTGACACTTCAAACCCATTCCCCTTGTCCTGCCATTCCCAGACCTTCTCAATAGTCCCTCCCCAGCCTTCCTACAACCCCCTTCAGACCCTGCAAGGCCACTCCAAGCTCTCCTGGAAGCCTTCTCCTCTCCAGGCTGCACAGCCCCAACTCTCTCAGCCTGTCCTCACAGCACAGCTGCTGCAGCCCTCTCAGCATCTTGGTGGCCTCCTCTGCACTGGCTCCAACACTTCCATGGCCTTCCTGTGCTGGGGGCTCCACAACTGCACCCAGGACTGCAGGTGGGCTCTGAGGAGAGCAGACCTTGAATGTCTGCAGGCACACTCAGCCTCCTCCCTGGGCAGCCTCTTGCAGCATTTCCCTGCCCTCACTTTGCAGAACTTCCTCCTGATGTCCAACCAAACCCTGCCCTGTTCCAGTTTCAAACCACTGCTCCTCCTCCTATCACTGCAAGCCCTTCTGAACAGTCCTTTGACCTTATGCTGAACATTTTGGCTCAAAGGCCACGACAGCTATTTTTTTTTTCCCTCCTGAGCCTTTGATCATCTTCAGGAGAGTGTCCTCACAGCTTAATGATCTGTAGGTGGAAGAAAGCCTGAGCCCAGCTGAGGCTGCAGAATATTGTGGGAGGTAGTGACTGGGGGATGGAACTGAGCCAGGTGTACCTGGAGGGGACCTACAAGAAAACTGGGGAGGGACTTTGGACAGTCAGTGCCAGGATGAGGGACAATGGTTTTGAGCTGGGAGAGAGGAGATGAGGAAGAAATTGTTGAGAGTGAGGGTGGTGAGACACTGGCACAGGTTNGAGGCCTTGAGTGCCCTCTGCTAGTGGGACGTGTCCCTGCCTATGGCAGGGGGTTGGAACTGGCTGAGTTTTGAGGTCTTTTCCAACCTTCCCATTTTATGATTCTATGAAATGGCCTGGAATTGTGCCAGGGGAGGGTTAGGTTGAAGATGAGGGAAAAATTCTTTGCTGTTGGAGTGGTCAGGGATTGGCAGAGGCTGCCCAGGGAGGTGGTGGAGTCCCTATGCTTGGAGGTGTTGAAAAAAATGTGTGGCCATGGCACTTGGGGGCAGGGTTTGGTGGCCATGGTGGGGTTGGGTTGGTGGTTGGACTCACTGATGGTTGGACTCAATGATCTCAGAGGGCTTTTCCAACTGGACTTTACAGCCCTGTCTGGATGTGTTCCTGTGAGCCCTGCACTGGATTCTCTGCTCCAGCTCTGGCAGGGGGGGTTGAACTCAATGATCTATGGAGGTCCCTTCCAAACCTTAACATCTGTGATCCACAAACAATTCAATGATGCTGGGACAGCAGTAGAAATGGCTCAAGGACATGAGAGCAAGGACAATTCTCCATGAATGTGCTGACTCTGCCCTTCCATGGCACAAAGTCACCTCTGCTCCAGGCTGTGCAGCTCTCCATTAATGTCATCTTAATGCACCTCCTTTAGATGCTGAGATCCTTCCACGTGCAGGGGGAGCAGGAGCCATTAACCCAGGGACCCCTAAATCACTGCTACAATGAAGGATGACTCCTCTGCTGTTCAAACATGCTTTTATTTTTTAAGCTTCCTCTGCTGGCTCAACACAGGGACATAAATTCACCTCCTGGGTGAGTGCCATCTTGCATTTAGCTTCTGGGCTTGACACCATCCTGGGCGGCACCGCCTGTGATCTTGAGAAGAAAGTGAGCAACGACAGAGCTGCAGATCACCCCAAAGTACTGAGGGCTGCCAAGACCTCAGAGGAGTGGGAAAAGCTCCAGGTGGACCTGCCAAAGGCAGGTGGATGAATAGGTTGGTGCTGGAGGAAAGGGGAGATGGATAACCAGCAGAGGAGGAGGAATGACTTTGAGGTTTTAACGGATAGAGCTGGGGCAGGAGAAGCTCTGTGTGGTCACACAGCCACAGAATCACAGGATTGGCTTTGCTGGAAAAGCTCTTCAGGATCAGCCAGGCCAACACAATCACCCAACACAGAACCATGCAGGCTGGCAAAGCCCCTCAGGAGCACCTAGAGCCCTGCTCTGCAAAAGTCACCTTAAACCATAGCCCCAAGCACCACATCCAAACCACCCTGAAACACAGCCAGGCCTGGGGATTCCACAACCTCCCTGGGCAGCTCATTCCAGACCCTGACCACTCTCTCTGTGCAAAACTTTTTCCCAATGTCCAATCTAAACCTCCCCAGGCTCAGCTTGAGGCCATTCCTCCTTGTTCTGCCTCAAATTACCTGTGAAAAGAACCCAGAAACCCAGCACTAAACCATGGCCTCAGGTGCCATGTCCTCACCTTTCTTGCACACCTCCAGGCATGGGGACTCCACCACCTCCCTGGGCAGCCTCTGCCAACCCCTGACCACTCTTGCAGCAAAGAAATTTTTCCTAATATCCAACATAAACCTCCCCTGGTGCAGCTTGAGGCCATTTCCTCATCACCTGTTACAAGAGAGAAGAGACCAACTCCAACCTGCAGTCTTCAGGTCTATGATTCTATGACCTGAAGGCATTTCTGTAAGAGCAAAGGTTGCACTCAGGGGGCTGCAGAGATCAGTGAGGTCTCCTCCCAGACCCCTAACCAGCCCCAGTTCCCACAGCCATTGCTCATGAGATTTGCTCTCCTGACTCCTCACTAGCTGGAGTTTCTCTTCATCAGAGAAGAATAATACCCACAGAAAACCAACCTGAAAGAGCAGTGCCTGAGGTACTGGTGCCAGAGCACCACTAATGGAAACTCTCTAGCCCAAACCTGAAGCATCTTACACATCACTTTAGAGGAACATCCCAACTGCAAGCTTAGTGGTAGCAGGAAAGGGAGGATGGATGTGGTGCTGGGCTGTGTAAAGGAGACAGGAGAGTGATGCTGAGAACATGCTGATGTGGTTAGATCAATCACTGCTGCTCCCTCACACGCTGGGCAGTTTGATACCTTATTTCAGCTGGGGGAAAGGGGAGGGAAAGTGGTGATTTTGGAGACAAGCAATGAAGATGAGTGACTTGCATCTGGGTAGGCACAATGCCAAGCACAGCTCCAGGCTGGGTGGGGAATGGCTGAGAGCAGCCCTGAGGAACAGGCCCTGGGGGTGTGGGGTGAGGAAAAGCTCAAGCTGAGGCTGCAGTGTGAGTGCAGCCCAGACAGCAACTGTGTGCTGGGCTGCAGCAAGAGCAGTGTGGGCAGCAGGGCAAGGGAGGGGATTGTGCCCCTTGGCTGTGCTCTCCTCAGAGCCCACCTGCAGTCCTGGGTGCAGTTGTGGAGCCCCCAGCACAGGAAGGCCATGGAAGTGTTGGAGCCAGTGCAGAGGAGGCCACCAAGATGCTGAGAGGGCTGCAGCAGCTCTGCTGTGAGGACAGGCTGAGAGAGTTGGGGCTGTGCAGCCTGGAGAGGAGAAGGCTTCCAGGAGAGCTTGGAGTGGCCTTGCAGGATGTGAAGGGGGCTGCAGGAAGGCTGGGGAGGGACTATTGAGAAGGTCTGGGAATGGCAGGACAAGGGGAATGGGTTTGGAGTGTCAGAGGAGAGATTGAAAGTGG
This sequence comes from Eubucco bourcierii, assembly GCA_013396675.1. Classification (NCBI taxonomy): domain Eukaryota; kingdom Metazoa; phylum Chordata; class Aves; order Piciformes; family Ramphastidae; genus Eubucco; species Eubucco bourcierii. The sequence goes on from VWZE01002980.1 coordinate 56,384, forward strand.
ATGTTAGGAGGAGGTTGTTTGCAGTGAGGGTGGTGAGAGACTGGCACAGGTTGCCCAGGGAGGTTGTGGAGCACAGAATCTTTGATCATGTTGGGTGATTCTGTGCTCCACAACCTCCCTGGAGGTGTTCAAGGCCAGGATGGATGAGGCCTTGAGTGCCCTGTGCTAGTGGGAGGTGTCCCTGCCTATGGCAGGGGGTTGGCACTGGCTGATCCTTGAGGTCCCTTCCAACCTTCCCATTCTATGATTCTATGACCTGAAGACATTTCTGTAAGAGCAGAAGTTGCAAAGCTCTTTCCCTCTGCCTCTCTCTGATGTGTGTCACAGACTCCATTTGTCTTCCACCCTTTGCCTGCAAGTCACTTTCCTCCCTTCCTGCTTTCCATTAGTTTGATGAAGCACTTTTGGGAGCTCTGATGTCTGAAAGCCTCCACCTGAAGTGCACTGGAGCTGTGTTGCCCTTCCAGTTGCTGCTCTGCCTTGATTGTGCTCTTAGCCCTTTGTTTGAGTCTCCACTTCTTTCATTTGTCAGGATGTTGGAAAGTAGCCTTTGCTTTGAACAGGGTTTGGGTTGGTTTGGTTTTTTT
>VWZE01002980.1:58576-70264 GCA_013396675.1 Eubucco bourcierii
AGTGGGAGGTGTCCCTGCCTATGGCAGGGGGTTGGCACTGGCTGATCCTTGAGGTCCCTTCCAGCCTTCCCATTCTATGATTCTATGACCTGAAGACATTTCTGTAAGAGCAGAAGTTGCAAAGCTCTTTCCCTCTGCCTCTCTCTGATGTGTGTCACAGACTCCATTTGTCTTCCACCCTTTGCCTGCAAGTCACTTTCCTCCCTTCCTGCTTTCCATTAGTTTGATGAAGCACTTTTGGGAGCTCTGATGTCTGAAAGCCTCCACCTGAAGTGCACTGGAGCTGTGTTGCCCTTCCAGTTGCTGCTCTGCCTTGATTGTGCTCTTAGCCCTTTGTTTGAGTCTCCACTTCTTTCATTTGTCAGGATGTTGGAAAGTAGCCTTTGCTTTGAACAGGGTTTGGGTTGGTTTGGTTTTTTTTGGTTTGTTTGGTTTTTTTTTTCTTTCTTTCTTTCTGTCCAACTAATTTTAGTTTGTTTTACTACATGCACATTGTCCAAGGAAGTGATTAATAACACTGCATTGGCTTTGGGAAAAGCTTTGGAAAGCTTTGGCTGAAACCTGAGGGGTTTGGATAAAATAATCAGGCTGAGACCTTCCCAGCAGGAGCAGCTGACTTCAAAAGTCTGAGATATTTATTCATGGATTCATTCACAGAATGGGTTGGGTTGGAAGGGACCTTAAAGCTCAGCCACTTCCAATCCCCTGCCCTAGGCAGGGACACCTCCCACCAGCACAGGGTGCTCAAGACCTCATCCAAACTGGACTTGAACATCTCCAGGGAGGTTGTGGAGCACAGAAAACCTCCAGGGAGGTTGTAGAGGATCTTGGAAGACCTCCAGGGAGGTTGTGGAGCACAGAATCACCCAACGTGAGATCATGTTGGGTGATTCTTTGCTCCACAACCTCCCTGGACAACCTGTGCCAGTGTCTCACCACCCTCAACCTGTGCCAGTGTCTCACCACCCTCAACCTGTGCCAGTGTCTCACCACCCTCACCGCAAACAACTTCTTCAGAAGGAAGCTGTTGTTGCACTGCAAACTCATATTCCTCTGGACAACCAAGAGTGAGAAGGCTCCAAGGAGAACTTCTTCCTAACATCCACTTTCAATCTCCCCTCTGACACTTCAAACCCATTCCCCTTGTCCTGCCATTCCCAGACCTTCTCAATAGTCCCTCCCCAGCCTTCCTGCAGCCCCCTTCAGACCCTGCAAGGCCACTCCAAGCTCTCCTGGAAGCCTTCTCCTCTCCAGGCTGCACAGCCCCAACTCTCTCAGCCTGTCCTCACAGCAGAGCTGCTGCAGCCCTCTCAGCATCTTGGTGGCCTCCTCTGCACTGGCTCCAACACTTCCATGGCTTTCCTGTGCTGGGGGCTCCACAACTGCACCCAGGACTGCAGCTGGGCTCTGAGGAGAGCAGACCTTAAATGTCTCCAGGCACACTCAGCCTTCTCCCTGGGCAGCCTCAGGTTGAGCATTTCCCTGCCCTCACTTTGCAGAGCTTCCTCCTGATGTCCAACCAAACCCTGCCCTGTTCCAGTTTCAAACCACTGCTCCTCCTCCTATCACTGCAAGCCCTTCTGAACAGTCCTTTGACCTTATGCTGAACATCAAAGATCCCATTCTGTGTTCCACAACCTCCCTGGGCAACCTGTGCCAGTCTCTCCCCACCCTCACTCTCAACAATTTCTTCCTCATCTCCACTCTCACTCTCCCCTCTCCCAGCTCAAAGCCATTTGCCCTCATCCTGTCACTCCCAGCCCTTATTCAAATTCCCTCTACAGCTCTTCTGGAGCCCATACAGGCACTGGAAGGCTGCTCTGAGGTCTCCCTGGAGCCTTCTCTACTCCAGGCTGCACAGCCCCAACTCATATTCTATTATTAATATTATTACTATTGTTATTATCATCATCACCATTATTGCTATTCCTGTTGTTGTTGTTGTTACATTCAGACCCAAACTGCAGGTTCCCTTTTAAACTGGAAATATCTTTCATAATCCTTAAGGAAACTCGAATTTGACCTTTTCATGTCCCTGGTATCTTACTCTTGGGCTTCCCCAGACAGGTTTTTTGCATCCCATAGGGTTAAACGCCATCACTGACTCTGCAATCCAAGCCATTTGCAGCTACCTCTGCAGCCCTGCAGTGACAGAGCTTCAGCAGCTGCTGCCTCCTCTGTCCCTGGGAAGTGCTGTAGGAACCATCCTCTCCCATCCTCTGCACTCCTTACCTCCAGGGCTATAGAATCATAGAACCACAGAATGGGTTAGGTTGGAAGGGACCTCAAAGCTCAGCCAGTTCCAGCCTCCTGCCACAGGCAGGGACACCTCCCACTGGAACAGCTCACTGAAGGCCTCATCCAACCTGGTCCTGAACACCTCCAGGGAGGTTGTGGAGCACAGAAGCACAGAGTCTTTGATCCCATTCTGTGCTTCTGTGCACCACAACCTCCCTGGGCAACCTGTGCCAGTGTCTCACCACCCTCACTGCAAACAGCAGCAAGCAGCTCCCTGTGGTGAGAAGGGGCTGGAGCAGGAGGCTGCTGTGAGCAGAGCAGAGCAGAGCAGAGCAAAGCAGAGCAGGGCCCTGTTTATTTACAGTCACTAATCCCAGAGGTCAGCTCCTCCCTGCTGCTGTTTCACTTTGCCTTTCTATATAAATGCAAGGGATGGTAATAGGGAAACAGCTGCATCATAAACACTGACCTGGTGCCAGGCACACTGAAAACAAGGACAAAGTCCATTTATTGCTTCCCCTCAGGCCCATTTTGATCTTCTGCCGTCTTCATTGCCCAGGATCTTGAGATGACCTCTTCCTGGGTTGCAGTGCTGCCTCCCTTCAGCTTTTGGCCTTGGCTGGTGCTGTGGAAGAGCTGCAGACCTACCATGGGCTGCCTGTTGCCTATGGGATGTGTTGCAGCTGGTCCCTGGCTCAGGGAATGCAAAGCATGTCTGATGCTGTGCCCTCAACTCAACCTGCCCTGGGGTTTGTTTCCTTAACACTTGCCCCAGCTCTGGCCTCTTCAGCTCTTTTAACGCAGAGGCATGGAGTGGGTGGGATGGGCAGAGCTGCATTCAGCTCTTGTAGGCAAGAGGGAAAACATTGAGGATGGAAATTGCTGGAAAATGCAGAGGGCCTGCAGAAGGAATCAGCTCCACAAAGCTACCTCTGCTCTCCCTCACACTGAGACCCAGCAGCCCATCTGTGCCAGCAGCCAGCATCAGATGTCAGAGAAAAGGCAAAGAAGTGCTTAGAAGACAATCTGCTCCCCAGATGAATGCTCCAGGCACCCAAACCCACAGCAGGGCTTGGCCTTAGATGAGCCAGCAGGAGAAGTGAGTGGAACACTCACTGGAACATCAACAGGTTGCCCAGGGAGGTGGTTGAGGCCCCAACCTTGGTGATATTCAAGGTGAGGCTGGACAGGGCTGTGGGCAACCTGCTCTAGGGGAGGATGTCCCTGCTGGGTGCAGGAGGTTGGACTGGAGGAGCTATGGAGCTCCCTTCCAACCCAAACCATTCTGTGGTTCTGTGATAAGTTCCTTCAGCAGCAGCTCCTACCCCAAAAGAAGGAATCTGCAGTCAGTCACAGAAACATTCAGGCTGGCAAAGGCCCTCAGGAGCAGCAGTCCCAACCCAGATCCCTGCTCTGCAAGGTGCACCCAAACCACAGCCCCAAGCACCACAGCCAAACCAGTTTTAAACACATCCAGGCCTGGGGACTCCGCCACCTCCCTGGGCAGCTCATTCCAGTCCCTGACAACTCTTGCTAGGAAAAATGTTTCCTAATGCCCAATCTAAACCTCCCCAGCAGAAGCTTGAGGCCATTCCCTCTTGTTCTGTCTCCAGTTCCCTGTGAGCAGAGCCCAGCAGCAGCCTCTCCACAACCTCCTCTCAGGTAGCTGCAAACAGCAATGAGCTCTGCCCTGAGCCTCCTCTGTTCCACTCTAACCATTCCCAGCTCCTGCAGTCTCTCTTCATCAGATTCACTCTTCAGGCTCCTTCAGAGCTTCCTTGACCTCCTCTGCACTGGCTCCAGCACCTCCAAATCCCTCCTGTACTGAGATGCCCAACACTGAACACATCCCTCAAGCTGTGGCCTCACCAGAGCGGAGTGCAAGGGGATTCTGGACAGCTCTGTTTGTCCTCTGCCACCAGGTGAGAAGTCTCTGACCCCACAGAGACAGATTTTGACCAAGGCTGGTTGGGAAGGTGACCTGCATGCCCCTTCTGAAGGGGCAAGGCTGCAATGCCAGCCCAGCACAAAAGCCTGCCACAGGCTGGGGTTTGCCCTGGCTTGCAAAGTGCCTTTGTATTGACTCCATCCAACCTGCAAGGTGACAGCTCCAAGCCTGACCTTGGCCTTGTAGCTTGACCCAGTACAGCCAACAGCTTCAGGGGGCTCCAAATGGGTCCCAGGTGCCCAAGGAAGCCTTGTCTCAAAGTAAAAGCAAATCCAGATTTCATAGCTTCACCTAGACTTGCCTTTAATACCAGACATGCTTAAGGGTGAAAATGAGTTTATTCTGGCAAAACAGGAGTTTGAGTTCCTAATGCTGAAGGTTGAAAGAAGACTCCAAAAAAAGAAGAAACAAAAAATTAAAAAAAAAAAAAAAAAAAGGTAAATAAAACACAATCCCAGATGGTATTGAACAAGAAAATTGCTTCTCACCTCTGATATCTCTCACCTGGAATCTCTTGGCTGTGATGCAGCTGTTGGCAGGATTGGAGCAAGTGTGCACAGGGCAGAGTGGCTTTGGCTGCTGGATGGGGATTGGGAGAGGTGTGGGGCTGAGGCTGGTTGACAGTTGAGGCTGAAAGGGAGGGGGAGGTGAAAAATGGAGGCTTGACAAGCTGAGACCTCACTGGGGATGAGCAGCAGCAGTACTCGAGAGGGCAGGGGGAGTATGGTGAATGGAAGAAGCTTTGTGTTGAGTGGAGGGGGATAAAGAGGAGGAACTTGGAGTAGCCTTGTAGTATCTGAAGTGGGCTACAGGAAGGCTGAGGAGGGACTATTGACAAGGGCTTGGGATAACAGGACTAGGGGCAATGGGTTTGAAGTGTCAGAGGGGAGATTGAAAGTGGATATTAGGAGGAACTTGTTTGGAGTGAGGGTGGTGAGAGACTGGCACAGGTTGCCCAGGGAGGTTGTGGAGCACAGAATCACCCAATGTGACCTTTGATCTTTGATCATGTTGGGTGATTCTGTGCTCCACAACCTCCCTGGAGGTCTTCAAAGCCAGGTTGGATGAGGCCTTGAGTGCCCTGTGCTAGTGGGAGGTGTCCCTGCCTATGGCAGGGGGTTGGAAGTGGCTGAGCTTTGAGCTCACTTCCAATCTTCCCATTCTATGATTCTTTGATTCTATGACCTTGAAGTCAAAACCAGCACAGTAGCTGGGTTTATATCTGTGGTGCTTTGACAGTTACCTGCTCCCCCACCCTATGTCTCACCACCCTCACTGCAAACAACTTCCTCCTAACATCCAGTCTAAATCTCCCCTCTGACACTTCAAACCCATTCCCCTTGTCCTGCCATTCCCAGACCTTCTCAATAGTCCCTCCCCAGCCTTCCTGCAGCCCCCTTCACATCCTGCAAGGCCACTCCAAGCTCTCCTGGAAGCCTTCTCCTCTCCAGGCTGCACAGCCCCAACTCTTTCAGCCTGTCCTCACAGCAGAGCTGCTGCAGCCCTCTCAGCATCTTGGTGGCCTCCTCTGCACTGGCTCCAACACTTCCATGGCCTTCCTGTGCTGGGGGCTCCACAACTGCACCCAGGACTGCAGCTGGGCTCTGAGGAGAGCAGAGCCAAGGGACACAATCCCCTCCCTTGCCCTGCTGCCCACACTGCTCTTGCTGCAGCCCAGCACACAGTTGCTGTCTGGGCTGCACTCACACTGCAGCCTCAGCTTGAGCTTTGCATCACCCCAGAAGTATCTACTGTGACACAGAAACTTCAGCTCCATTCTCATCTGCAGGCCAGCTGCAGGGTGCCCTGTGGTGCCTGGCACACTGCTGAGCTCTTGCTCAGCCTGGGGCTTCCCCCACTGTCATGCTTTGGCAGTTACCTGACCCCCACCCTGTGAAAATCACCCAGACTAGACTCAGCCAGCTGGAAGTTCAGGCATGAAGCTTTGTATTCACAGCTTAGCACAAGATACAAGCAGAGATTGACAACACATTGCAAAATATTTACAGCTATATACAGAAATGCACAAGTTAAAGGTAACACAGAAACACAATTCCCCTCCCAGCAATCAGAGTCCCCAGGAGGGGCTCCCAACCACCCTTCCACCTCCTTCCCACCCCTCTACCTTACCCCAGGGACTGCCTTCTGTGCAAGGTGAGCTTGGAGGATCAGGCAGGGGGGTTAGAAGCAGAGTGATGAGTTGGGTCAGCAGCAGAAGCCCAGGGAGCAGCCACAGTGACTGTGACAGAGACTCTCTCTTACCTACCTTTGTGTCCTTGCTGTTACCCATCTCAGCAGGCTGTGAGTGAAGCAGGCACCACCTTTGTTTGCTATTCACAGCCTATCAGCTGATTGTTTCTTCATTAAAATATTCCAATTAGCCTCAAACCAGCACAATACCAAAGGCAATGAGAGCCACCAAGTGTGGAGTGGGTGCAAGGAGAAGGAGAGTTGGGTTGGGAGAGGCAGATGAGCAGGAGAGCAGAACTCTCTGGGTGAGTATCAGGCACTGGACTTGTTCAATCAAAGCCTGGATGGGGCACTTAGTGCCATGGTCTGGTTGATTGGATAGGGCTGGGTGCTAGGTTGGGCTGGATGAGCTTGGAGGTCTCTTCCAACCTGCTTGATTCTCTGATTCTATGAAAAGACAAAGGAAGCTGAAAACAGGTTTGTGTAATGTGTTTGGGTGGAAAGCAGAGATAAAAAGAAAGCTTCTGCCAAGGGCTTGTAGTGCCAGGAGGAGGGACAATGGCTTTGAGCTGGGAGAGGGGAGAGTGAGAGTGGAGAAGAGAAAGAAATTGTTGAGAGTGAGGGTGAGGAGAGACTGGCACAGGTTGCCCAGGGAGATTGGGGAGCACAGAAGCACAGAATGGGATCAAAGATCCCATTCTGTGCTTCTGTGCTCCCCACCCTCCCTGGAGGTGTTCAGGACCAGAATGGACGAGCCCTTGAGCAGCCTGTGCTGGTGGGAGGTGTCCCTGCCCATGGCAGGAGGGTTGGAACTGGCTGAGCTTTGAGGTCCCTTCCAACCCAACCCATTCTCTGAGTCTATGAAAGGGTAGGGACATAGAAGCCAGTTTGCAGGAGCACAAATTAATGAGGAGTTCAGGAGTGTCTGAGCAGCTAAGAGGAGGAAGAAACTCCAAGCCAAAGGGCAAGAATCCTGCTGCAGAAGAAGACAGAAGCAGCAAGATTATCACCACTGAGTCCTTTAACCAGACATGAAGGGAAAATACATTGAGAGAGGCAAATGATTAACAAGGAATGGGTGATACTGGCAGAAAGCCTAAGGCCCAGGTGAGATATGGACAGCAAGAGGTGAGTGGTCTCCTTCCTGCTCTAGCACAATGTCACATCTGCAGAAAAGACCTGGTAGGTGTCAGCCCTCAGTCCCTCCTGGCTCCTGCCCTTGTGAGAGCCCTGCTGGCACAATGAGCTGTTAGAGCAGGCAGATGGGCAGATCAGAACAGGGAAGGAGGCAGGTTGGGAATATCGAGGGAAATGGTGACTCAGAGCACTGAGATGTGATGAGCTCTAGCACAGAGTGCAGCAGGAACTAGGTCATGGCAATCCCTGAGACCAAACCTCTGCCAGGGGTGGTGGAGGATGCTTAAGGTCCAGGAGGACTGAAAAATGGCAAGAGGAGAAGGAACCACATTCAAAAGCAGGGAAGGAGGACTTGAGGAGCTGACAATAACCCAACTTGAGCAGCAAGTTCTTCTTTATAGAAGAGCAAATAGAACAAATTTGTTCTTTATAGAAGAACAAATTGTTAAGCAATCCATTTAAAGATGCCAGGAGGATACTAAGCTGACAAAGCAGCAAGAACAAGGATTTAATCACAGCAACAGAGAATGCCAGGGCAGAAGGGACCCCAAGGATCATCTGGTCCAATCTTTCCAGGTGAAGATGCAGCTAAAATGATCTGGCACAGTAAGCCTGGCAGGCTGAGTCAGGAAACTGCCCAGTGCAGGGCACTGCACTGCTGCCCCTGGGAGATGATGCCAGTGGCTGACTGCTCACTTTTTCAGACAATCACAGAATTATACAATGGGTTAGGTTGGAAGGGACCTCAAGGATCAGCCAGCTCCAACCCCCTGCCATAGGCAGGGACACCTCCCACTAGCACAGGGCACTCAAGGCCTTGTCCAACCTGGCCTTGAAAAATTCCAGGGAGGTTGTGGAGCACAGAAGACCTCCAGGGAGGTTGAGGAGCACAGAATCACCCAACGTGATCTTTGATCACGTTGGGTGATTCTGTGCTCCACAACCTCCCTGGGCAACCTGTGCCAGTGTCTCACCACCCTCACTGCAAACAACTTCCTCCTAACATCCACTTTCAATCTCCCCTCTGACACTTCAAACCCATTCCCCTTGTCCTGCCATTCCCAGACCTTCTCAATAGTCCCTCCCCAGCCTTCCTGCAGCCCCCTTCACATCCTGCAAGGCCACTCCAAGCTCTCCTGGAAGCCTTCTCCTCTCCAGGCTGCACAGCCCCAACTCTCTCAGCCTGTCCTCACAGCAGAGCTGCTGCAGCCCTCTCAGCATCTTGGTGGCCTCCTCTGCACNAGAGCCTGTTCCTCAGGGCTGTTCTCAGCCATTTCCCAGCCTTTGCCTCCCTTGGACATGGAGCAGACTTGGGGTTTTCCACAAGCACCAATCTCCATGTCAGACTCTGAGCATGTTCCTCAGCCCAGCTCTCTCTGCTGGGCTCACACATCTCTTGGCCATGTTACTGTCCCCCTGTACTGGCCCTGCTGTCATTGTCCCCCTGTACTGGCACTGGTGAGGCCACAGCTGGAGTGTTATGTCCTTAATGTCTTTAATAAAGAGCTTCACAGGCATCTGGGCATGGCCCAGAAAGCCTTCACAGAACCACATAAATCCAGCATGGTGGGAATTGGAGACCTCTGGAGATCATCCACTCCAACCCCCCTGCTCCAGCAGGGCACCCACAGCGGCTTGCCCAGGTGCAGAATGCCCAGGGGGGTTTGTCTCCAGACAAGGAAACTCCACAACCTCTCTGGGCAGCCTGCTCCAGGCCTCCAGCACCCTCACACCAAACAGGCTTCTTCTCCTCTTGAGGTGGAACCTCCTGGGTGCCAGTCTGTACTATTGCTTCTTGTGCTGTCACTGGGCACCACTGATAAGAGCCTGGCACCTCCATCCTGACCCCCACCCCTCAGGTATATACAGACATTGCTCAGACCCCTCCCAGCCTTCTCCTCTCCAGACACAGCCCCAGGGCTCTCAGCCTTTCTTCACAGCAGAGATGTTCCAATCCCTCCCTCATCCTTGTGACTCTCCTCTTGGACTCTCTCCAGCAGCCTCTCTTGAAGTGGGGAGCCCCACACTGGGCACAGTGTTCCAGGTGTGGCCTGAGGAACCTCCCTTGCCCTGTTGGGCACACTCCTGTTGCTGCACACTGCTCTGGGTGCACAGGCAGAGGAGGCACTGCCTGGGCTTTGTTAACTTGCTTTTGCTGCTGGCTCTTCTCTTCTGCCTGCAGACAGCTCTGCCCTTCTGCATTAGCATTTCCTCTTTGATCACATCCAGTAGGTGTGTGTCTGACTCATGTCATGCAGAAGAGCAGTGGTGGGCACAGTGCTGGCTTGGAAGCCAGCCAAGGGGAGGGGGGGGGAGAGCATTTCATCAAGAGGCAATAGCTGTGCTGGGAGCAGTAGGAGAGGAATCAATCCATAAAGCTTCTTGTTTTCTTAATCATGCTCCTGTTCTATCTTTCCTGGGAGATTTATGAGCCTCCACATGTTGGACAGGCACCAGTGGTAGACATTTTTAGCATCTGAAAGCTTTGCTTTGCCTGGCTCCACGGGGAAGGACAAGTCCAGGCAAGGTGGTCCTCCAGAAAATGGTTTACTGGGACAGAATTCTGGCCTGCAGCCACAGCACCTTGGGCAGTGATCTTATCAGACCTCCTGAACAGAGCAGGGTTGGGCCTGTTTGCTGCTTCAGTGGAAGACCTCCGAGGAGAACCTGAGTGTTGCAAGAGGTGGGAGCTGTGTTCCTCTGGGCCATGCTGGCCCTGGAGACCAAGGAACCCAAAGTGCAGAACTGTGCTGCTGGAATGGCACAGGGACAGGCAAAGCCCAGCTGAAACACAGAATCACAGAACTTTAGAGGTGGGAAGGGACCTCCAGAGATCAGCCAGTGCAACAGAATCCCAGACCCTTCCAGGATGGCACAGTCCCTCAGGAGCACCAAGCCCAACCTAGAACCCTGCTCTGCAAGATTCACCTTCAACCATAGCCCCAAGCACCACATCCAAACCACCCTGAAACACAGCCAGGCTTGGGGACTCCACCACCTCCCTGGGCAGCTCAGTCCAGTCCCTGACCACTCTTTCTGTTGCAAATTTTTTTCCTAATGTCCAATCTAAACCTCCCCAGCCTCAGCTTGAGGCCATTCACCTTGGTCTGTCTGTGAGCAGAACCCAGCAAGCCAGCACCACCATGGTCACTAAACCATGGCCCCAGGTGCCATGACCACACATTTTTGGAACACCTCCAGTGCTGGGGACTCCACCACCTCCCTGGGCAGCTCATTCCAGTCCCTGACCACTCTCTCCAGGAAAAACTTCTTCCTAATGTCCAACCTAAATCTCCTCAGCCTCAGCTTGAGGTCATTCCCCCCCATTCTGTCTCCAAGGTGAGCAGAGCCCAGCAGCAGCCTCTCCACAATGTCCCTTCAGGTAGCTGCAGACAGCAATGAGCTCTGCCCTCAGCCTCCTCTGTTTCACACTAACCATCCCCAGCTCCCTCACTCCTCTCTGCCAAGGCAGCACCACCCAGGGCAGGCTGCATAGGAACACATCCAGGTGGGCTTTGAAAGTCTCCAGAGAAGGAGACTCCACAACCTCTCTGGGTAGCCTGCTCCAGGGCTCTAAAGCAAGGATGAAAAGCAGCAGGAACAAACAGAACCAGCTCTGCATTCTCAGTGGTGGTCAGGGAAGTGAGGCAGGAACTGGCCACTGCTCTCCCAGGAGAGCTGAGCACTGAGTGCTGCAGGTTCCTTTGGGAGTCCCAGCCCAGCTGGGTGCCTCTGAAGCCTGCAGTAGATGATTTGGCAGAGATGTCAACACACATCTGCTTGTTTCTTATTTTAGCCACTTTTGATACGTGGGCTGAACTTTACCTTAGGAGTCACCTGGAAGTGCTCTCATTCCATTTTCTCTTGAGTTCTGACTTGCCTGGCAGCTTCAGTGTGATGGCAGATCACCTCCTGCTGGAAACAGCCACATCCATAATGATGACACTTTGGGCTTTGACATGGCTGTACCTTTGGACCTGATGAAGGTGTCTTTGAGTGACCTTTGAGACACTTTAGGGTGTCTGAGACATCATAGAATCATGGAATCACAGAATCACAGGATCATAGAATCATAGAATCATAGAATATAGAATCATAGAATCACAGGATCATAGAATCATAGAATCATAGAATATAGAATCATAGAATCACAGGATCATAGAATCATAGAATCA
>VWZE01002980.1:71033-83660 GCA_013396675.1 Eubucco bourcierii
CCAGCCCAACCTAGCACCCAGCCCTAGCCAATCAACCAGACCATGGCACTACGTGCCCCATCCAGGCTTTGCTTCAACACCTCCAGCCATGGGCACTCCACCACCTCCCTGGGCAGCCCATTCCAATGCCAATCACTCTCTGTGTCAAGAACTTCTTCCTAACACCCAGCCTGACCCTGCCCTGGCACAGCTTGAGGCTGTGTCCTCTTCTTCTGTCCCTGGGTGCCTGGCAGCAGAGCCCAACCCCAGCTGGTCACAACCTCCCTTCAGGGAGCTGCAGAGAGCAATGAGCTCTGCCCTGAGCCTCCTCTTGTGCAGGCTGCACACCCCCAGCTCCCTCAGCCTCTCCTCACAGGGCTGTGCTCCAGGCCCCTCCTCAGCCTTGCTGCCCTTCTCTGGGCACCTTCCAGCACCTCAACATCTCTCTTCAACTGAGATCTGCAGAGGCTGGCAGATATGGTGGGTCTTAGGATGGTTTGATTTGGAAGGGACCTCCAAGACCATCAAGTTCTAACAGCCCTGCCATGGTGGGAGGCTCTCAGCCTTTGCTCCTCACAGTGATGCTCCAGGCCCCTCAGCATCTTTGTAGCCTCCACTGATCAGATCTCCTCTCAGCCTCCTCACTTGCAGCTAACCATGCCCAGGGCTCTCAGCCTTCCCTCATCACACAGAGCTTCCACTGCCTTCCTCATCCTTGTTCTCCATTGGACTCTCTCCAGCAGTTCCCTCTCCCCCTTGACCTGGGGAGCCCAGAACTGGACACAATACTCCAGATGTGGTCTCAGCAGAGGGGAAGGAGAACTTCCCTTGGCCTGCAGGCCAGACTCTTACTGCACCTGAGTGTGCCATTGGCCTTGGCTACCAGGGCACATTGCTGCCCCATGGAGAACTTCTCATCAACCAGGACACCAAGGTCCTTCTCTGTAGAGCTGCTCTCCAACAGGACAACCTCTAACCTGTCCTGGTGGTGGTGTCAATACTTGGACGAAGCAGCTGGGCTCAGGGAGCCAGGACTCCACATGTGCAGAGTCCTGGGCAGAGTAGAAGAGCAGGAAAACCTTCCTCAGCCTACTGGCCACACTCTTCTTCATGCACCTTCCAACCCTAACCATGCTATGATGAAATGACTCTGTGATTCTGCAATTAATGCTGCAGGACAGACCATATCTTGGATGAAAGGACAGGCAAAGGAGCCAGGAGGAAATGCAGCTTGCTGGAATGCTGTCTGCTGTAAGTGACCCTGTGAGGCAGAGGTGCTGTCAGTGGTTTTTCTTGCTCTTTTCTTCCTTCTCTGCATGTAAAGCTTTGGGGTAAGAACTTTTCTTACCATTGACAGGCCCAGATTGCATTAGAACCATAGAACCACAGAATAGTTTGGTTTGGAATGGACCTTCAAGCTCAGCTAGTTCCAATCCCCTGCCATGCCCAGGGACACCTCCCACCAGGACAGCTTGCTCAAGGCCTCATCCAGCCTGGCCTTGAACACCTCCAGGGAGGGCACATCCACAGCCTCCCTGGGCAACCTGTGCCAGGGTCTCACCACCCTCACTCCAAAGAACTTCTTCCTAACCAACACTTTCAACCTCCCCTCTGCCACTTCAAACCCATTCCTCTTCCTCCTGACATTCCAATACCTCTTCAATAGTCCCTCCCCAGCTTTCTTGTAGCTTCTCTTTGTTTTGGTTGGCAAAGCTCTCTGAGATCATCCAGTCCAACACCAACCCAACAGCACCACAGCCACCAAACCATGGCCCCAAGTGCCATGGCCACACCTTTTTTGAACACCTCCAGGCATGGGCACTCCACCACCTCCCTGGGCAGCCTCTGTCAATCCCTGACCACTCTGGCAGCAAAGAAATTTTTTCTCCACTCCAACCTAACCCTCCCCTGGTACAATTCCAGGCCATTTCCTCTCCTTCTCTCACTAGACACTAGACAGCAGAGCCCAACCCCCACCTGGCTCCAGCCTCCTCTCAGGCAGCTGCAGAGAGCAATGAGCTCTGCCCTCAGCCTCCTCTGCTCCACACTGCATACCCCCAGCTCCCTCAGCTGCTCCTCCCCAGCCCTGTTCTCCAGACCCTTCCCCAGGTATTTTTTCCCTTCTCTGGACCTGCTCCAGCCCCTTAATGTCCTTCTTGGAGTGAGAGGCCCAAAACTGAACCCAGAATTTGAGATGTGGCCTGACCAGTGCCCAGTACAGGGACAGCATCACTGCCCTGCTCCTGCTGGCCACATCACTGCTGATTCAGGACAGGAATATCTGCAGGCAGTCCTGTGCCAGTGTCTCCCAACCCTCACTGTGCAGAACTTCTTCCTAACACCTAGAGCTGGTGCTCAATCTCATCCACATTTCAGAAGTGACCTGACCTAAAGCAAATTCTTCTGGATCTCTAAAGGGAAAAGGTGCTTGGAAGCACATCCCAGACTCACTGTGCTGAGTTTCCACCTTGTGCTGCTCACCTCTTTCCACAACCTGCTAGATGCTCATCTGCCTGTTATGAGAAGTCTACCAAAAAAATATCTTCAGGGCAATCCTGGTTACTCAGAAGGAAGAGCAGCAACACTATTCCCTAGAAGGCATCTGGAACCAATGCTGTCTGCACCTGCCCTGCCAGGGAATTGCAGTTATCAGAGGGATAAGTGTTGAGGGAGGTTCTCCTCTGCATCTACTCTGACCTAGTGAGGTCACAGCTGCAGCTCTGGGTCCAGTTCTGGGTTCCCTAGTTTAAGAGAGACAGGAAACTGCTGGAGAGAGTCTGAGAGAGGTCACAAAGAGGCTGAGGGGCCTGGAGCAGCTCTGTGAGGAGCACAGGCTGAGAGCCCTGGGGCTGAGAACCCTGGGGCTGAGAGCCTGCAGAAGAGCAGCCCCAGAGGTGATCTGAGCAATGCTCAGCAAGAGCTAAAGGGACAGGAAGGGGCAAGAGGCTGGGGCCAGACTCTTGTCAGTGGTGCCTAGGGACAGGACAAGGGCAGAGGGCACAAAGTGGAACCCAGGAGGTTCCATCTGAACAGGAGGAGAAACTTCTTTGGTGTGAGGATGCTGGAGGCCTGCAGCAGGCTGCCCAGAGAGGCTGTGGAGTCTCCTGTGGAAAGCTTCCAAACCCCTCCCTGGCCATTGTGCTCCTGAGCAAGCTGCTGTGGGTGCCCTGCTTTAGCAGGGGGGGTTGGACTGGCTGAGCTGCAGAGGTCCCTTCTGCCCCACACCATGCCTGCACTCAGAGATTCTGTCAAAGAGTTCCCTTGCTCCTAGTTTCCCTCAAGGCCACCTTTCAGAATTCATCACTTGTCTGTTTGCTTTTCTGCTGTGTGGCTTTTTTTTCTCATCCAGATGAGTAGAGAAATCATTTCCCAGCCCCTGCCTTTGCCAGCATCCTGCCTGAGTGCTTCATGCTGCTCAGACCCCAGCGTGCAGCTCTTCTGTATCCCTTTCTCTCCATCTCCTCCTATTGATCCCCACAGGAAGAGGGGTTGATGAGGCCATTGATTAAACCTGATCTTTGATCAATGCTAACTGAGCCATCTTCAGGCCCAGCAGGGTGTAAATATGAAAACAGATGAGTTAATTTTCTGTGGAGTCTAAGCTATGATCACTGTGGTTCAAGCCTCTTCCATCAAAACTCCTGCTTAGAGTCATCGAGGTAATGTTAGAGCTTAAAGACAGGGAAGAAATATCCTCTGGAAGCTCAGGAGGAGTGATGGCAAAAGGCTCTGGGCTGAGAGGATGTTCTTCATGTCAGCCTATCAAGACTGATATGAGCAGCTTCTGTGTTGTCCTTAAAATAACCCTTCATCATGAAGATGTAGCCAGAGTAATCATGATGAGGAATGGGGCTGGGCTGGGCAGCAGTGAGTGCTGTGTGCTCTGAAGGCACATTTGTCTGCTTTGTTGCAAGGTCACAGGAAAGTTCAGAGCCTTTTCCTGATGGAGCAGAAAACCTTGGAGAAAGCAATTTGATGATCTGCATTTTGGCCTGGGCAGAGCCCCTCGTGTGGTCACTCTCCCCTCACACCAACAGCTGCTGGAGAGCAGCTGCCTGGACAAAGGCTTTGGAGTGCTGCTGGGCAGCAAGTTGTGCATGGGCAGCAATGTGCCCTTGGGCCAAGAGAGCCAATGGCAGCCTGGAGAAAAGTGTGGCCAGCAGGGCTGGGGAGGTTCTTCTCCTCCTCTGCTCTGCCCTGCTGAGACCTCAGTTGCAATCCTGTGTCCAGTTTGGGACTCCCCAGTTCAGGGGAGACAGAGACCTGCTGGAGAGAGCCCAGCAGAGAGCCAGGAGGGTGAGTGGGGGACTTGAGCATCTCCCCTCTGGAGAGAGCCTGAGAGCCCTGGGGCTGGTTAGTCTGGGGAGGAGAAGGCTGAGAGGGGATCTGAGCAATGTGTCCAAATAGCTGAGGGGTGGGGGGCAAGAGGAGGGGGCCAAGCTCTGCTCAGTGGTGCACAGCAATGAGCCAAGGAGCAATGGATGCAAACTGGAACAGAGAAGGTTTCAGCTCAGCAGGAGGAGAAACTTCTTTGGTGTGAGGGTGCTGGAGGCCTGGAGCAGGCTGCCCAGAGAGGTTGTGGAGTGTTCTTCTGTGGAGACTTTCAAACCCCTCCTGGATGCATTCCTGTGTGACCTGCCCTGGGTGATGCTGCTCTGGCAGGAGGTTGGACTGGATGATATCTGGAGGTCCCTTCCAGCCTTTAAAGTTCTGTGATTCTGTCTGATTCTCTGATCTCAGACCCTTCTTGCTCCAAAGAGTTCTGGCTGGGTGCAGAGAGTTGGATGAATTAATTTCCATGAGCAGGTCCTGAACACTTAATCATCTGGCTGAGGACTCTTGGAAAGCTCTGCTCACCAAAGGGTGACATCTTTGTCAGTGCCATGGACAGAGGAATGGAGTGCACCCTCAGCAAGTTTGCAGATGACACCAAGCTGTGTGGCACAGTCGACTTGCTAGAGGGCAGGGATGCCATCCAGAGGGACCTGGACAGGCTGGAGAGGTGGGCCCAGGCCAACCTGATGAAATTCAATAAGGCCAAGTGTAAGGTCCTGCACCTGGGTAGGCACAATCCCAAGCACAAATCCAGGCTGGGTGGTGAATGGCTGGAGAGCAGCCCTGAGGAAAAGGACCTTGGAGTCTGGGCTGATGAAAAGCTCAACATGAGCCTGCAGTGTGCACATGCAGCCCAGACAGCCAACAGAGTCCTAGGCTGCATCAAGAGCAGTGTGGGCAGCAGGGCAAGGGAGGGGATTCTGCCACTTTACTCTGCTCTTGTCAGACCCCACCTGGAGTACTGTGTGCAGTTCTGGAACCCTCAGCACAGGAAGGACATGGAAGTGTTGGAGCGGGTCCAGAGGAGGGCCACAAAGATGATCAGAGGGCTGGAGCAGCTCTGCTATGAGGACAGGCTGAGAGAGTTGGGGCTCTGCAGCCTGGAGAAGAGAAGGCTTCGAGGGGACCTGATAGTAGCCTTCCAGTATCTGAAGGGGGCCTACAGGAAGGCTGGGGAAGGATTATTTACAAGGTCCTGCAATGACAGGACAAGGGCAATGGGTTTAAACTGGCAGAGGGGAGATTTAGACTGGATGTTAGGAGGAAGTTCTTTACAGTGAGGGTGGTGAGACACTGGAACAGGTTGCCCAGGGAGGTTGTGGATGCTCCCTCCCTGGAGGTGTTCAAGGCCAGATTGGATGAGGCCTTGAGTGAGCTGTGCTAGTGGGAGGTGTCCCTGCCTATGGCAGGGGGTTGGAACTAGATGATCCTTGAGGTCCCTTCCAACCTTCCCATTCTATGATTCTATGATTCTATGATGTGGAGGCATCGTTCTTTGGAGCCTGATCCAGCTGGATGTGTCTCTGCTTACTGCAGAGGACCTGGGCAAGATGACCTCAGAGGGTCCCTTCCCACCCCATGCACTCTGTGGCTCACCATGCCCACTGCAGGTCTCATTCTCTGCTGATGCCCACAACTTTCCAGCCTTGTTTAGATGCTCCATGAAGCAGTGGAGTTTTAACAAGGGCTTGCAGTGCCAGGGTGAGGGTCCAGAGGAGGCCACAAAGCTGGAGAAGCTCCCTTACGGGGACAGGCTGGGAGAGCTGTGGCTGTGCAGCCTGGAGAAGAGAAGGCTGCAGGGAGACCTCAGAGATGCCTTCCAGTGCCTGAAGGGGCTCCAGGAGAGCTTGGGAAAGACTTTGGATAAGGGATGGGAGTGCCAGGCCAATGGCTTTGAGCTGGGAGAGGGGAGATTGAGACTGGAAATGAGGAAGAAATTCTTGAGAGTGAGGGTGATGAGACACTGGCACAGGTTGCCCAGGGATGTCCCCTCCCTGGAGGTGTTCAAGGCCAAGCTGGATGAGACCTTGAGCAAGCTGTGCCTGTGTGAGGTGTCCCTGCCCATGGCAAGGGGGTTGGAACTGGCTGAGCTTTGAGGTCCCTTCCAACCCAACCCATTCCATGCACCTATGATATCCCCATGGGATACAAAGCTGCAGGAGCTCTGTCTCAGGGATCTCCTGGAATCCTACCCCTTTTATTTTCTCCTTGAGGGGCAGTCACTGTACACACAGTGCAAACACTGCCAGGCTCTGGATCATTCCTGCTTTGGGCTTTTTTCTCCTCAGGCTTTGAACTAGTCAGGGAAGAAGTGTGTGGGTAAGGAGCTAATTAGCAGAGGTAGGCAGAAAGGGCCAAAGCTGAGGGGGTTGGATGCATCTGCAGGCTGCAGAGAGCAAACAAACCATGAGGGAATTGCAGCTTCACCAGATCAAAAAGATGCTGCTAGGAAAAGTTGGTTAATTCTTCTAGAAAAGCCCTGGTGAGGAAATTAATGACTGAGAGAAGGTTTAACTGGGTCAGGGGGAGGAAGTGGGACCTGATAAGGAACTCCTCATGCAGGAGGGTTTTGATGTTTGGAGACATCTGTTTATTTTCATTAGCCACACAGATAAGATAACTTGGGGCTGTGTTGTTGAGCAGGTTAAAACATTTTGGTAAACAGAGTCATTGCTATGCATGAGCTCTCCTGCAGAGCAGCACACCTCTGCTCCCAGGCATCTGCATAGCCTCAGCTCAGCAGAGGCTGCAAGCAGGATCAGGCTCTTCCTCATCAGAGAGGTCCTTTATCACTGAGAGCAGAATCACTGTAATTAGAGCACCAAGACAAAGCCCTGGGGCGAGGATTGGCCAAAGCAGGTTTCTCAACCCCTGTCCTGCTGCTTTGAGGGAGTTCAGCAACCTGCTGAGGCAGCCAGAAAGCTAAAAAAGAAATTGGATGAGAAACTAAATCAGAGAATCACAGCATCAAAGAGTGGCAGGGGTTGGAAGGGACCTCTGGAGATCACCCAGTCCAAGCCCTTGACAAAGGGAACCTTGCACAGGAGTGCATCCAGGTGGGCCACAGGATTACAGCATCACAAGATGCCAGGAGTTGGAAGGGACCCAAAGAGCTCATCCAGTCCAACCCCTGCCAGAGCAGGAGCAGACAATGCAGCTCAGGGCACACAGAACACATCCAGACAGGCCTGCAAAGGCTCCACAGAAGGAGACTCCACAACCTCTCTGGGCAGCCTGTGCCAGGGCTCTGGGACCCTTCCAGGCAAGAAGTTGCCCCTGGTGTTGAGCTGCAACCTCCTGTGCAGCAGCTTCCATCCATTGCTCCTTGGCCTAGCCCAGGCAGCAGTGAGCAGAGCCTGTCCCCCCTCTTCTGACCCCCAGCCCTCAGAGAGTTCTAAACATTGATTCAATCCCCTCTCAGTCTTCTCTTCTGCAGACTAAGCAGCCCCAGGTCCCTCAGCCTCTCCTCAGCAGGCAGTGCTCAGTCCCCTCAGCATCCTCACAGCCCTCCCTTGGACTCTCTCCAGCAGGTCCCTGTCCCTCTGAATCTGGGGAGCCCAAAACTGGAGGCAGTGCTCAAGGTGAGGTCTCAGCAGGGCAGAGGGAGGAGAACCTCCCTGGATCTGCTGGACACACTCTTCTTGTTGCAGCCCAGGAGAGCTGGGGCTGCTTAGCCTGGGGAGGAGGGGGCTGAGGGGGCTCTGATCAGTGGTTACAAATATCTATGGGGTGGGTGCCAGGAAGCTGGGGCCAGGCTCTTCTCAGTGCTCCCCAGGACCCCATTGCCCTCTTGGCCACCAGGGCACATTGCTGTCCCATGGAGAACTTGCTGTCCATGAGGGAAAAGCATAGCAGGTTGTACCTGCATCACTCCTTCACCTCAGACATTCCCTCAGTGCTTGTCTCAGCCCACAGGTAGAGCAGCTCCAGCCTGTGGTCCCCTCTCTGCCCCGTGCCAGTGCCTCAGCTAAAGCAAAGGAGGTTCCAGACTCTGCAGACAATCACTGAGCTGTACCAGTGTGAGCATTTCTCTTGGTTTGGCTGCAGCCTGAACATTTGTCAACCTCTGGATTCCTTCTGCCTGTACTGCTCAGGGTAGAACCACAGAATTGTCAGGGCTGGAAGGGACCTCAAGGATCATCCAGTTCCAACTGCCCTGCTGTGAGCAGGGACACCTCACACTAGATCAGGTTGCTCAGAGCCACATCCAGCCTGGCCTTAGAGATCTCCTTTGCTCTGCTCTCCTCAGAGCCCAGCTGCAGTCCTGGGTGCAGTTGTGGAGCCCCCAGCACAGGAAGGCCATGGAAGTGTTGGAGCCAGTGCAGAGGAGGCCACCAAGATGCTGAGAGGGCTGCAGCAGCTCTGCTGTGAGGACAGGCTGAGAGAGTTGGGGCTGTGCAGCCTGGAGAAGGCTTCCAGGAGAGCTTGGAGTAGCCTTGCAGGATGTGAAAGGGGCTGCAGGAAGGCTGGGGAGGGACTATTGACAAGGGCTGGGAATGCCAGGAGGAGGAGGAATTGATCTGAAGTGGCGGAGGAGAGATTGAAAGTGGATGAGAGGAAGAAGTCCTTTGGACTGTGGTGAGACACTGGCACAGGTTGTCCAGGGAGGTTGTGGAGCACAGAAGCACCATCAAAGATCTTTGATCCCATTCTGTGCTTCTGTGCTCCACAACCTCCCTGGAAGTGTTCAGGACCAAGTTGGATGAGGCCTTGAGCAACCTGTACTAGTGGGAGGTGGCCCTGCCTATGGCAGGGGGTTGGCACTGCCTGAGCTTTGAGGTCCCTTCCAACCTAAACCTTTCCATGTGGCTTCCCAGGGTACACATAGTCCTTTTGTTTTCCTGTGTTAGTTAACCAAGAATAAATCCCTGGTGGTTTTGAAGGGCTGAGGAGGGGGTTTGAGGAAGAGTTGTGGGCACACCCTTGAATGTGTCATTCCTAACTGGGGGAGAGTGCTGGAGAGCTCCTACCTGCTTCAGATCAGCTTCACAATCATCCTCATCCCTGCAACAGCCTTGGGAGGATGCTGCATGGTTGGCTGAAAGCTCATCTGGAGTTCTGCTTGTTTGCATTTTGCTAACTAATTGACTCCAGCACTGACTGCCCAGTCTCTGCTTTCGTTGGTTTGGTTCTTTTAGACATTTCACTGACACCTTCTTCTGGCAAAGCTCTTCCACCTCCTTTTCTCTGAAAGAAGGAGACTCAATCAGCACAGAGCCCTTGATCTTAGGATCATAGCATCACAGATCTGCTTTGGTTGGAAAAGCCTTCAGAGATCATCCAGTCCAACCATCAGCCCAACCCCACCATGGGCACCAAACCATGGCCCCAAGTGCCATGGCCACACTTTTCTTCAACATCTCTAGGCATGGGCACTCCACCACCTCCCTGGGCAGCCTCTGCCAATCCCTGACCACTCTTACAGTAAAGAATTTTTTCCTTCTCTCCGACCTAACCCTCCCCTGACACAATTTCAAGACATTTCCACTCCTTCCATCACCTGAGACTAAGCAGCAGAGCCCAACCCCCAGCTCTCTGCAGCCTCCTCTCAGGGAGCTGCAGAGAGCAATGAGCTCTGTCCTCAGCCTCCTCTTCTCCAGGATGAGCACCCCCAGCTCCCTCAGGTGCTCCTCACAAGTCTCACGCCCTTTCCTCAGGCACTCTGGAGGGTAAGAGGCACTTGCTAGCAAGCCCCAACCTAGCAGCAGGTCATGAGCTAGAGGATCTTAGAAGAGCACAGAGCACTTGTCTTCAGCCTTGTGTGCCAGTGCTGTGTCCTCAGCCTGCGTGGGAAGGGAGCTGTAGGTGCAGGCAGGAAAGAACAAATTCCTCAAGCATGGCAGAGTGCATGTGATGGAGGTGTGGGCAGGGAATGGGCCACGTCAGCAGGTGCTGCTCACACAGCTGCTGGCAGCAGCCTGGCTCTGACGGAGGTGGGGACAGGTGGCAGCACTGCCCTGCACTCCCTGA
Organism: Eubucco bourcierii; assembly: GCA_013396675.1. NCBI lineage: Eukaryota > Metazoa > Chordata > Aves > Piciformes > Ramphastidae > Eubucco > Eubucco bourcierii. The sequence continues at coordinate 81,318 of VWZE01002980.1, forward strand.
CCCTGGCTGGCAGCAGGCAGGTACCTTCCATCTGTGTTGGGTGAGCTTTCTAGACCAGTGCTTCGTGTCCACACTTGGCTGCAGGCACTGTGTGGCTCTTTGCACTTTGCTCTGATAGCTTCTCCCCAGGCTCTGCAGGGTGGGAGAATTTCCCTGTGCCCACTGCCCAGTCTGTGGTGTGCACTACACAGAATCACAGAACTGTTTTGTTTGGAAAAGCCTTCCCACATTATGCAGTGCAACCATCAGCCCAGCACCACCATGGCCACCAAACCCCAGGTGCCATGGCCACACATTGCTTCAACACCTCCAGGCATGGGGACTTCTTCCTAACCTCCACTTTCAATCTCCCCTCTGCCAGTTCAAACCCATTCCTCCTCCTGACATTCCAATACCTTCTCAATAGTCCCTCCCCAGCTTTCTTGTAGCTTCTCTTTGTTTTGGTTGGCAAAGCTCTCTGAGATCATCCAGTCCAACACCAACCCAACAGCACCAAAGCCACCAAACCATGGCCCCAAGTGCCATGGCCAAACCTTTTTTGAACAACTCCAGGCATGGGCACTCCATCACCTCTCTGGGCAGCCTCTGCCAATTGTCACCAACCTTGCAGCAAAGAAACTTTTCCTCATCTCCAACCTAACCCTCCCCTGGTACAATTTCAGGCCTTTTCCTCTCCAATCACCTGATACTAGACAGCAGAGCCCAACCCCCACCTGGCTCCAGCCTCCTCTCAGGGAGCTGCAGAGAGCAATGAGCTCTGCCCTCAGCCTCCTCTTCTCCAGGCTGAGCACCCCCAGCTCCTTCAGCTGCTCCTCCCCAACCCTGTTCTCCAGACCCTTCCCCAGCTTTGTTGCCATTTCTCTGGACCTGCTCCAGCCCCTCAATGTCCTTCTTGGAAGTGAGGGGCCCCAAGCTGAACCCAGAATTGGAGGTGTGGCTCAGCAGTGCTGTCAGCAGACGGCAGAGCAGGCTCCTTGGCACAGCATGAAGGCCACCAGCACAGTCAGTGCCAGGAAGTGCCAAGGACACACGGATTTCCCTCTGCCTCCCTGTGCTCCCCTGGGCATGGCATTCAGGTAGTGGCAGCACAAGGAGGGAGCAGATTCCTGTCTGCACCATGCTGACAGAACATCTTGTTCCTCCTCTTTGGTACAGGATTGGAAGCGTGGAATCAGAGAATGGTAGGGGTTGGAAGGGACCCAAAGAGATCATCAAGTGCAACCTCCCCTGCCAGAAGAGGATCACACAGGAATGCATCCAGATAAGTTTTGGAAGTCCCCACAGAAGGAGACAGCACAACCTCTCTGGGCAGCCTGCTCCAGGCTCCAGCACACTCACACCGAAGAACTTTCTCCTCATGCTCAGGTGGAACCTCCTGGGTTGCAGTTTGTGTCCATTGCTCCTTGCCCTACCCCAGGACACCACAGCACAGAGCCTGGCCCCTGCCTCTTCCCCCCCACTCTTCTACTGTCTGTAACCATTGCTTAGATCCCCTCTGGGGCTGCTCCTCCCTAGCCTAAGCAGCCCCAGGGCTCTCAGCCTCTCCTCCTCACACAGAGCTTCCAGGCCCTTCAGCATCCTCTCAGTCCCCACTGGACTCTCTCTCTCCTACCCCTGTCCCTCTTGAACTGGGGAGCCAAGAAGCGAGCAGAGAAGTTTTGTTCATTGTCACCCTCCTGCTGCAGTAGAGGTGAGCTGAGGCTCTTCCTTCCATGAGCCTCCTGCCCTGCACTCCAACAGTTAAGGCTCCTCGGTGCTTTCAAAGGTTTCCTTTATTTCCTGTCCGACAGACAGGGGGAGGAACTTGGTCTGCCAGTGGAGAGAGATGTTTTCCTACAGTGCCCCAATCCAGCTCCATCCACACCCTCTGCTCAGGACAATTGTTTCCAGGAGCACTGCATAAACACACCACACACATGAAAATAAGGAAAATGCTTTTCCTGCTTCTCTCTACCAGCAGGAGACTGCAAGGAAATCCTTGTGGGGCGCTCCAGAAGAGAAGCTTGCAGTCAGGATTGGTGCCAGGAGATGTTTGCACTGGAGGGGTCACCTTTCAGCACGGCTGCAGCGAGCCCCTCAGCACCACATGCCCACTGCCACAGTGCCAAGCTCAGGAGTGCTCTGCCTGGAGGAGGTGAAAAGAGGCCTTCAGCTTCACCCCAGTGCACCAGGAGGAGGGCTGGACTAGATGGGTCTCCTGGCTGTGTGCCTGGCCCCTTTGGCTTCCCCAGAGCTGGAACCATAGGAGGGCATCTACCCACAGCCACAGTGCTCAGCCAAGAACAGCAAACTGCTCCTGATCACAGAATCACAGAGTCACAGAATCAATGAATCACAGAATGG
>VWZE01002982.1:0-11077 GCA_013396675.1 Eubucco bourcierii
GCTGCCCCCTCTGCCTGCTGCCCCCTCTGCCTGCTGTCTTTTAGCACCCCCTGCTCCAGGCTGGGAGGGTTGAGGGCTGGCTGCCTGCTCTGGTGCCATCAGGGCAAAACTGGTAGGGGTAGGCTGCCTCCTTNGAGGCTGGGAGCTGGGTGGCCTTGCCATGCTTCCACAGGCTGCATTGGGTTGGGAGGGACCCTCAGAGCTCATCTTGCCCAACCCCCTGCAGGCAACAGGGACACCTCCAACTAGAGCAGGCTGCCCAGGGCCACATCAGCTCTGGTCTCGAATGTCTCCAGGCCTCAGCCACATCCCAGGGCAGCCTGTTCCAGTGTCTCACCACCTTCATGGTGTAGAACTTCCTCCTGATGTCCAACCTAACCCTGCCCTGCTCCAGTTTCAAACCACTGCCCCTCACCCTCTCACCACAGCCCCTCCCCAGCCTACCTGTAGTCTCCTTCAGACACTGCAGCACAGCTCCAAGGTCTCCCTGGAGCCTTCACTTCTCCAGGCTGAACAACCCCAAATTCTTTCAGCCTGTCTTCAGAGGAGACCTTTCCTGGTGGGACTAACCCCTGCTCAACTTGGCCTCCTCTCTACCTCTGGCACCTCCTGCAAAGTTCATCTCTCATGCTCCATCTGCTGCCCCACATCCTTCAGGGTGGCTTCACTCTCTTGGTTCACCTCTTTCCAAGATGGGAAGAGGCTGATTTGAAACTTTCAACAGAGGAATTTTTTTTTTTTTTGCCCCTTGCTGTCATGAGTAGGATCTGGAATGAGTCACTGGGGCAATGCTCCTGTGACTGGGAACACTGGTTGGGCTCATGAGGCACTCAGGCTTTGCTCCTGCATCATTCCATGAGTAGCTTGAGTGCCTCATGAGCCCAACTATGGCTGTCACCAGAGTCCCTCAACATGCTGAGAGCTTTGCTGTTTCAGCAGGCCTGGAGCTCCTTCTGAACAAGCTTTGTCCCCTCCCTGATCCTTGTTCCTGCAGAGGCAAGTCTAAAGTTAGCAGTCCTCCCATCTGTGAGCCTTGGGAGAGATGTCCCCGTGGTGATTTGAAATGCTAATTGCAATCATATGGCTACTGGAGGGAAATATTAATTAAATGTGTGCTTGAAACAGGCATGGAGAGTAAGAGCAGAGAGAGGGCTGGGGTGGAAGGGATCTTAAAGATCATCCAGCTCCATGGGCAGGGACACCTTCCACTAGAGCAGGTTGCTCAAGGCCTCATCCAACCTGGCCTTCAACACCTCCAGGGAGGAGGCAACCACAACCTCCCTGGGCAACCTGTGCCAGTGTCTCACCACCCTCACTGGAAAGCTGTGGGGACAGGCTGAGTTGGGGCTGTGCAGCCTGGAGAAGAGAAGGCTCCAGGGAGACCTTGGAGCAACTTCCAGTGCCTGAAGGGGCTCAAGGAGAGCTGGGGAGGGACTTCAGACAAGGGCTGGGAGTGCCAGGCTGAGGGACAATGGCTTTGAGCTGGAAGAGGGGAGAGTGAGAGTGGAGAGGTGGAAGAAATTGTTGAGAGTGAGGGTGGTACAGTTTGCCCAGAGAGGCTGTGGCTGCCCCCTGCCTGGAGGTGCTGAAGGCCAGGCTGGATGAGGCCCTGAGCAGGCTGTGCTGGCAGGAGGTGTCCCTGCCCATGCCAGGGGGTTGGCACTGGATGTGCTTTAAGGTCCCTTCCAACCCAGCCCATTGTGTGGCTCTGAGCTTTGCTCAGGCCCTTAGGTGATTTCCCACACAGGTCTCTGATCTCACTTCTGGAGGCAGCCAAGGTCAGGGCTGTCCCCAGGCCAGCTCCATGGTGTGTGGCTGCTTAGCTGCCTGTGGTGGCTGCAGGAGGTGGAGGCAGGCAGCAGAGCAGTCGAGCAGCAGTGGCTTGGATGAAGAGAGAAATGTCGATGGTGGTGTCAAGTGCCCTGGGGGTGCAGCACAGCCTGGAGCAGGCAACATCCCCACAGCTCTCAGGGGAAACAGTTACCAGGCTGCAGGTCACCCTCTGCGTCTTGGCTGCTTCCAAAGTGCTTCCATCAAGCGGCAGCAGTGCCCCTGGGGCTGGGAGGAGCTGCCAGATGCTCTGATCTCCAGCGCAGCCTGGCAGTGGCCTGAGGAGAAACATCTCCTTCCCCTGCCACTGCCTGCGGGAAGTGAGAGGCTGCAGAGCCTCAAGGCAGCTCTTTGGCATCAGAGAAGAGTCCTTCCTGCTGGGAACCTGCTCTGCCCCTCAGGCTGTGCTTGGGCACCTTTCTGTCTGCCCTTCCTGAGCTTAGTTTGGAGTGGAGGTGTTTGGATGGTGGTGCTGAGCAGGGCAGCAGCTCCTGGTTCTCTTTAATGTTTCTGGGACTGTCAGCAGTGTGAAGAAGTTCTCACCCCATGAGCTCCAGGTGCTCAGCTTTGAGCAGGGCAATGGAAGATGATGTGGCAGTGGTGAGGCCACATCTCAAATGCTTGGGTCAGGTTTGGGCCCCTCACTCCAACAAGGACATTGAGAGGCTGCAGCAGGTCCAGAGAAAGGCAACAAAGCTGGGGAAGGGTCTGGAGCACAGGGCTGGGGAGGAGCAGCTGAGGGAGCTGGGGGGGTGCAGTGTGGAGCAGAGGAGGCTGAGGGCAGAGCTCATTGCTCTCTGCAGCTCCCTGAGAGGAGGCTACAGTGAGCTGGGGGTTGGGTTCTGCTCCTTAGTGTCAAGTGATAGAAGGAGAGGAAATGGCCTGAAAGTGTACCAGGGGAGGGTTAAAAAAAACCAAACAAACCAGGACCATTTACATATCCTCAGTGCCAGTGTTGAGCAGTTGGTTGTAGCTGTTGTGTGGAACAGGCTGTGCTGTTGTCCTCAGTGTGGAGCAGATGCTCTTGGCTGTTCCCAGGAGCAATCCTTCCTCAGGAGCCTAATTTAAACCCCAAAGAGCAGGGACTGCTTCAGCAACTCAGAGCAGCCTGGACTTAACTCATCACAGAACCACAGAGTGCCAGGGGCTGGGAGGGACCTCCAAAGCTCAGCCAGTCCAAGCCCTGCCAGAGCAGCATCACCCAGAGCAGGGCACACAGGAACACAGCCAGGCAGGGTTTGAATATCTGCAGAGAGGGAGACTCCACAGCCCCCCTGGGCAGCCTGTGCCAGGCTTCTGGCACCCTTACAGGGAAAGATTCCTCCTCCTGTTATCTATGCCTCAGCTTCCACCCAGTGCCCCTTGTGCTGGCATTGGGCATCACTCAGCAGAGCCAAACTGAGGCCACAAGAAGCCAAACTGAGGCCATGAGAAGGCAAACTGTGGCTCTGAGAAGCCAAACTGAGGCCATGAGGAGGCAAACTGTGGCTCTGAGAAGCCAAACTGAGGCCATGAGAAGCCAAACTGAGGCCATGAGAAGCCAAACTCGTGGCACTCATCTTTACCTCTTTATAAGCATTGCTGAGGTCACCTCTCAGGCTCCTCTGCTCCAAGCTAAAGAGCCTGAGCTCCCTCATGGAAGTGGCCAAAAGCTGGTGTTAAAGGGGAAAAAAAGAAATTCTGCCACCTGCATGCCTTAGCTGGCATTGTGAACAGCTGCATGCCAGCTGCTGTGCCAAGGAAGGTGCCCATCTGCCACCTGCTTGGTTCTGCTGCCCCTGTGCCTTGGTTTCATAGCTGGGGGCAGTGGTGCTCTGCAGTGGCTGCTGGGCTGCTGGGTGCTGTCCTGGGGCTGGGCACATTCATGGAGTGTTGGGCTGATGTGGGAGAGAGTCAGACCTGTTGGCACAGCTGAGGGGCAGGATCCATCCAGAGGGAGCTCCATGAGGTTCAGCAAGGCCAGGTGCAAGGTCCTGCATGTGGGCCAGGGAGACCCTAGGGCTGGAGAGCAGCTCTGTGGGGCCTTGGGGGGTGCTGGTGAGTGAGAAGCTGGGCATGAGCTGGCACCAAGTGCTACCAGCCCAGCCCCAGCCAGGCCTGGGCAGCAGGGGCAGGGAGGGGATTCTGCCCCTCTGCTGTGCTCTGCTGAGAACCCCCTGCAGTGCTGGGGCAGCTCTGGAGCCCTCAGCACAGACAGGGACCTGCTGGAGCAGGGCCAGAGGAGGCCACAGCAGTGCTGGCAGGGCTGGAAGGGCTCTGCTGGGAGCCAGGCTGGCAGAGTTGGGGGTGTTCAGCCTGGAGAGGAGAAGGCTCCAGGGAGACCTTCTGGTGGCCTTGCAGTGCTGATCAGAAAGCTGGGGACAGGCTCTTGAGCAGGGCCTGATGTGACAGGCCAAGGGGTGAGGGTTTGAAACTAAAAGAGGGAGATTGAGAGTGGAGAGAAGGGAGAAAGGTTTGGCACTGAGGGTGCTGAGAGCCTGGCTTGGGCTGCCCAGAGAGGTGGGAGCTGCCCCATGGCTGGAACCATCCCAGGTGAGGCTGTTTGGGGCTCTGAGCAACCTGCTCTAGCTCTAGCTGTCCCTGCTGGCTGAAGGGGAGTGATGGACTGGAAGACTTTTACAGATCCCTTCCCACCCAAACCATTCCATGGTTCTGCTGGCAGGTGGCTCCTCTGCTGTTGGTGTCACAGCTCCTGAAGTGATCTCCAGGCCCTGGAGGAGCTGCTGGCTCCTCACTGATGTATCTCCCTGCCTGGGAGCAGGCTTTGTGCTGGGTACAGGGGACTTGGTGCCATGGGCTGCTGCTGCCTGCTCTGCCTCTCTGTGCTCAGCTTTGGGCTTCCCTAGGTTGTGTTCATCTCCTGGGTCACTGGAGAGGACATTACCCAGGAGAGGGCATTGAGCCCTCTGGGGGGGGAGGGGAGTGTAAATGTTACTGTCCCCTGTGGATCAGAGGTTGGGGGACACTTGATTGTCATCTCCATGCCAGACAACCCTCACCCTGCACCTGCAGGTTTCCATTTCCAGTGAGCCTGTGGCCAGTGTGTGCAGGGGGTTGGATTGGGAGCTCACAGAAATGTCTTCTGAAGGGTGTCCCACAGGCCTTGTCTGCACTGGTGGGTGGCAGACAGCCACTGCTGCCTGGTGGGCATCCACCAGGGAGCATCTCCCCAATGCCAGCCTTTGTGTTCCAGCTGCCTGAGGTGCTGGTGCCCACCAGAATAACGCAGGCAGTTTGCTGCTCTTGCTCCTGGCTCCTCAGACTCTGGAGGGCTCCAGGACACCAAGTGACAGGGAGGCCACAGTTGGTGCTGTGCCCTGGCTGGGGAGCAGTGTTTGGGCAGCCCCAGCTCCCTGAGCTGCAGAGAGCTGGGCAACAATCACCCTGCCCAGTGCTCAGTGGCAGCAGCTGGCACTCCTCTTCCAGTTCTCTCTGCCTGGTGCCAGTTACAGCCAGTGTTTTCCTCTCCTCTCCCCAGATGAGTCAGACTACCAGACTGAGTATGAGGAGGAAGTTCTGGGCAGCCAGAAGGATGAGTACATTGACTTCATAAGCAGCCAGGTGGAAGAAGACTCCGACTCGGTACGAAGTGCCCTGGCAACAGGCTGCCTGTGTCCTGGCTGGGTGGGAGTGGTGGGGGAAAGGTGACAGGAGGGAGACTGCACCTAGAAGGGACCTGCTGAGGAGGCTCTGCAGGAATGAGTTTGCTTCTCATGTGGTACAGACACCAGGTGAGATGTGCTCACCCTGGCCAGGTTGGTTCTCCATGGCAGTGCCACGTGTGGCAGAACCTGGTCAGGGCTCAAAGCTGGTCACAGCTCTGGGGGCTTGCTGGTGGGATGGGTGAGGGCTGCAGAGTGTCTGCCAAGAGGAGAGGCTGAGGGAGCTTCTTTCTCCAGCTTGGAGAGGATCTGGCTGCTGCTGGCAGCTGCCTGCAGGGTGGCTGTGGAGAAGACAGCAGCAGAGATGCGGAGCAAAGAGACAGGAGGTGACAGACAGGACATGGGCTGATAAATCCTCCCTGGGCACAGGGAAGTATTCCCAGGATGCATGGCTGGGATGTACAGGGAGGTGCTGGGAACTCCTTCCTTTAGCTCCTTGAAGACCAAAGAGACACCCTGAAGGAGCAGATCTAGCAGTAGTTAGCCCTGCTTAGAGCAGAAACTTGGCTTATGCCCTCCAGAGGTCCCTTCAGCCGAAGCTGTTTGGTTCACACCGTGAGGAAACAGAGGGCAGAGAGCCTGAGAAGCAAAGCTTGGTAGGGTTGTGTGCCTGCTGCTCTGGCCTAGCTGGAGGGGCTGGCAGGTGTCAAAGGAGAAGCTGCCTGTGGTGTTGAGCAGTTCCTCAGTGGCAGGATGTGAGTGATGGGGAAGGTGCCCAGCCTGGGGAGCTGCCTGTGAGAGGCTGCAAGGTGGCTCCAGTGCACGAGGAGCTGTTTACCGATTGCCTGTGGATAGTGGTTGGTGGGCAGAGAAGAGGGGGAGGGGGAGGGCAGATTCTCTGCAGCTCAGAGAGGCTGCTGGGTTTGTGCTGACTTGCCTGCCTGTCTGCCTGCCCCCCCAGGATGAAGACATGCAGCTAAGGAAGCGCAGGAACCTCGCCAAGGGAGAGGGCCAGGCCAGCAGCACCGGAGAGCCAGGCTAGGCTCAGAGACCCAACCCTGCTGGCTGAGAGCTCAGCCCCCAGCACTGACAGCAGCCAGCTCTATTTATTATCTAACCCAAACACATGGATGTGAAACAAGCTTTGATCCTTCTCCAGGCAGGCTGGGGGCACTCAGCTGCCAGCACCAAGCACAGCTCTCTGCCCAAACCCCTTTGCAGCTCCCATGCTGGGTGGCTGACCTGTGCCATGCTCCCTCCTGCAGCTGGGTTGTTGATGCCCCTGGGACTGGCCAAGGGGACGTGAGGGCAGTGAGGCACTGCCTGGAGCTCTGCTGCCAGGAGTGCTGGTGTCTGGGTTTGCTGTGAGGGCCCAAGGGACAAAGGGATTGTGGCAGCTGCCTCTCTTTCCATGAATCAGGTAACTCTGAGTGGCTTTCAGCCTCCTGCTCGTGAGCAGTGCTCTGACAGGAGCAAGTCTGAACATCCTGCACTTGAACTCCAAGCCTAAGCCCTCGATCCATGTGACTGCCAGCTCTAGAACCTGTGTCCTCAAGCCACCAGCAGAAGGTTCTCTGATGGATCATGGAGCTGTGGGCACCTCTGGAATCGCTCTGGCTGTGTTTGCCCTGTGAAATAAAGGTCTGCTGGATGGAAGTGTCTGCATGGTGCTTTGTGTTGGGTCCCACAAAGTGTCCACAGCTAAGAGCCCAACTGGCCTCTGCTTGTAGCAGACTTGGACAGAGACCTGTTGGAGCAGGTCCAGAGGAGCCCATGAAGGTGGTCAGGGGGCTGGAAAAACTCCTATGTGGGGACAGGCTGGGAGAGGTGGGGCTGGAGAAGAGAAGGCTCCAGAGAGACCTTAGAGCTGCATTTCAATACCTGGAGGGGACCTGCAGGCAGGCTGGGGAGGGACTGTTCAGAAGGGCCTGTGGGGATAGGCCAAGGGCCATGGTTTGGAACTGGAGCAGGGCAGAGTTAGGTTGGGCATCAGGAGGGAGTTGTGCACAGTGAGGGTGGGGAGAGACTGGCACAGGCTGCCCTGGGATGTGGTTGTCCCCAAAGGCAGATCAGGCTGCTCTGCTCAGAGGTGTCTCTGCTGCCTGCAGTGGGGTTGGAGGAGATGCCCCTGGAGGGTCCCTTCCAACCAGAGGCAGTCTGTGACCTGCAGTGAGAGGTGAGTGGTTCCCAGGTCCCAACCCCAGCAGGAGGCACTTGGAGTATTGCCAAGCACTGGGGAAGAGCCTTCAGTGCTGGTCCCCCAGGGGCTGCAGCAGTGCAGGTGAGCTGTGAGCAGCAGTCCCTCGGTGCTTGCCCTTCTCACCTGACAGCTGCCACGGCTGAGAGCTCAGCTTGGCAGGATCATTCCTGCTATTTCCTGCTTTGGGGATGAGCTGGGTGGGAGCTGCTGCTCAGCACTAGCTCCTGGTGCTGTTGCCTGGAGGGGTTTTGTCATCCAAGCAGAGGGCTGAAGATGCTTCTCAAAGGTGCTTCCTCTGCTGAGCTCTCCTGGTGGTGATGCCTCCAGGCACGACCAGGGCTGAGCAGCACAACTCTGAGGCCAGGAAGGTGTTGGGTGGTGCACAGAGCTCTCCTCTGCCTGCCCTGCACTGTTTTCCCCCACCGTGCCCACCGATGTGCACAAAATGAGATTGTCCAGTGTCAGAGCCTCAGGGCAGTGTTTAATCACAGCAGGACTCCAGCCCACCCCTTGGTGAGACCACCCTGCCTGGCTGCACCTCCAGCTGCTGTGCACCTCCAGCTGCTGTGCACCTCCAGCAGTGTTTATTCACAGCTGGACTGCAGCCCACCCTGCCTGGCTGCACCTCCAGCTGGCCCCAGGCCCCTCTGGAAGGGATGGAAGCAATCAGAGACCTTCCCTGCAAGGATCATCCAGGAGTGTGGTGGAGATTTTGGTTGCTGTGGTTGTGCTGAAGATGCTGCAGCTGTTGGAGGCTGCTCCCTGCTATTGGAAAGGATCTGTTCTTAGAAAGCAAACTTGCAAAAGGCTTTGAAGTGGAGGGGGAAGACAACAGCCAAGAGCTGCTTCTTGGGCTGCAAAGACTTAATCTGTGTTGAGACTGCTCACAGGGTGATGCTGGTGCCTGGCACAGGGAGGGGAGGGCTCCTGAGCTGGGGGTGAGCCTGGGATGCCCAGAGTGAGTCCCACCTGGGGCTGTCTGCGGTGTTTGTGTTGCTGCAGCAGCACAGTTCAGAGCTTTGGCTTTGTGAAGAGAGGCTGCAAAGCAACTGAGTCCCATCAGAGCCTGGGGCTATGGATGAGTGCAGAACAGGAACCTCTCCCTGGGAACTGGAGAGTAGGGCTGGAGAGAGGACTGGCTCTGGAGTCCTCTGGCTGCCCTCACTGCCTGTCCCAGACCTACACTCCTCAGCTGTAGAGGATACCTCTGTGCCAGAAGGCCAGCAGCATCCTGCCTGGGATCAGCAGAGCTGTGGGCAGCAGGAGCAGGGCAGGGACTGTGCTCTGTGCTGGGCACTGCTGAGGCCACACCTTGACTCCTGGGGTCAGTTTGGGGCCCTCACTCCAAGAAGGACATTGAGAAGCTGCAGCAGGTCCAGAGAAGGGCACCAAAGCTGGGGAAGGATCTGGAGAGCAGGGCTGGGGAGGAGCAGCTGAGGGAGCTGGGGGTGTGCAGTGTGGGGAAGAGGAGGCTGAGGGCAGAGCTCATTGCTCTCTGCAGCTGCCTGAGAGGAGGCTGCAGGGAGGTGAGGGTTGGGCTCTGCTGCCAAGTGCCAGGGCAAGAGGAAATGGCCTCGAGTTGCACCAGGGGAGGTTTAGGTTTGCCATGAGGAAGAACTTCTCCCCTGAAGGCACTGCCAAGCCCTGCAAGAGGCTGCCCAGGTGGGTGATGGAATCCTCATCCCTGGAGGTGTCTAACAGCTGTGTGGATGTGGTCCTGAGGGCCCTGCTTTGGCACCACTCAGAATGGTTTGACTCTGGCTGTAAAGGCCCTTTCCAGGTCTGAGATCCTGTGAAAACAAAAGAGCCTTCCCCAGAGGGCTGGGGGAAACCTCCTGACGGTGTAGGGGTTGTTGTTTGTCAGACACCTGCTGCCCATGGCACCAACCAACTCTGCTTGTTCCCTTTGCCACACTGCCCAGCAGCATGGGGGCACACTGGCACCACTGCCTGCTCTCCAGAGGGCTCTCTCCACACTGGCACCACTGCCTGCTCTCCAGAGGGCTCTCTCCAGGCTGGCACCACTGCCTGCTCTCCAGAGGGCTCTCTCCACACTGGCACCACTGCCTGCTCTCCAGAGGCCTCTCTCCACACTGGCACCACTGCCTGCTCTCCAGAGGGCTCTCTCCAGGCTGGCACCACTGCCTGCTCTCCAGAGGGCTCTCTCCACACTGGCACCACTGCCTGCTCTCCAGAGGCCTCTCTCCACACTGACACCACTGCCTGCTCTCCAGAGGGCTCTCTCCAGGCTGGCACCACTGCCTGCTCTCCAGAGGGCTCTCTCCACGCTGGCACCACTGCCTGCACTCCAGAGGGCTCTCTCCAGGCTGGCACCACTGCCTGCTCTCCAGAGGGCTCTCTCCACACTGGCACCACTGCCTGCTCTCCAGTGGGCCTGAACTCTCAGCCTGAACCCAGCTCTGGTATTGCTCTGTGCTGTCCCAGGAGAGCTCTGCCCCTCGGCTCAAACAGGTAAGTCACTTTCCAAGAGCTGTCTTGCAGCTCCACACTTCCCAGCAGCCAGAGGTGCTCCTGCTGCCAGGCTGGGAGCTGCTGGGATGGTGGCTGCAGGAGTTGGAGCCCCAAGAAAGAGAGCATTGGGCTCCTGCTGTGCTACTGAGAGCCTCTGTGCTTGCTTTGGGCCCTGCTGCAGGGCAATGAGCTCGGTTCAGCTGTGTGCAGGCAGAAAAGTGCCTGATGTGAGACCCAGAGAGTAATCCATCACCGCTCTGCTGCCCTGCTCCTCCTCCTCGGCTCCACAGCCGAGCACTGCCTGTCCCAAACAATCTTCCCTTCCTGCAGAGGGATTAAAGCAACTCAGGCAGGACTCAAAAAGCAAAACGTTCTCTCCAGCTTGCTTTGCCCGGGGGAGCAATCAGGCTCCTAGCAGTAGTTCTGCCTCAGGGCTGCTGTGGATCTCCACATCCTGCTAAAAGAAGGCTGCACCGAGGAGCATCCTGCCCATCACTGAACACAGAAACGTTTGGGTGGGAAGGGAACTTCAAAGGTCCTCTAGTCCAGCCCCTTGCAGTCAGCAGGGATGCCCCCAGCTAGAGCAGGCTGCTCAGAGCCCCAAACAGCCTGACCTAGAATGGCGCCAGGGAAGGGGCAGCTCCCAGCTCTCCGGGCAGCCTGGGTCAGGCTCTTGTCGCTCTCAGTGCCAAACCTCCCCATGTTTGGAGGTTTTCAGCAACTTCTGCCCTCCTGGATGTGTGCTAAGGGCTTGATGGATGCTGTGGAGCTGGTGCTGGGAGACCCCTGAACAGCCCAGGTCTACAGCCCAACCCCATTTGTGTTTTACAGGACAGCAGAAGGAGAAGGCAGTATGGAAGAGCCTGAGTCTGCCTGCTTCAGCTGTCCAGCCCTGGCTCATGTCCTGCCCTGACTGCTGTCCTACCCTGACTGCTGTCCTACCCTGACTGCTGTCCTGCCTGACTGCTGTCCT
>VWZE01002984.1:0-11531 GCA_013396675.1 Eubucco bourcierii
CAACTCTAGTGCTAGGACTCTCTTGCCCCTCCTAGATCCAGCAGGTCAGGTGCAGTAAAAGATTCCCCATGATTGAAGAACCCAAAATGCTGCTGCTGCCACCACCCCCTGAGCCAGTTGTTGATGGCATGGGTTCTCCTGTTCCTCTCAGTGTACTCCCCTGCCACTGAGGGAACCGAGCAGAACACCACTTGTGCTCCTGTCCCATCAATCAATTGTCCCAGGGCCTTGAATTCCTTTTTAATTGTCCTGGTGCCCTTCTTATCGAGCTCATCGCTACCAGCCTGTATTACCAGCAAAGGGTAATAGTCAGAGGACTGGATTAGGTTTGGGAGTCTCTTGGTGATGTCCCTTACCTGGGCCCCGGGTAGGGAGCAGACCTCCCTGTGATGCTATGTGGTGCTCTGTTACCAACAATTCCATGAACCTTCTCCCAGTAAATCCTCCTCCCTCATGGTTGCTGGTGATTATTCCCAAACAAAAATGAAAGATCAGGCTTGTGAAAAAGTAGATTGGTGGTCACCTGTAGATGAAGTTGTTTTCAAAAGCTGAACCTCTGGGTTCTTTCGCACAAAACATTTCTCAAAAGGATTGCCATTCAGCAGGAAAAGAAGACAGTGTTAAATAGGTCAGAGAGACCTGCTATGAGAGGGATAATTAATTTGCAAGTAAGTGAAACCAGCAGCTAAACAAGCAAAAGAAAAGGACAGGCAGACACTGCTGAACAGCAGTTCCTTTGCTATTTACCCTTAGTGAGGTGAGTATTTATTCACTGACATCTGGGATCTCTGGGTACTCAATACCAGTCTGTATCTAACACTATGTGCTCAAACTGACAACTACCTTGTGTGCAATTTAAGTTGGTTGGCATTGGAGTCTCTAGAAAAGGAGGAATTTTCCTGATATTATATTAATAGTTTCTTCTAATTTAATCACATAAAAAAGCAGAGGAAACATACCAATGCTTTTCAGCAGTACAATGTAGAGAGCTGGGGTCACCCTGAAATATAAGGGAGATGCCCTTTCTTTACTGTTTTAGTTTGAGAACCAAGACATCACTAAAAACTGCTCACTCCTACCTGCCTCTGGTGGAATGGAGAAAACACAACAAAACGCTTAAAGGTCAAGACAAAGAACCTCACTTGCCCATAAAGGACTAATTTGCTAATTATGTTCATGAGCAAAAGACAGACTCAACTTAAAGAAACAAAATTAATCCATTAATTTAATTTAAACAAAACCACCACTAATTTTCCCAGCTGAATCATGGTAGAGTAGTGAGAAATAGAATGCAAACTTAAAAAAACCAAAAAACTTCCCTCCGCTCCTCTTCTCTTCCCTACTTCTGACTCTCTACCTCCTCCTCCCCTCAGAGATGCAAGGAAAGGGAATTGTGGTCAGCCTGTTCCACACTGTTGCTGCTGCTCCTTCCTCCTCACAGGGTAAACTTCTCACAGTCCTACCCTGCTGCAATGTGGCATCCCAAAACTCTTCTCGCATGGGCTTCCCTCAGAGCCAGAGTCTTCTTCAGGAGCAGTCACCTGCTCCAGAGTGCTGTCACAGGTGAGATTCTGTTCCAGTGTTACTGGGTTGCAGGGGGTCAGCCTACCATCTAAATGAAAGTCACTGCTCCAGCACTCTTTCCCTCCTCCTGCACCAACCTCAGTGTTTGTCTCTCTCAAGTCCTACTCCTCTCCAAAACAGAAGAGCTCACTCATGCTTTTCCCCTCCTAAGTATGTTACAACAGAGGTGCTGATTGGCTCTGCCTTGGTCAAATGAGTCTGACTAGGAGCTGGGGGGGAGTTTCTCAGTGCTTCTTACAGGAGGTACATCCACAGCCCCCTGCCTGTTACCAAAACCCTGACAGACACAAACCAAACACATTTACTCATCAGAACGCAATCCTGCTAGAGGTTATATTTATGGTTAATAAACACATTTATTCTAACCTCATAGCTAGTCTACTGGCTCATGAATTCCAGTCTTACAGGCTACTTTCAGACACATTAAGTGTATTTCCAAATGTGGATGAACACTGCTGTCACCACCTCACCTCCCTACAGCACAACACCTCTGAGAACCAAATTGTCAACACCTGTTTAGATGTGGACCTTGGGTTTACAATACTGAAAACTGCCTCACAGCTCAGCAGTGCAGTTCCACCTCCAGCCACAAGTATTCAGGTCATACACTTGTGTCTGCAAGACAGCCAAAATGCATCCCCGAATGGCTGTCTTTTGCATCCACCCAACCAACATACAGGCTACTGCAGAAATCAGTTGATTACCCACCCTTCTCCAGCTTGCTGTCACAACCTAGTCACAGTCAATATAGCCTGTGTCCTCTAATAAAAACCTATATAAACAAATGGCTGTCCTTTCCTGAAGATTTACAGAAGGCTGCATAATCCACTAATTTTGAGACCTCCTAAAGACCCCAAGCTGCAGGTTTTATAAAATAAAAATGCTCTATTAACACCATTATGCAGTTCTTCTTAACCCTGTACCAGTTGAAAGGTAGCCCTGAATACGGTCATGCAAATTTTAAACTGTTCCAGCTTATGTATGTTGTTTCTTCCACAGTGACACTAACATTTTGCTCTCTCTCTTGTTAAGCATCTTGTGTCTCATCCTAGAACTAAACTTGTTTTTACAGCCTCATGTATTGATGGTTTAATCACCTACCATCAACCAAAGCCTCAGGTCTTTCTCTTCCTCTGTCATTTTAACTACTGAGCTCAGTGTTATTAGTCACTAAGTGCACTTCGTACTATTAAGTTCTCATTTCTGTAGCTCCATTCACTTTCAAGGCAATCCAATTCTGGGCAACACTGTGATCTTTCTCTGCAGTGACAAAGCTAATGTCACATTCTCTGCAAATTTATTCAGTGTAGCCTTACAAGGCATTGTGTAAACAGTATTAATAACCAGCCCCAGAAGAGGTTCTTAAGTCCATCAGTGACATCTTTTGTGACAGAGTCCAGTTCTCAATCATGTTTGACTCGTCTTTTTGCTAGATCTGAGCCGCTAGAGAGCAGCCCTGAGGAAAAGGACCTGGGGGTCTGGGTTGATGAAAAGCTCAACATGAGCCTGCAGTGTGCACATGCAGCCCAGACAGCAACCGAGTCCTGGGTTGCATCAGGAGAAGTGTGGCCAGCAGGGCAAGGGAGGGGATTCTGCCCCTTTCCTCTGCTCTTGTCAGACCCCACCTGGAGTACTGTGTACAGTTCTGGAGCCCCCAGCACAGGAAGGACATGGAAGTGTTGGAGTGGGTCCAGAGAAGATGAAGATGAATCATGAAGATGATCAGAGGGCTGGAGCAGTTCCGCTAAGAGGACAGGCTGAGAGAGTTGGGGCTCTTCAGCTTGGAGAAGAGAAGGCTTTGAGGAGACCTCATAGTAGCCTTCCAGTATCTGAAGGGGGCCTACAGGAAGGCTGGGGAAGGATTATTTACAAGGTCCTGCAATGACAGGACAAGGGGCAATGGGTTTAAACAGGCAGAGGGGAGATTTAGACTGGATGTTAGGAGGAAGTTCTTTCCAGTGAGGGTGGTGAGGCACTGGAACAGGTTACCCAGGGAGGTTGTGGATGCTCCCTCCCTGGAGGTGTTCAAGGCCAGATTGGATGAGGTCTTGAGTAACCTGTACTAGTGGGAGGTGTCCCTGCCTATGGCAGGGGGTTGGAACGAGATGATCCTTGAGGATCTAATTCTTCGAAAGTTAACTAGATTCATGGTAGTTCTAACATGAGAACTACCTTACAATGATATATTAGACCTGGAGCAAGTCCTTATTTGACCTTGTAATTAAAATTAAATGCATAACATTCTGAAGGACAGGTCTCTAATCTGCTACACTCCACCACAAACCAGCTTTCCATGGTTTTAATTTTCCTTTACTTCAAAACACACCCTACAAACCTGCGTACTAAGTTCACATTACGGTTGCCAACAAAACCTGACCTTCCCTGTTTCCATCTGCAAGAAAAACTGCCGTTAGTGCTACCTCACCTCAGCAATACAGCCCAAAACATTTGATTTTAATTCTTGGTCTTTTAGAACCCTGGAAGGCTTACCTGCCTGCACAGCCACTCCCTATGAGCCAATGGAGTTTCAAGTCATGCCTTTTTATTTTTTTCCCCCCTCTTTTTTGTCAGCTTGTACTTCCAAGTCTACTCATTTCATTTTCCCTAAAGACATGATTTTTGAAATCCTGTATTTGAGGCACAGCTGCTATTTTAACCTGTTCATATGATCCCTGTAGTACTTGGTTTCAAATGCCTCCACTGTAGATGGGAATAAAGACCCAGGGATTATAATGATCTCTGTTGTTTGTTTCTAAGCACAGTTTTCTTTGCCAAATTAGAGCAGTGGGGGTGTCTTCAGAAGCACAGTGATTTTTGATCTCTGCTGTTTGCTAGGTTATCCCCCATGCAGTACTCTATCAGTTGCTGAATCCTTTATTCGGCAATTGTATTCCTCTGTATTACTGCATACATAAACTACACAAGTATTTTTCATCTCTCTCTCTCACTTCTCAAGTTGAAGTCAACAAATAGGTCAACCTCAAGCCAAGTCTATTAAACTGAGAACTACAGCAATGGCATCTATTTGTTAGAATTTTTTCTTTCTCTGAGGATCTTCCAAGTAGATTTGCCGCAAACATCGCAGCTGCAAGCCACTTGTGCTTCGATAGAGCCTCACTCATTCGTGTGTTCTGATCTTAGAGCCACAATGCAAATTATTCAGCTCAGTGAACACCTACATCTTCATGCAGAGCTTTCCATGTCACTCTGGCTGTTGTTGGTCTATAAAATGGTGCATTTGAGAACAGAACATATTGGGTGCCTTGCTCAATAAACCCCAACCACCCAGTCCACATGAGGCCTGCAATAATCATCAGAAGCATCGGTGCACTCCAATCCAGCAGCAGGAAACCTGTTGAAACATTTCTGTCAAAAGACCA
Source organism: Eubucco bourcierii (assembly GCA_013396675.1). Taxonomy (NCBI): domain Eukaryota; kingdom Metazoa; phylum Chordata; class Aves; order Piciformes; family Ramphastidae; genus Eubucco; species Eubucco bourcierii. The sequence goes on from VWZE01002984.1 coordinate 4,965, forward strand.
AATAAATCTCCTACCTCTACAGCCATCTTGTTTCATGTTTGTGTATGAGAAGTTTGCTTTTGTTTGGAATTTTTTGTGATTGTGGCTGAGATATAAGTAAGATGATTGAAGAGTGCCTTAGTAACATGGTGAGCTAAGGAGGTTTCACAAAGATTCTGCAGGACTACCAGTGCCTCCATAACATAGCATGAAAGCATTCCTGTCTTGTCTTTAATCGGTGAGGTGCCAAGAAGAGACATACCACCTATTTCAGGGCTACTGAGAGTGCCAGAAGGCATACTTAATGTGGGATGTGGCAATCCAGGACAGTCAGACCAATTTCAGCTCTGCAGCATTCAATCTCAGAGAGAGGCTTCATTTTCCCAAGTTCTCCTTCGAGTTCATCTCAAGAGCCGTATCAGTAGACAAGACCTTTACATTTCTCTATACTGAAAATAACTTAGAATAACTGGAGCTGAAAAAGAGGAGAGCCATTATTCCTGAATAATTCTTCTGCTTAGAAAGTACAGCAACTACTCTTCTAGGATAAGTGGCTTTCTTCAAGAGAGTGATTATAGCTTATTCCATAATAATATCTTGTGGAACTTCATGTATAAATAAGGCCTTGATGAAACATTATGTTTAAGAGAACAAGAGGGCTGTTTGAAGAGGGCTGGCATTTTGTACTACTGAAGTGATTCTGATCTGAATTCCAACCACGGATTTCACCAGAAGGCTGTACTGAATTAGTCACTATTACAGTTGTATATGTTCATTCTGATGTAAGACAGTAGTTCTACACTGACCATATGATTCTCCTCAAGCACCACATGCCTGATCTCATGCACAGCAGATGGAGCCCACATGCATGTGTGAAGATCACCAGCAGTGCTGCAAGTTTCTCGATGCCAGCATTTAACACACAAGGAACTGAAACATAACCCAAAACACCACCAAGGTGGTTTAGTACCATAAATAAGTGAAACAAAGAAATAAACCCTGAGGTGTTCCTGCAGCATAAAACAAAGACTACTCCAAAAGAAGTATTTACACAACACAATGGAGAAAAGGATCTCAAACAAGCATGACATAGAGACTCCCCAAGAACACCGAAAGCATTACGAGGGTTTCACTGTGCAGTCACCATCTATGTCACGCCACATCTAAATTGGCTTGTGTTTAATCACAACTTTACAAAGGGACAGTTATACCTTTCCCAGCATCATATAAATAAAAGAGAGCTAAAGGTCACATGTCACACCACCAAACTTTCCAGTGAAGACCAAAAGAATTCACTGACTTGCTCATAATCATGACAGAAATCTTTGCAGTTTGGTACAGTATTCAAGCATGGGATTCCACAGGTATTTGTTATCTCTAAGTCTGCAGCTTACAACTTGGACAGACTTGAGAGGAGGGCCTAAGACAACCTTGAGAAGTTCAACAAGGCCAACTGCAAGGTCCTACACCTGGGTCAGGACAATCTCAAGTACAAATACAAGCTGGGTGAGGCATAGCTTGAGAGTATTCTGGAAGAGAACTTTGGGGTGTCAGGTGATGAAGAACTCAACATGCGCCAACAATGTGCACTTGCAGTCCAAAAGGCCAAGTGTGTCCTGGGATGTATCAAAAGAAGTGTGACCATCAGGACAAGGGCAGTGACTGCCCCTCTGCTCTTGTGAGGCACCACATGCAGTACTGTGTCCAGTACTGGTGCCCCAGCGTAAGAAGCACATTGAACTACTGGAGCAAATCCAGAGGAGGGCCACAAAGATGATCAGAGGGCTGGAGTACATCCCATATGGGGACAACAGCTACTAGAGTTGGGGCTGTTCAGCCTGGAAAACAGAAGGTTCTGGGGAGACCTAATACTGGCCTTCTGGTACCTGAAGGAGACTACAAGAAAGCTAGGAAGGGACTTTTAACAAGGGCTTGTAGTCATAGGATGAGAGGGAATGGATCAAAGCTTGAGCAGAGCAGATTTAGACTAGATATTAGGAAGAAATTCTTTACAGTAAGGGTGGTAAGACAATGCAACAGGTTACCCAGAAAGTCATAAATATCCCCTACCTGGAGCTGTTCTGGATGAGGTCTTGAACAACCTGGTCTAGTGGAAGGTGTCTCTGCCCATGGCAGGATGAGTTGGAACTAGATGATCTTCAAGGTCCCTTCCAACCTAAACCATTCTATGAATTTATGGTTGGTGGACTCCAAAGGATCCATGAAGGTTGAGAAAAGTAACTGTATCAACGGCCAGATTTACTGTTCTTACTGGCAACTTTTACAAGTCCATAAATCCAGAGAGCCTGAAGAACCCTGCACTAGACATACATGAAACAAAGGATCTAGAACCTCAAGTGAGCTAATGAGATGCTCTTAAACCAGCCTCAGAAGTTTATCATCAGCAAAATGAGCAGCAATTGTAAGATACTCAGGTGAACACAGTAGCAGTCTAAAAAGAGTAATAGAAGATGGGGGTTTTGGGTCCCAAAACAATGCCCAAGACAATGAAAAATCAATCTGCCCACTGCCCCACGAACAGAATGGTCAAAGCAGTTACACCTTCTTGTAGAATCAGGACTTACTCTGGTCGGCAAATCACCAGGTCCCCCTTGTTGGTGCCATAGGCCAATCCCAGGCCTGGCTCAGGCAGCCAGCGCGCAGAGTTGATGCTGACATGTCTTCTCTGGTCAGCAGGCATTGGGTACAGAACGTTGAAAACTCTCTGAAACAATAACAGGAGATTACTTGACAGGACAATGCAAGGCAGAAGAGCCAAGGAGGTTTAAACAAACGGTCAGTCTCCCTGCAGCAGCACAGCTGGCCAAGGAGACATCATTTCACAGGATGTTGCAAGCAACTGCTAATCCAGCAGCAAGAGTGAGCATCTGCTAGCAACACATGTGCATGTGCCCCGAGGTGTTTAATAGACTAACTAGCACACAGCTGCAGAGCAGTTCTGTCCCCAGGAGAATCTGGATGTCACTCTGTGGGTTGCATGGTCCTTTTGTTCACACTAACTGAACACAGTGATGGGGACAAGTAGCACAGCCATTAGAAAGCAGGACGGTTGGGACTCTTCTAGCCTTCACCTCTTATCTTAACTCACTAAGGTAGAGCAGGAAATTGGCAAGTACAAGTATCAAAACTTTGTTTATTCTATGAAGCAGCCCAAACTTTATGGAAAAATAATCTATCATTCTTTCCTATTTCAAACACTTAAATGTGTTTTAAAATACTTCAGACTTTTGACAGCACACAAAGGAACATAAAAAATCCAGAGACGAGTAGAATAACACAAGCAAGAAATCCCTCAGTTTAAGTCCACTTCCAACATCATTTATTCTACCTACAGCAAGGTTAAGAAGCTCACACAGTATCAGAGTATCACCAAGGTTGGAAGAGACCTCAAAGCTCATCAAGTCCAACCCCTTACCACAGACCTCAAGACTAGACCATGGCACCAAGTGCCACGTCCAAACCTGCCTTGAACACCTCCAGGGACGGTGACTCCACCACCTCCCTGGGTAGCCCATTCCAGTAGCCAATGACTCTCTCAGTGAAGAACTTTCTCCTCACCTCCAGCCTAAATTTCCCCTGGCACAGCTTCAGACTGTGTCCTCTTGTTCTGTCACTGGTTGCCTGAGAGAAGAAGGTAACCTCCCCCTGGTTACAACCACCCTTCAGGTAGTTGTGGACAGCAATAAGGTCCCCCCTGAGCCTCCTCTTCTCCAGGCTATACAATCCCAGCTCCCTCAGCCTCTCTTCATAGGGCTTGTGCTGGAGGCCTCTCCCCAGCCTCGTTGCCCTTCTCTGGACACGCTCAAGCACCTCAATGTCCTTCTTAAATTGAGGGGCCCAGAACTGGACAGAGTACTCAAGGTGTGGCCTAACCAGTGCAGAGTACAGGGGGAGAATGACCTCCCTGCTCCTGCTGGCCACACTATTCCTGATGCAGGCCAGGATGCCACTGGTCACACCGCTGAAGAGCTGGCTCAGACTACAGGCAGTTAGTTGGCTGAAAGACAGTGCAGTGCTTCCCAAATGCTGCACTAATACAGGTGAACATAAACCCTGTGCACACAAAGGGCCAACAGAAATCTCTGCTTTCTGCTCAGCACTACCTTGGTTTCTGAAGCAGATGAGCTTGAAAAGCCAGAACAACGAAGTGGAAAAAATTATACCTACGCAGACATCCTATTTCTACTCTAAGAAGCTAATGTCTTTTGTACAGCACAATGCCTCCCTGCACCCTGCCATCCAGCAACCTGAGCTGGGTACACTGACAGCATTCCATTTAGCCAGGAACTACGACACACACAGATCACAAAAAACAAAGGCATGGGAAATGGAAAATGGGGTCAGGAGATGGTTTGACTACTGAGATAGACAGGAACAAGCTTCTTCACTGTAATGGTCATCAGAGCATGTTCCGTCATGGCTTCAGATGTGTAGGACTGAAGACTTAATTTACAAATCCAAATCCTTAACAGAAGTTCTTCAGAAATTTACCTAGGATTTAAACCTGTAATCACTGCAGGTAACAGACTTCAAATCTAGACCTTCAGTGAGGTAAGTCCCAGTTGAAAGATATGTTTTCATTAGATTTTCTGGTGAGCAAGCATCTGCCCTGGTGAGGCTTCATCTGGAGTATTGTGTCCAGTTCTGGGCCCCCCAGTTCAAGGACAGGAGGTTATTTGAGGGAGTCCAGTGCAAAAGCCACAAAAATGATTAAGGAAGATGAACATCTTCCTTAGGAGGAGAGAATGAGGGAGCTGGGGTTTTTCAGCTTGGAGAGGAGGAGACTGAGGGGTGATCTTATTTATGTTTATAAATATGTAAGGGGTGACTGTTAGGAGGATGGAGTCAGCCTCTTCTTGGTGATGCCCAGTGACAGGACAAGGGGCAATGGGTGGAAGTTGAGGCAAAGGAGGGTTCCATGTGAACTTGAGGAAGAATTTTTTCACTGTGAGGGTGATAGAGCACTGGAACCAGCTGATCAGGGAGGTTGTGGAGTTTCCCTCTCTGTAGATATTCAAGAGTCCTCTGGATGCGTTCCAGTGTGATCTGCTCTAGGTGATCCTGTTCTGGTAGGGAGGTGGACCAGATGATCTTTTGAGGTCACATTCAGCCCCTGACATTCTATGATCCCTCATTTCACCCATCACAAAAACTTTCTTCCAGATTCCCCAGAAAAAGTGGATCAGAAAGGAAGGAAGGGAATAAAGATGTGCTGGGACAACAGGATATAGGTAGATAAGAATGCAGATGAACTCCTACAGCACTGCTGAGGTGGCCTGAAGTAATAATTAGAATTCATTAGGGTGGGACTTGTCAGCTAGCAAAACTGGAACTGTTTTTCATTGTAGTTCTACTGCCCACCTCACATCTTGTCTGACAACCTAATTTGAGATGTCCAAGGTAGAGACCACTTAACTGTCTGTTCTCCAAAAGCTAGTACCCAGAACCTTCATCTTGACCATCATTACACAGTCAGAACAAACATAGCTACCTTACTTCCCATCATCATTACCACATTTAATCTCTCCTCTGAGGAGGCCACATCAGGGGAGAAAACATCCTTAGGGAGTTCAATGTGTAGCAGAAGCTGGTCACTCTTTGCCCTGGCTATTCCTCAGCAGCTAGTGTACTCAGAGAAGCTCACTATTTGGATGGAAGGAATAGGTCCTTAGTGGCTTATTTAGCTCTTGCCCATCTCTGTCCCCTTCCCATCTCTGTCCCCGTCCCTCCTTGCCCTGTTTGCTGGAGAAGGGGGGGTAGGACGAAAAAAAAAAATCCAAAAAATCAAATGTACAATGGTAACACCTGTTACCATGGAGATTATGGTGCACTCTGAGATGGGAAGACTGGATTTGGAGGAGGAGGAGGAGGAAGGAGGAGAAAGGGAGTGGTATGCCAGAGCTGGGAGCATACATTTATAAAATAAGCATCCCAAATCTCTGAAGAACTGCAAGGCTTTTCCATCATATCCCTTTTTCAGCAAGTCAGAAGCAAACCATTTCTCTTCCGTTAAGAATGGCTTTGCAAGGTACCACACCTAAAGGAGCTGCCTTCCTGGGCTAGCCACGAGTTCTCCTCCGCTGGCAGGTCAGTTTGCGGTGTCTCACGGCCTCCACAACCGGCCATGGAAAGGCATAAGCCTTGCTAGCTATTGCTGAGCATCTGGGTGCTTCGCAGTAAATAGAACGCCATGGAAAGTGCTGGGCCAAGGATACGGGCATGGATCTGACAACCTGTGGAAATGCTGGCTGAGGACAGAATCTCAGAGACAAGATGTCTTAAAAAGTCTGCTTAAGAAGAGTTGCTTCATCACTCCACTCCATTCACTTCTAAACAGCTTGCCACACCAAAGAACTTCCCTTCCCTGCTGCTTCCCACTCCCACGCTAATGGGACAACTCCATGCAGTGTTAAGGGTGATGACATCCGTGCGTGTGGTAATTAGTACATAAAAAGAGAAAGCAGTTGTACTGCCATAATCACCACTCACAGCAGTATCCAGGGCCCAGCTAATCAATCTGATGTAGTCTCACAGACTTGGCTGTTGCAATTGCATCCATTAAGAAGA
>VWZE01002984.1:11598-25135 GCA_013396675.1 Eubucco bourcierii
GGGGGGCATCAAAGACCTAAAAAAATCACTAAGTTCCTTCAACATCAGCAGGTCACTCTCTTCAAAGAGGGTCAGAAGCCTGCCAGGAAGCATTATTCTCCAAAGATCACAAATAATTCCTTCCAGGTTTTTGCTGCTGGTGGTTTTTGCTTGGTTGATTGGGGTTTTGGGAGATTTATTGTTTTTAATACATTATGTGTGTCTTTCTCATTGTTAAATCTTAAGTATTTGAACCAAAACTAGCCAGCTTGAATATACATCTCTCTCTGGACAGAGAGTGACTATATCTATTTGCCAGTGGGACTGTCCAAGATTTGTAGTTCTACACTTCTAGGAATAATTTTCAAGTTACTACAGGAATCACAGAACCATAGAATCATAGACTCTCAGGGGTTGGAAAGGACCTTGAAAGACCATCCGATCCAACCCATCTGCCAGAGCAGGATCACCTAGAGCAGATCACACTGAAACACATCCAGATTGTTCTTGAATATCTCCAGAGAGGGAGACTCCACAAAGTCTACACTAACACATGATTCTCCAGCTGTGAAGAGACTGCTCCCAAGCCTCAAACAGTCTTAAACCTAGAAATGCAATGCATAAAGTTGATAATTAACCAATTCATCAGGGTTGACCCACAGACTAGTTGCAGGCCACGTGTAATAGCCACATTGATGGCCAAAGGTTCAGGAAACAGTTTACAACCACTGTTGTAAATACCTACTTATCTTTAAGGGGCCCACCACACTCTACCACAGCCCCCAGAGAGTGTTTTGGACTTTTTAATAGGGTGGCATTTTAATTTAGGAGAGAGAATCATCTTGCATCACACTTTATCAGCCTATAATCACTGCCAGTAACCACAGCAAGCTTCCAGGATCTTCACCCTAACTTATGTCAAACTTGTTTACAGCATCACTACACTACTAATTCAACAATAACATAGCCATGCCGTTAGATGTGGTGATTCAGCATTTTCTAAAGTTGGCAGCTGCATTTGTTTCCAGATGCTGCTCTGAAATGGAATGTTGAAGGATGTGTTTCTCTAATTATAGACAGCGAGAAGCCTGAGGAGTGGGAGCTTCAGAACATCCCTATGGAAGCTTAAACCCAAACAGGCAATGTAAGCATAGCAAGCTGTTCTCATCTTGGCAACAACATATACATGTCATTTCAACAGACAAAAAAAAGGTCCTGTTCCTCTCCTTTAGGGCCACACCCAGCCTAAATTACAAGGAACAGTTGTTTGCCTGGTGTTTGTAGAAAACCCTGTCTCTGCTGACCTCCCCACACTTTGCAGGAGATTCCAGAAGTGTTCTGTCATTTCAGGGACTCCATCTCTCCTCTGAGGTCAGAGGGTGTCAGTGAGATAAAAAGTTTTCTCCTAGAACCGCTGAAGCTGCCTAGATAGCTAAGCTTCCACACAAAAGATGACTTTCATACAAAGGGAAAGCAGTGCTCCCTATAGGAACAGTTGATTGTTTCCATTCTACATCCCTGTAACATGAAGCATGAGGAAAGATTTGGTTGAGTAATTTATGTCTGCACTTCTCTGTTTTCAAAGACAGCACTAGAAATAACTACTTATCTCTTTGAGATAAGCAGTTATTTCTAGTTATGTCCTTTTCCATCGTCCCTGAACAGGAGTGGGCACAGACATCATCTACTGAACTCCCTAAAGCTCATTTCATCACTTCACAGCCACTTCTTCGACGCTGAATTCAGCAGGGGAGGACAGCTCAGGGAAACCAGAGCTCTAAGGTTTGACGAAAAGGGAAAAAACAGTCAAAGTATTCAGGAAAGAAGCTGTATGTAGAGTGCACAGGCAACCTCAAGTCCACTGCTGCTGCTCCCCCTCCAGCTTGTCAAGACTGGCACATCAGTACTGCAGCACCTGTCACAGCCAATGCTTAGGTATTAAACTTCAGTATTGACTCAGGGCAGAGAGCCAAGAGAGGCTGCATGACAATCAACAGCCTCAAGGAATCTTTCCTGATAATCTCTTTCTCACTGTCAAGCTGCTGTACTTACTTACGTGGGACGAAGGGGGCCCAGTGCACAACACAAGCACTGAACTAGACAGTTAATTTGTACCTGCCCTGGAGGAGTAAGAAAACTTTTAGCTAAATGTCTTTGCTCTGCAAAATCCTAATTGCTGACCTAGTGCTTAGCTCCTCCCCATCTACTCTGTGCCAGGGAAGTTGCTGCTGCTGAGTAACACTCTTCAAAGTCCACCCTTTCCCTCCATTTCTCCGTTGTGCCAACATTAAAAAGCAGGACAAGGCAATTGCCAGGATCCTGTGAGTATATCAAAGCATCAGCAGACTGCCCCAAGCCTGTGGTGCTGCTGCCAGTTGGCAACTTGGTCCAAGCAGCACAAGCCAGAGGCACCACATAGTCTACACAGCCATCTCTTTCTCAAGGCCATCTCACCTCTAAGGAGAGCAGTGAAAAGCAGGGGAGGGAATGTTCAACACTACTTGTTTGGCAGAATGAGACCTTTCTTCTCCTCTCTGGCACTGAAGAGGCAAAAAACATGTTCTGAAGCTGAAGAAAAAGAGAAAGTTGGCACAAGTAGGTAGGGAAAACTCAGCAGGAACTCTTGTTTTTTATCTTTTTAAATTCAATAGAGACATTTCAGCTCTCAGTCAGAAGCATCGCTTTGCAAGATGCCAATAAATGCCAAGCCATTATCTTGGCTTAGTCCAAGCAACTGTGATGTTAGACCAGCCTTGATAATGGCTGCAAGGGGAGGGTGTGCAGATGTTCTTGTTTACATGGAGAAATCTTGACATGCTGACAGGTAAGGGGAGGAAGGACTGCAGTAGAACAGGTGGTTTTATCACATACCAACTTAAAATGTAATTATTAATTTTCAACTGAATTGATGTTGTCACTAGAGGCTGACCAACCATGAGAAGACACAGGAAGAGAAACATTCGCTGTGCTGAACCCAACAGAATTTTCTGGTAGGATTGGTAGAAACCTGAATGTGCACAAGTCCATGGGGCCTGATGAGATCCACCCACGGGTCCTGAGGGAACTGGCAGATGAAGTTGCCAAACCACTGTGCATCATATTTGAAAAGTCATGGCAGACTGGTGAAGTTCCTGCTGACTGGAGAAGGGCAAACATAACACCCATCTTCAAGAAGGGTAAAAAGAATGACCCTGGAAACTACAGACCAGTCAGCCTCACCTCTGTGCCTGGCAAGATCATGGAGCAGATCCTGCTGAAAGTCCTGCTAAGGCAAATGGAAAACAAAGCAGAGGTGATTGGTGGGAACCAGCAATGGCTTCACCAAGGGCAGATCTTGCCTGACAAATTTAGTGGCTTTCTATGATGAAGTCACAGTGACAGTGGACAAGGGAAAGGCAGCTGATGTCATCTACCTGGACCTGAGTAAAGCATTTGACTCTGTGCCACATGACATCCTGGTCACCAAACTGGAAAAGCATGGACTTGATGGATGGACCACTCGCTGGATAAGGAATTGGCTGGATGGTCGAACCCAGAGAGTGGCGATCAACGGCACAATGTCCACCTGGAGACCAGTGACAAGTGGTGTCCCTCAGGGGTCAGTGCTGGGACCAGTGCTGTTTAACATCTTTGTCAGTGACATGGACAGAGGAATGGAGTGCACCCTCAGCAAGTTTGCAGATGACACCAAGCTGTGTGGCACAGTCGACTTGCTAGAGGGCAGGGATGCCATCCAGAGGGACCTGGACAGGCTGGAGAGTTGGGCCCAGGCCAACCTGATGAAATTCAATAAGGCCAAGTGTAAGGTCCTGCACCTGGGTAGGCACAATCCCAAGCACAAATACAGGCTGGGTGGTGAATGGCTGGAGAGCAGCCCTGAGGAAAAGGACCTTGGAGTCTGGGTTGATGAAAAGCTCAACATGAGTCTGCAGTGTGCACATGCAGCCCAGACAGCCAACCGAGTCCTAGGCTGCATCAAGAGAAGCGTGGCCAGCAGGGCAAGGGAGGTGATTCTGCCCCTTTACTCTGCTCTCGTCAGACCCCACCTGGAGTACTGTGTGCAGTTCTGGAACCCTCAGCACAGGAAGGACATGGAAGTGTTGGAGCGGGTCCAGAGGAGGGCCACAAAGATGATCAGAGGGCTGGAGCAGCTCTCCTATGAGGACAGGCTGAGGGAGTTGGGGCTCTTCAGCCTGGAGAAGAGAAGGCTTCGAGGGGACCTGATAGTAGCCTTCCAGTATCTGAAGGGGGCCTACAGGAAGGCTGGGGAAGGATTATTTACAAGGTCCTGCAATGACAGGACAAGGGGCAATGGGCTTAAACTGGCAGAGGGGAGATTTAGACTAGATGTTAGGAGGAAGTTCTTTACAGTAAGGGTGGTGAGGCACTGGAACAGGTTGCCCAGGGAGGTTGTGGCTGCTCCCTCCCTGGATGTGTTCAAGGCCAGATTGGATGAGGCCTTGAGTAACCTGTACTAGTGGGAGGTGTCCCTGCCTATGGCAGGGGGTTGGAACTAGATGATCCTTGAGGTCCCTTCCAACCTTACCATTCTATGATTCTATGATTCTATAAAATCCAGAGTTTCACAGGTACTCTGACCTGGCTTGCAGAGAAAAAAGCTTCACAAAGGAGTGCTGATCTCTGCTGGATAGGTATAGCTGTACTGGCAGTCTACACTGGTGGCTGCACTCATCTAAAGTTTAAGCTGTTAAAGTGTTCTTCATATAGATACAGGTTACGCCACTAAGAGACACTGCAGAAGCTGCACAGCTTTGCCAGCAGAACAGCAGCTGTATTAGAGCCTCTGGTGAAAGCAGGTACCTCATTTTCTAACAAACACACACAGTAAACTGAGGTACATGAACTACAGAATAGAGATGCAGCCCTAAAAGCACAGCCAATCCTCAATACACTACACTGAAAGCACACCTCCAAGAAAAGCTTCTGTATTTGCTGGTGCAGCAGATGAGGTGCAGTGATCTGATCAAGACGTAAGCAGAGTAAACACAACAGCAGTACAACTACAGCTGCACGCATTTTGCATTTCTCCACCTGCCCTTCATTTTCTGCTCCACTATCGAACCATGAACAAGAATATAAAGTTTCTCTTTTATTTTTTTTAACTGCAAACACCTTACCTAAATAAGTTTATTATGGTTTTTTGCCTTACTCATCCCAGTAGTGTGTTGCCACTGCGAAAAAAAAAACCCCAAACAAAATCCCCAAAACTCACCTGGGCTATTCTTTAAATCTCAACATGTTAACTAGCTCACCTCTAAAACCAGGGTACCAGGTAAGTTGCTTTAAAGCATCTACCACTTACCTGAGAGCTCTAAACATCCTTTGCTTACCTGCCAGAAAGCTACCTGCACCAGACTTCTAGAATGCTGCCCCTTAGTTTAGATAAGTTTAATGTTCAGAAGCATAAATAACGGATATCTTAACCTGATCTCCTTAATATATGGCACCAATCCTTGGTTGCTTACATTACGTTCCTGACTCTGCTTCCATTAATGAATCTCACAAAAGCTGCTGAAATTCAGGCACGTGCCTTGCAGTGCCTCAGACTCAAGAGTCACCTGCAGAATTCAAATTTAGCTTGTAGAGAGCAGAGGACCTCAAATGTCAAGCAAAATAAACACCTCCTGGGATAACTGATGGCTCAAAACATAAGGTATATCAGTATTCTGAAACAAAGAAAGACCTCCCTTTGTTTGAAAGGAGTCTCCTTTCTGCATCTATATGTAAATGCAGAGAAAGAAGTAAACATTTCCCAAGATCAGACGGGAGGAAAACTTGGGTTTTGTGCTCCCAATCTCCTCATATTAGGCAGGTTGGTCTGCACTGTTGTCAAGCCCTCCCCCACAGCTGATTCCTGCCAACAGCACACAAATCTTTCCATTACATCTTCTCTTTTAAAATGGAAGAGGCAAAATAACGCACTTAGCTTTTTGGATTTGTCAATCTAAAATTCAAATAGATCTTATCATTCAGTGCTCAGCACAAATACAATTTCTTCCAACTCCATTTATCTTCCCCAGATGCAACAGGATCATACACAAAATTCTTCAGCCTTTACCAATAAAAACAAACTTCTGTCTTTTTCTGCATCCATAGTCAGCACGGAAAATCCTAGCCTTGCTTTCTAAGTCACAGTGAGTTAAATGAGAACTAACTCTTCATCTTCAGCAACAACTGACACCCTAAGTGAGGATACTTGATCCAATTCCTAAACTAGGTCGGCACCAGAAGTTTCTCTTGGATGGACTGAGAAAGTTTCTACAAAGGGAAAATACTATTTGTTCTTTCTGACCATACAGGATCACCTAATGTAGTCTCATTACAGTACATCTAATCCTTTCTTTAGGATAGCTCTTGGCATTATCAGCTGGTACTTCATCTCACAAGACTGCCATGCAAGCACTAGAAGAGAAAGAGCTTTAAAATAACTAGTGGAAAACTTCAAAACATTAACAAGAGTTAGGTCTTATAAAGACATGGATCATCTTGGGTAACAAAGCTCTCACTCAGGTATATAACACACAATTCACAATTGGATTATTGATTTACTACCTGTCTCCCAAAGGCTGCAAAACCAGGGTAATAGCTCCAAAAAGCCTTTAAGGGGACTGGTCCAAGCCTGGATCTGAAAGCTAGGGCTGACTAAGCAAGAAATTGCTGAACAAAACAATCACCCTTTCAATTGCACGTGTGTGTGATTTGAACAGATGAAAGGAGAGAAAGAGGGATGCCAAAAGGGGTGTTAGCATGACAGCAGATAGATGTGTAAACACCCAGTGCAGATGCATGCGTGAACTGAGCTGTGCAAACAAGACTCTGCCCCCAGCTATTGCTATCTCTTGCAAGAATCACCAGCAGTTCTTGGCATCGGAACAACCTAATAAAAATATGGTCACTTCTGTGGCATAGGGAAGGACAAGATGCTTCATTTATGCCCTAACTCAGGCTGCAAATCAAAACCAGTACCTGTGAATCCCATTAAATGTCACCCTGAGGCTGTAACAGCAACATCTACAATATGCTAAAGATCTACTGACAAGAGCAAAGGATTTGCACACAGCTGCCATTCCACCCCGTTCTCTGTCTGCTGAGTCTCAACAGAATGGAACACAAGATCAAATGTCAACAATATGTTGATGACAGAGCTACATGCATCCTCATCTAGGTGAAAAGAGGCTGTCATCCAGCTGCCTACACGTCTGGAAGGAATAAATACTGGAGGAACGAGTTGGTTTAAATGTAATTCAAGAAAGATTGTAGGAAGAAGTACCGGGGGAAGAAAAAAAAAAAATCTTCATGAAATTGCAAACCTTTACTCAGCCCAGTCAATATATATCTGGCAACAACTCACCATAGTTCCTTTCCCCTTACCTGGTTTGAGCAAGATAGCAAGATGACTGCACATAAATCATCTCAGACATGGAAATGGTTTTGCCATAGTTACAGCTACACACCCAAGTGCACCAAAGCTAACAGTAGCTAGCACGTTAGAAACAGGTCTAAGGACTGAACTGAACTGCAAGAGCTCAGCTCTTCTAACACTGGAGCCCATATTGAACAAAAGGTCTCTCAGCTTCACATCCCACAAAATAAAAGCATCCTGAAGAGATGTCATTTGCCTTTTCTTCACACTGGTTTGTTTAACTATCCCATGAGATTATTCATACAACAGTTTATGAAGGGATCCTCATGAGTTAAGTTTCTACTGTTTCTTCTAAGTTCTGTCTAGTAGCCTTCACATAGACATGGGTGAATCGGTCAAGACAGTAATTCAAGTGACTCTTACATTGCACTCCTGCAGCTATGTTCAAATGTGCACATCCACATGCATCTTCATGTCATCTGTAACACCAAGGGGACATTCCATTTTCCAGACACACTGAATGAGGCTTTTTCTTACAGCACCCTACTGAAGCAGTGCTTACCAACATGGGGTTTGGAGATGCCCTGTTTTTCTAAAGACACCTGCCAGAGTCTCCTGATGCACAGAGCAGATGCAACTGTGTGGTCTTGTCCAGACTACTATGTCCCACTGTGCGCTGAAAGGAGGAATTTCTCTCATAAGTCAGAAAAAGGTTCTGCTCCCATGCCCCCTTCCTAATACATGCATTTTGTGACTCTGAGCTTTTGGTGGCCTAAGAACCATCTACCTGCTTCAACTTCTGCCAACAGTGAACAATTTCTTTGGGCAGTAATTGAATGTATTAGCATTTCTGCTCAGAGTTGTCAGGAGGTCCTCCTGTTGACCTGAAGACATCAAAATGTCTCTTAAAAAGAGACACAAGGGACCACGCTAATGACTGCGCTGCTTCAGCAATTCAGCAACAGTCACAGAATCACTGTCACAGAATCACAGAACTTTAGAGGTTGGAAGGGACTTCCAGACATCAAGTCCAATCCCCCACCAAGACAGGATTCCCTAGGGTAGTTCACACAGGAATGCAACCAGACAGGTTTTGAAAGTTTCAAGAGAAGGAGACTCCCCAACCACTCTGAGCAGCCAGTTCCAGAGCTCTAATACCCTCACTGTGAAGAAGTTTCTCCTCATGCTGAGGTGAAAACTGTGATCCAATTCGTAGCTGTTGCTCCTCGTCCTATTGCTGCTGCCCACCAAAACCAGACTGCCCCCATCCACTTGACTTTCACCCCTCAAACATTTGTACACATTGATCAGATCTCCTCTCAATCTTTTATTTTCCAGACTAAACAGTCCCAGGTTTCTCAGTCTCTCTCCCCATAGGGGAGATGCTGAAGTCCCCAAATCATCCTCTTGGCTCTCCACTGGACTCTTTCCAGCAGGTTCCTGTCTCTCCTGAATTGGGGAGCCCAAAACTGGACACAGTATTCCAGGAATGGGATCACCAGGGCAGAGTAGAAGGGGAGAAGAACCTCCCTAGACCTGCTGTCCACACTTTTCCTAATGCACCTCAGGATGCCGTTGGCTCTCTTGGCCACAAAGGCACATTGCTGGCCCATGCAAAACCTGCTGTCCACCAGGACTCCAAGGTCTTTCTCCAGCAGGACAGCCCCTAGTCTGTACTGGTACCTGTCCCACAAGCTATTCTCAGTTTCAGAAGAGTTAGTTCACAGAAACTTTTGCACTGGAGTTAACATATTGCAGGAAGTCATCTCTACATACTCTCCTAAACCAATTTCCTTTTCACATTATCAAGGGTTCTGACAAACCTGTCACCTGGTGAAGAACATGTGCATGGCCATCTACTTTCAGGTTTAAAACCCCTTAAAATCCCTTATGGTTGCAAGAGCATTCACAGCTCAACCAGGGAGTCAATGACATCTGGCAGTGACCTTTACAGGTCACACCGGACATGTTCTACTCACACTTGTGTGAAGCTCAGAAGACAACAGTACTCAAAATTGTGCATCTTTTCTCACATCTTCTGTACCTTGTCCTTGTTATGAGTTAACATGTTGAAAAAAAAAAAATAACCTTGGTCTGTGCTAAAGCTCCATGTGCCTTTCTGCTTCAAGCCCTTTTCCCTGAAGTATTTGGAATTCTCCATCTGTTTACAATGGAAGTGTACATGCATCTTGTTCCATCCAGGCTACTGATCCACCACTGCACTGGGATGTCTCCTAAATACCAGTAGCCTTGTCAGGAGCTAATCCTGCATCTACACAGCCTAGATTTCATTCCAAATTCAAAGCACAATGCAGTATGTGAGACGGGGTTTGGTTTGTCACCTCATCCCCACAAATTGCATGATTTGTTCTTCAGCTTCAAGTCAATATTTTTTTTTTCCTATCATCTACTTAATTTTTTGTATCCTCAGCTTAAAAGCTCCTTTCCAAGTTTTACTTAAATTTGGATTTAGAGTAACCACTTTTTTCAGATGTTTCAGAGTTAGCTTCCTCTGTGTAACACAAAAAACATTAAACATTGCAGGGGCATCACAATTTGTAAATGCCAGAAATAAAACTACCTTCTGGCAGCCTCTCTCACTGACATAAACTGCTAACAGATCCAGGGCAATATGATCCTTACTCTTCAATATTTCTAAGGAACTTCAGCTTCACATTCTTCTAAGTTCTTTAACCTCTGTATACTCTTGAAATCAATGGAATTTGGAAATTACCCTAGACTCAAGCATCTTGAAAACAGATCCTCTTTATTTGGAGATCAGTTCTGCCTATGTTTTCAAAATAGGCTAGAAAACTGATTTTTACTCCATATTTGGAGTCCTTTCTCCAAACTTCTTCTCTCTGAAACTCTAAGATTTCCAGATAGTTCCCAGTACCACTGCTACCCCTGTACCACCCCAAACTAGAGATCTGCTCAAAGGAAGTCCTTCTCTGTAGTGTCTAGCTGCAGATGTATTTCAGAGATGTTAGCCAGTTTGCAAAACCAAAACCAAACCCCAAACAAAAACGCCATACTTAAACAATAACCCAAAAACCCACAAACACACCACAGAAAATCTCCTTCAAACAAGAAAACAAAAGAAAAAAAAAAATCAAGCTTATGCATACCACTCTTGGTAAGTCAACACTAATAACAACAGAGCTTTTTAAGCTGTAATATGAAAAGCAAACTTGCTCTTTAGCAAATCTGTGTTTCCAGAAGTGAATAGAAAGGGTATGAACTGCTGCTGTATTTGATGCCAATTCACTACTTTTACTCTGTTGTGAGACATAATTCAGAACTGTCAAATATTGTTGGACCTGACCTGTAAACTCTGCAACATCTCCAAAATACAAGGAGCAAGATGTACATAGCCAAAACACAGCCGTATAACTGCGACACTCCTTAGTACAATTCAGAAGTGCTGTGGTTCTCAGAGAAAACATTGCTCTCCAACTCTGAAAGTAACACCAGGAGCCACAGTGGATTCCTAGGTGCAATTAAATGTACACTAAGAGTTTCATATAAGGAAACTAATTAACTGCATCTTCAAAACCTCTATTTCACCAAAAAGATGGAGGAAAATCTCTGGAGAACAGAAACCTGCATATCACTGACTATTAGCCAAAGAGGAGTTAAACTGAAGCGGAAATAATCACTGTATTCCACTCCCCAGCAGGTTGCCATGCTTTTGCCCGTGACTTATAGTCCACATCACCAAGCCCTACTCTCCCATTTCACTGACTGCAAATGTAGAGGCATCAGGGAAGGAAGAAGCAATTGTCAAGACAACTTAAAGTATTTTCATAGAATCTGATGTAGCATTTCTCTTGGGGGCTCTGCAAGTAATGTAAAATTAAAATCTCCACAAAGCACTGGTGCAAAACACAGCCATGACTTATTTTTAATTAAGAAGTTGAGTAACAACCGCTTTGTATTACAAGCTGTTGGCAGAGAGGCAAAGACGTTTTCTGACTCTCTCTAATGTGTACATTAAATTATAGACCAAAGAATACAGTTTCACCAGGCTTCTTAAAGCTTCTTCTACAGTATCTTGGCCAAGTTGCAAACAGGTTTTCACTCAGCTGAATGTGAATGTGTCTGCCACTCTAAAGGCAGCGTGCTAAGAATATTATAAAGTCTCCTACCTCAAGCTCTGTTTTCATTTTGCATATCTGGAAAAGCATTACAAACTTACAGGGCTCTCTTATAGCAAAACTCACATTGGAGAAACACCTATAGTTGATCTACTAATTTTTACAACTAGGTATAATATTTACAAACTGAACAGTTTTGCTTTTCAGGCATGGTCCTACAAAGATGCAGGGCTCAGGGGAGACCTTATTGCTCTCTACAACTACCTGGCTACAACCTCTCTTCAGGTAGGGGTTGGTCTCTTCTCCTAGGCAACCAGTGACAGAGCAAGAGGACACAATCTTGAGCTGCACCAGGGCAGGTTCAGGTTGGATGTTAGGAAGAAGTTCTTCACAGAAAGTGATTTGCATTGGAACAGGTTGCCTGGGGAGGTGGAGGAGTCACCATACCTGGAGGTGTTTAAAAGCAGACTGGATAAGACACTTGGTGCCATGCAGGTCTTTTCCAACCTGGGTAATTCTGTGATTCTGTGACCCATGCCACGCTAGAACACTGAAACTCAACATCATCCTGCAGGAAGATTCTTCAAACAAATTAACTCAAAACTGGTCTACTCATGACCCTGCAACACACACAGAAAGCTGAAAGTCTGAAAGGAGTTAGAAATGAGACATATTTAACATTTTTAAACGTGATGAGGGAAAGAGGAAACCAATAAATTACTTAGCAAATCCTGTTAGACTGGTCGGTTTAAAACGTGGGGTAAAGTTTTTTAGAAACTAAAAATATATGTGCAAGAGAGATGAAAAAAGCAACCTTTAGAATGCATGCACTCCATCTGGAGAAAAATAATCCAGAACTAGAGCAGATGAGAAAGGCAGGAGTGCAGTGATGTGGAGCAAATCTGAAAAGCAGGAGTGGGAAAAATCGTACAAAAATTTCAATGCACCATAACAGCAAAGAGAGAGAAAAAAAAAAGGCATACAGTTTTCAACTGCACAAAGTCAAGTCCTGTAGACCAAAAACATCAGGTAAAACTAACTTGTGCAGGCTTCTGGCAAAAACTGTGCTTACCACATTAAGTATATTTAGACACATCCAGAATGGGAGGGGGCAAGGGAAAAAAAAAAAAGGTATCTCAGAAATGGGGAAAAAAACACCAAGTCCTGAAAGCTGGAAGATTGAATTACAGGAAGATTAAAAGAATACAAAGCATTATTTCACTAAATGGTGACTAAGAGCAAGGGTAAGAGCAAGCATTTGAAGAGGGTAACACAACAGAGGAGAAGATTTGTTTGAAATGGAAATGAAGAAATAAATGGAAGATTTAGACAAGCTCACTGATTTAGCTGGCTACAAAAAAAAAAAAAAGTCTCCAAATGAAAGGGCTAGAAGCCATAGCAACTGGAGTTTAGAGAAAAGGTAAAGGATGGATGAGAGAAAGAGACATGACTTTTGCCAATAGGACCTCTCTATCTTATTATGATATGGTAAAAAGTCTGTGAGAACTATCCCATATTTGGCAGTAAAATCTATGTATTTCACTAGGATCTTAAAATAGCTGAAAAAAGAAACAGTACCAGGACAAACTACACTTAAAGGGATCTAGTAGGATGCTGAGTCCATGTAATTTGTGATCTTATCATATCAACAGAGATTCCACCAACTGTATCTGCTGATCAAATTGTCCTTTTTTCATAAATATATTCTAACATCTTCACCTTAAATGGTTAAAATCAGAATGGTAGCTCAGAACCAGAGACAAAAAGAAGTGCTGACTGGTGCACCAAGAACATCCACATCAATGATATTCCCTTGCCTTACAACATGGAGCAAATGATGACAAACAAGAGTTCTCTATCAGTTGATAAAGCAGTTCACATAATGATGCAGCTGAGATGACGCTCTCTGAATCACGAGCAGGCTGGAGAGCAACTACAGCATCTGAAGGTGAATCAAGTAGTTTCTTCCAGAGACAAGTCCCTCCTCAGTGTCAAGCCACTAGATAAATTGCTCACTTCAACCCTTCACTGGGAAGGCTCTGCTGAAAGTAATAATCATTTGACCTTTTAAAAGAAC
>VWZE01002984.1:42446-91086 GCA_013396675.1 Eubucco bourcierii
CCCTTCTGCCCTCCAACCCAGCAACATCAGCCCCCAGCTTGGTGTCAGCTGCGAACTTGCTGGTGACTGACTCAATGCCCTCGTCCAGATCATCGATGAAGATGTTAAAGAGGATGGGGCCCAGCACTGATTCCTGGGGCACACTGCTAGTGCCAGGCCTCCAGTTGGATGTGGCACCATTCACCACCACTCTCTCGGCTTGGCCCTCCAGCCAGGTCCTAACCCAGTGCAGAATGTTGGCATCCAAGCCACGAGCTTGACAGCTTAGTCAGCAGTGTGCTGTGGGGGACAGTGTCAAAGGCCCTGCTGAAGTCCAGGTAGACCACATCCACAGGCCTCCCCACATCCACCAGGCAGGTCACCTGATCATGGCTTAAGTCTCCAACTTGCCAAGAACTTTCTACAATAGTAGATACGCATTGTTGAACAGAGGGGAAAAAAAAAACCAAAAACAACCAAAAAAACCACAAACCCACAACTAAAGCAACTGGAAGGAATTCCATCTTTCTACCTCCAAGGAAAAAACACCACCAAAACTGAAGAGAGAAATGCCATCTGAACTGTCAGCATAGCAGAGTGTCTTACTCATGCCTCACCTAAGTGATGAGTTGAGAGCAACTTAACTTCTCAGCAATTGCTGGGAAGGAGAAAGGATGAATGAAACAAGTGGCAGCTTGATTGTAGCACTAAACAGAAAGTAATAGCTCTATCTTGTTACTGATATGGAATTATTTAGTGTATGCTTCAAAGGACACTTGCATAGTTTAAAATTTCGTTCTTGGAGGGTAAATACAACTCATCAGAAAACCAAATCCTCCAATCCTGCTTGCAAAAGAAGAAAAGTTGCAGGTTTTAATCATGCTCTTACATTTGCACAACTCAAAGCCAGTAAGCATGTTTTCTTCTTTGTAAGGCAACATTTACAAAGACTGGTCAGGTTCAGATATTTTTGGGTTTTTTGTTTTATTTCGTTGTTTGTTGTTTTTTTTTTTTTTTTATGATGTTTGTAGCTGCAGTAGATGAGAAGTTCTGTGGGAAGGTACTCTCATATATATTATTATATATGTTATAATAAATTATACCTACAGAAGGCTGGGGAGGGACTATTTACAAGGTCTTGCAATGACAGGACAAGGAGTAATGGGTTTCAACTTTAAGAGGCGAGATTTAGACTGGATGTTAGGAGGAAGTTCTTTACAGTGAGGGTGGTGAGGCACTGGAACAGGTTGCCCAGGGAGGTTGTGGCTGCTCCCTCCCTGGAGGTGTTCTAGGCCAGGTTGGATGAGGCTCTGAGTGACCTGTTCTAGTGGGAGGTGTCCCTGCCTATGGTGAGGGGTTGGAACTAGATGATTTTTGAGGTCCCTTCCAACCTAAGTCATTCCATGATTCTATATATACACACACACACATATATGTATGTGTGTGTGTGTGTGTATGTATACATGTAGCTAAACACACACACACACACATACATACGAGTGATTGCTTTACGCTATGTAATGGTATGCGTACATACACATCTTAAACAAAAACCCCTCATTTGTTTAGTGGTCACTGTGAGACCCGTGGAATTCTGATACTGGGTACAGCACTGTAATGGTGTGTAAAGCGAAGTGCTTCACAGAGCACACCAGTAGAAACCGATGCTAGCAGGTTAGACAGTCCAGAGAAGTCTACCAGCAAACAGAGAGGCTGTATCACTAAAAGAGCCTGACAGGAAAAGATTATGGAAACAGAAAGAAACGTCTGTTACTGTTGGTTGAAACAAGTCAGAAGTTATTTGAGAAGTGGGTATATAAACAAAGTTTTGCTTTTCTCATTTAGGTCCCTTGCTGGGAAGGGGAGTGAAAGATGAAGTCTTCCACCAGTTAGCTACTGGAGCTGCTAAAGAATTTTCTGCAGACATTGTTGCTCGTTTTGAGCCCATTTTTTATTGCCATGTGACAGTAGCATGTGTTAAAAGCATGTCTCATACTACCATATGATTCAACAGTAAAACATGTTTCCTATAGTATAGCCTTTTAGGGAATATTCAAGCACTAAAAATATATTCCAATTTGCATTTTATTTAACTAATGTTCAGTTTCACCCCTTTCTGCATATTTTAAGCCTTTTAGATGATATTGTCTGTATGCACAAAAGAAGTTTTGGTGAAAAACAGCCACAAAAGGATTGGAGAAAGGGGTTTCTTCCTACTTTCTGTTCTTTCACACACCATAAAAATCCTCTGATACTTACAGAATTAGACACTGCCCAGGCATGGGAATCAGAAATCAGGGGGAGTGAGAAATGAGGAAATAAAAACAACTTCACCTAGTTGGTGTGAGGATAAATAATCTGGGTTACAGCCATTTTTCCTTCTGGAGCTCTGTAACTACTTACTTTAAGAAACCAATAAAATAATACATTTGAAATCATCTCCAAACCAATGGATGCAGCAAGAGGAAAAGTNTAGATAAGAAGGAAAAAGAGTTGAGCTATGCAGTCTCTAAAGAAACGTATTCTCTTCCATTACCTGTTTATTCACAGCCCTCCATCCTTCTAAGCTTCCACAACACTGGATGACTCTCAAAACAAAAATGCCTCAGCTCCCCTACCAGAGTTTAAGTTTCATGAAATCCTTGTGAAAGTGAACTAAAAAGCCTGGATAGTTAATCTGTGCTGTGTGTCACTTGGGGTCCTCTCTCTGCCAGCTCTGTCCCTTGCAATGCCTCTGCTCTCTCCTGTCACTAAGTCTTTTCTTGCATCATTACCAAGCCCTTCATCAAATGCTGTTGGAAGTCTGCTTTTTAACCTTCATGTCCGTCTGTGTTTGTACAAAAACAGAGCGAAATCTGTGCCTGGCAGGCGTTTCCTTTTGTAAAACTCCTTCTTCTTTCCCTTTCTGACTTTTCAGAGCATGAAATGTGCCTGCTAATCCTAATTGCCTCAGATGGAGAGTCTTGTAGAGACCAGACAAAGCGGGCAGCCTTCTACCAAGGAGCTGTGAGCAGGCACCAGACTCTAAGCTCCCATCTCACTCTGCCACATTTCTGAACACAAGGACAAAATTCCCCAAATAGCTATACTGGGAACAGGGATTTGCCTCCCAGACTTCCCCACTTGTGCTTAAATGGCCCTCAAGCACAAGAACCCATCTGAGCTCATTGTGCAACTTGACTCAGCCTGGGGGTGAGCCCTCAAATACTGCTGCTGTGTGTCAAAGTGAAAAACCTAAACATCTGACTTTTAAGTATCCTTCACCTGTCTGCATCCCAGCATCAGCTCTCCCACCAAAGCAAAAGTTGCTAGGTCCCACTGGCACGTTCACAACCAGCCTTTCTATTAGCAGTGCCTCAGCCAGTTACACAAAGCACTGAACTGTTAGGATACTAGGACACTTTTGCCTCTTCCAGTTATGATTTTGAAAGTTAAATTGCTGGTGTAGCAGACTTTGGATTAAAAAAAACCAAACAAAAACAAAAAAACCCAACAACAAAAAACCAACCATCCCACAAACCCCCCAAAACCACCCTCTTTCACAGGGTTGCTATCATTGCCTAACCTGAACATCCCTACCACCAAAGGTTAACACTTGTGTCCTTCACAGTTGTCACACTATTCACAGCATCCAATAGTCTAATGTCTGCTACACTTCACTTGTTTAATGTAGATGCTAACACAATGTAAGACTAATCCAGCCTTGCCAAAATTCCTCTGATGACAATTTGGAGTTACTGCAATTTCTTGTAGGGACCAAGTGCCAGGACACTTGCCAACTTTAGCTCATATACCACACAGGTTATACTTCATCATCAACTCCGTATCTCATAAATTAGTGCAGGTACAGTTTCAGTTCACACTGAGTAATCCCCCTCTTGAAGAGAGGCTCAAGCAGTGTTGTGACAGCACTGCCTTCTAACCAACATAGCTACACCAAGAGACAGATGCAAAAAGAGATGCAAAAATAACGAGTAAAACTGCTTTTACACAGAAGAGCCTTTTTTTTGTTGCGAGTGTGCATTTTAACTACATGAAATCCTATTAATCCAAACAAATCAGCAAGCCAAATGCCTGCTACCGCCTCTGCAGCTCTTACTGCGGGAATGAGTGCCGAGCACAACACTAAACGTGCACAGCTGATGCCAAAACGTTCATCTGCAGTGGAAAAAAAAAACCTCAGTGGTATCTCTGTGGAGCACATGCATGCCTTATCAACCACCACTGCTGCAATAATGCACACTTTCACTAATCCAGGAAGCAGCCTGTTCCCTAGGAGGGTCCGAGTTTGAGATTTAACTGTGTATTACACCACCAAGCTTCAACGCTACAGCCACTTTTCAGTGTGGAAATAGCAGCAGGCAGTTTAATAAAAGCTCCAAGCACAGAAATCCATTCAAAGCTTTGTAGTTGCCCGTGAATGGAAGACTTGCAACACTTGCTATCTTTAAACACAATTCAGGGCTGCTGTATTCCAGCACAAGCCTTGTGCATCCCAACTTGCAATGAAAATGCTGTCTCAGCTTAGCGATGCAGGCTGAGCTACCACCACAATACAAAGCACTAAGCTAAAGACATTCGATGGTTGATTACATTTTCACAGTCATAATATCCTGTGAGAGGGATGGGTCTGCTGAGGAAACACTTATCTACTCTGAATCTCTGCTTGTCTAGGGAGGTCAAGATGAAGTCACATGCCCTCAGAGAAAAATGCACCTCCATGAATAAGAAAACAGGTCCTGACAACTTAAACTCCATATAATAAACTAACAAAGTGTGTCGGGGCAAATGAAGAGCTGACAGGCAGCATTTATGAAGTGTGTTTTAAGGGTGCACTGTACTCTTTAAGAGCTTCCTCTCAGACTGGTGTGTCCTGCATAGCTACTCTGTCTGCAAAGAAAATGGACACTAAACTTTCTACGAGGAATACAAAGCTAAGACATTGCTGAAGAAAAAAAATGGCTGGTACCCTCAAATCTCATGAGCCAAAGTAGAGAAGAGAGGAGAGGAACTGGGAAGTAAACAGCCACGCTTGTCGTTTTCTGGGGAAGGCAGTAAACAAGGACACAAGTAAAAAAAAGCTGAAAGCAAGCAAGCTAAGAAAAAACAAAATCTAATGATAGTTTAACTAAGTAGAAGGCAGTTACATTTTAAAGCACAGTGAGATAGAAAGGAGGAACCCCAAGCTGGAAGAACATTGTGGGGAGATCTCCACTTGAAGTACCGCATCCAGCTCTGGAGCCCCTAAAAAAGGAGGACATGAATCTGTTGGAGAGGGTCCAGGAGGGCCAACAAGTTGGATCAGAGGGCTGGAGCACCTCTCCTATGAGAACAGCTGAAGGAGTTGGGTCTGTTCAGTCTGGAGAAAAGAAGGCTCACTCCAGGAAGACCTTCTAGTGTCCTTCCAGTACCAGAAGGGGGTCTTTGCAAAAGTTGGAAAGAGACTTTTTGTAAGAGCATGTGGTGAAAGGGCAAGTGGCAATGGTTTTAAACTAGAGCAGGGCAGATTTAGAATAAACATTATGAATAAGTTCTTTACTAAGAAGATGGTAAAATGGGTTGCCCAGAACCCATTTTGGGTGTCTCATGCCTGGAAGTGTTTTTTAAGTCCAGGCTGGAGGATGCTTTGAACAATCTGTTGTAGTGGGAGGTGCCCTTGCCAGTGGCAGGGGAGTTGGAACTAGATGACCTGTAAGGTCCCTTCCAACTCAAACTATTCTATGATTCTATCATCACATTGTTCCAACTGGAAAAGAATGAATTAAAAGAGATCTACAGCAAATAAAGTATTTGGCTCTTGAAATTTCAAGTATTTTCTGATAGACAAAGTTCTGAGGGTGGTTTGGCAATAGAAGTAAGACTCGGTCATCGCTTAGGATTAATATGCAAAGCTGGTTCCAGTACTTCAGTGAATCAACAGAGATCCCTGCATAGAGTCAGTGCAGACGGATTCAGGCTCAAGGCGTGACCCAGATCACAGAGTATGCAGAGCAGGAGTGATGAAGCAAGCTGTTCCACAAGCTGATGGACAACTGCAACAACATAAAAGTAATGGTGTGATATTCAGGAGGGTAACGCAGTACCAGAGCTCTCAGACAGCAGCAGAACTCTATCAGGCAGTCCAGCCACATTCATAACCTTGCAGAAACTTCCTTAAATCAGTGTCATCACTGAGTCCAAACCAGACAGGTCCCATTTATTACAACTACAGAAGTGACTACAAGATGAAAAGAGACTAACACACAATGCCATCATTTTAATGAGTACTAGAAGTTGAACTCAAAGCCACACATGCAAACTAAGACCTAAACTCAAGAGAGCAGAAGCCCATCCTAGCTACTTAGTATGCATGCTCTTTGCTGCATAGTGGATGTATGGTTGCATCAGATGAGTTCATACCATTTTAGAGCAGACCTGACCTTACTCCTTCTTGAATTAACTCGTATACTTCCAGAGGACATTAAGTAGATCTGTCCAAGAAGCTGGTCTACCACATATCCACTACAGCTACTCCTCAAAGCATTTATGAGCAGAGGGAAACTCGGGTGATGAAAATGGGGCAATCACAATTTACTAGCTTGTAGGAAGATTTTAGGTTATACACAACTGACGTTTAGAGTAGGCCATGCCTTACTGGACACAGGGGTCACAAGCTAAGAAGAAACTATGACAGGATGCTCCAAGATCTCACCCTTGCAGCAGATCTTGTCAGAGGTCCAGCTTCTACCAGATTGAAGAACCAGCAGTGGTACAGGCCTAGATGGTAATGAGCACCCCAGGTCATCCTGAGTTTTAAGACTCACTGGAAAGTTAGAGTCTCAAAGGACAATTAGTCAGACTTAAGCAGAAGCTCACTAAAATCACAGGAGTGGGGAGACAAACATCCAGTTACAGCTAGTTTCTTTGCTAGAAGAAGCAGAGCTTTACCTTCATCTTTCACTCTGTGTGAAGACATAGAATCATAGAATCATAGAATCATAGAATGGTAAGGTTGGAAGGGACCTCAAGGATCATCTAGTTCCAACCCCCTGCCATAGGCAGGGACACCTCCCACTAGTACAGGTTACTCAAGGCCTCATCCAATCTGGCCTTGAACACATCCAGGGAGGGAGCATCCACAACCTCCCTGGGCAACCTGTTCCAGTGCCTCACCACCCTTACTGTAAAGAACTTCCTCCTAACATCTAGTCTAAATCTCCCCTCTGCCAGTTTAAGCCCATTGCCCCTTGTCCTGTCATTGCAGGACCTTGTAAATAATCCTTCCCCAGCCTTCCTGTAGGCCCCCTTCAGATACTGGAAGGCTACTATCAGGTCCCCTCGAAGCCTTCTCTTCTCCAGGCTGAAGAGCCCCAACTCCCTCAGCCTGTCCTCATAGGAGAGCTGCTCCAGCCCTCTGATCATCTTTGTGGCCCTCCTCTGGACCCGCTCCAACACTTCCATGTCCTTCCTGTGCTGAGGGTTCCAGAACTGCACACAGTACTCCAGGTGGGGTCTGACGAGAGCAGAGTAAAGGGGCAGAATCACCTCCCTTGCTCTGCTGGCCACGCTTCTCTTGATGCAGCCTAGGACTCGGTTGGCTGTCTGGGCTGCATGTGCACACTGCAGGCTCATGTTGAGCTTTTCATCAACCCAGACTCCAAGGTCCTTTTCCTCAGGGCTGCTCTCCAGCCATTCACCACCCAGCCTGTATTTGTGCTTGGGATTGTGCCTACCCAGGTGCAGGACCTTACACTTGGCCTTATTGAATTTCATCAGGTTGGCCTGGGCCCAACTCTCCAGCCTGTCCAGGTCCCTCTGGATGGCATCCCTGCCCTCTAGCAAGTCGACTGTGCCACACAGCTTGGTGTCATCTGCAAACTTGCTGAGGGTGCACTCCATTCCTCTGTCCATGTCACTGACAAAGATGTTAAACAGCACTGGTCCCAGCACTGACCCCTGAGGGACACCACTTGTCACTGGTCTCCAGGTGGACATTGTGCCGTTGATCGCCACTCTCTGGGTTCGACCATCCAGCCAATTCCTTATCCAGCGAGTGGTCCATCCATCAAGTCCATGCTTTTCCAGTTTGGTGACCAGGATGTCATGTGGGACAGAGTCAAATGCTTTACTCAGGTCCAGGTAGATGACATCAGCTGCCTTTCCCTTGTCCACTGTCGCTGTGACTTCATCATAGAAAGCCACTAAATTTGTCAGGCAAGATCTGCCCTTGGTGAAGCCATGCTGGTTCCCACCAATCACCTCTGCTTTGTTTTCCATTTGCCTTAGCAGGACTTTCAGCAGGAAAGTGCATGTATGTAACTAGTGAACGAGGAGTCTTCTGTGGAGCCTCAATGGCCAAGATGGGCCAGGAAAAGATGAACACATTGCATCCCTTCTGTGCTTTCCACATAGAGATTCCAGACAAGTTCTTACTGAGACTTCTCACATTTCAGAATCTTTACAAATCTGTTCATGTAGCTTATAAGTTTTCCTTGAAACCTTCTTCTAATGACTCCTTCCTCACCACACCTTGTCTTCCAGTGTTTATACCATTGGCACTTCTCTCATTCCATCTTCCTATAATTTCCAACCTACAAAGCACTGCTATTTAACTTGTCCCCAACCTTCTTTTTTTCCTGTATCTTAGAATCATTTCAACTGGAAAAGACCTTTAACATATAACAACCTCTTTTATAGGTGATCCTGCTCTGTCACTGGGGTTGGACTAGATGATCTTTCAAGGTCCCCTCCAGCCCCTGACATTCTGTGATTAACATCAAGCCCACCTATTACTTAAATCTACCAAAACTGTGCTAAACCATGTCCCTTTGCACTACATCTGCATCTTTGAAACATCTTTAGGGATGGTGATACAACCATCTCCCTGGTGTTTCAGAATCCTTTCTGTGAAGGTAATCTTCTTCTAATACCCTATATAAACTTTCCTTGGTGTAACTTGAGGTAATTTCCTCTCCTCTTCTTCCCCTTTGACTCTGTCCAAGTAGTTTTGGATTTCCTTCATGCTTTTCAGTATCCTCATAATGGGGGCACAGGGGTGTTTACAAGTGTGTGTGTGTGTGTGTGTTGGGTGTTTGGCTCCTACCCCCAGCCATGCTCCCCACCAGATTTTGAGCCTGACTCACCTCTAATTCTTGCTCCCTTCTCACCATCTATTGCGAGACAACTCTAAAGTACTACCACCAGACTGATCCTCTCTAATTTCCCACTTTTAGTTCTACTATGGGATCTCACAGAAGGCTGAGAGATCTGATTGGGCTGGTCCATCATGAACCAAGACAGATCCTCAAATAACTTGTGTGTGCAGCACACTAGGAGACATCACATGGATGGCTGCATGCATGCCCACACCATGAATACTAATATGAACAATTGTTTGAAAGAAGACAAAGCGTTTCTTCAGTTTAACTGAAACCCACGCCTGCAATCCCAGCTGCCTCATCACCACCTTTGACTCATTCCTCAAATCTTCCTCTCCTCCAGCCTCTATTTCTCTCTGCAGAATCTCCGTTGCTTTCAGCCTTCCCTTCCCACAATTCCTCCCATCACATACAGAAGTGTCTTCCCAAACCTAAGCCCTCTGCCTGGTTTTATCCCCATCTCCCTGTTTCACACCGATTTCCATTCTTTGCTATTTAGAGGACACATTTGTAGGCTCTCCTCTTTTCTCTCAACACAAATATGCTCTGACTTCCTGCATCTCTAAATTCCTCAGAGACTCTGGATCACAGTTTGGATGTCTAGGGTGAGAAATGCATTCACCTCTGTTGTTCTCATCTCCAGCTCTCAAACTGCACCATGTGAACTCCCAGCAATTATTCTTCTTTACTTGACAAGTCCAGTTTGGATTCTCTCCAGTCTCGAACACTTCTAAACTAGCTCTAACTCCAGTGACTCTAAGTCAACCCCTCCCTGGTCAAGGCCCAGGACTAGTAAAATGTCATTATCTCATACTTAGCAAAAGGTGGTAACATTTTTCATTCTTGTATTGCTCCTCCCTCACCTTCTGTGAATGATTGTCACTGCTACCCATCTCAACACCCTCAAAGATGCTGAAAGAGACAAATGAACAACTATTAACATCACAAGTCCCTCCACATTACTCTCTGCACTTGCTGCCTGCTCTGAAGTTACCTAATGGGTCATAAAGTCACATCTATATACTCCTTCCTACCTATTGCTGTAAAGACAGGTGGCTTGAAGAAGTATGAAATAGTTGAAATTGATAGCTTCAGGCAGCATTTGAAGCAAGGGGAAGAGATGTCAACCTGGTTCCCAAACAGCAAGAGCTGGACTCAAAAGACAGGCCAGGAAGTAACTCAACAGGACTGGAGAAAGCAGAACAATTACATTCATAGAGGCTGGCTCACAGCTCCCACTGAGTTTGAACTCTCAGAAACATGGTGACTTTTGTGTGTCAGGCCTGCTAGTTTACATCCCACACTGAGCTCAGCAGGTGAGTGTGTCAACCTACTGCTCAAGAAAACAAATGAGAGCTTCCTTTAGTAACACTGATTTGTGGCTCCTGGTTAGTTCAAAACGATCTCTTGAGCTCCTTCACAGACACTGGAGACCATTCCCTCTATCTGCCCTACTCGAGGTGGTGGTAAACTAATTTTAAAGAAAAGCAGGGACTGAGAAGGGGAAGACATATGAGGTACATTTCCACCCTTGTTTCCTTTTTATCTTTGTTACTGTATCTAATCTCCTGCTGTCTGCATTGAGTTCTGAGGCAATGAGTTAAAAACAGCTTAAGTTTAGACAGTGCTCTCATCCTGACTAGGGTCTGTGTTTGCTACTGCACAAATATCATTCTGACCCTCTACTTGGTTTTCTTTAAGAACTTCTCTGTCTCATACAAGACACAACTTTCACGTTTAATACCCCAAAATCACAAAACAAAACCAAACACAAACAAACGAACAAACAAAAAAAGGTAGTTTTTCTGTTTTAGGAAAACTCCACAGCCTAAATTTACTTTGCTAGGCTTTGCCCTTGCCAAAGGCATGTTCTAAAAAACTCCTCCAGCCTCCACACAGAGGAGGCAATTTCCCAGTGTGGTTCACATTAAGGTAAACCACACAGGTACGGGAAACCCATCTGGGATGAACAAACCCACAAGTCAAAAGTAACCGTGAAGAGGCAGGCAAGTTGTGACTAACCTTACCCTACATCCTTCCCTGTTAACAAAAGGAAGCAAGCAGGCCAGAAGCATAAAACCAAGGGAGTAAACTGAGGTAACAATACTTTATGGAATGAAAACTTATCACTGCAGTATGTAATAGCTAGCAACAACGTTTCATTTGTATACCTTAAAGTTGTAACAGATTGATATATTAATGCTCAAATACTAGAAGCCCCTCCAGGATAGCAAACAGTAGGACCTAATTGGATCCTATCTACCTGGGAAAATGAGCTGGAGATCAGTACACAGCGCCTTCACCAAATCCCTTACACAACTACGTTGCCACAGCAAGAGCTTCCTCCATCTTTATGCCAGGTTGGCTACAAAAATGTTAACCATGATATTCTACACTGGGTGCAGCAGATCTGTTTCAGGGTTTGCTTTGTGGTGTCAGGGGTTTATCCCCTGACTATTCTCTTCCAAGATGGCAATCAAACATGACAGGGCACTGAAAATTCCTACCCCTCTGCACAGCAAACTGGATAGGTCTCTGCCTCCCCTCTGCGCTCTGCAGTATAATTTTTTTTTTTTTTAATTATTTCTTCTCCCCTTTAAGAAGGAGGCAGCAAGCTGTGGGAAAATACTTTTATGGCTAAGTGAGCTTTACCACCCACAAAGAAACAGGTCCCCAAGGGGCCCTCAACGCCCACAAAAAGATGAGCACTTCTGCAAAGCCTTACCCCTTCTGATATAATGGTATCTAGAAACTCATCACTTTAACAATGCACACAAAAGGAATCAGCCTGCACCCTTCACTTTGAAGAACGTCATCATCCCTCTTCAATGTCTTTCTGAATCTCAAAGCTGGCTTTAGCTTCCCAGCCACCAATATGAAGATAAGCTTACTGGAACAGTCTGCATCAGCAAACACAATATAAAAGCTTTCTCAGATTCAGTGCTCACTTCCAACACGCAGCACTGCAACAGCCTACAGCTTGTGACATAGTGCAACTGGCCAGTGAGATCTCTCCTGATCTGTGACCACTGAAGACATCTCAGCAAGCCTCTTGTACGTATCCCAGCAACTATAGGACCAGGACTATGCTCACAAGCTTCCCCTTAATCCCAGGCAACAATTTTGCTAGTTTAAACATGCCATATACTGGGAAAAACTCACTTTTCAGCAATTAGCCACTATAAGGTAAGTGATGAAGCTTATGCAGCACACTTCAAGAAATGAAAAAAACCCTAAACACCACTTAAGTATCTGCTATTTGTTTCCAGTCTGAATTGGTCTAACTTGAGTTTCTGCATCTTTCTGTGCTTTTCTTCTACTGAATTAAACAGTGTGCCAAAGATCAGGAATCCTCTCCCCTAGACCAGGCAAGTAACAACAACTGCTTACTACTACTTTCATTAGCTAAGTGCATTAAGTTTATGCTGCTCTGTAGCTGAAGATTTCCTTTAGCTGATTCTGTGCAGACACAGGAGCCTTACATGGATTTGTGCATCATCTGGAATGGTGTCAATAAGACCATATAAAATGGTAAGAGCAGTTTCATACTCGCTGATACTGCCTGCCTTTATAAGATCTCAGAACTATGTCACCATGACAGGATTTGATGTTCCACTGTTTCTCGTGCAATTCCCCAAAGACATCTTCAGAGTCACTATTCTGCCCAAAACAAGCCCACACAAAACTGCAATAGGAATACATGACACTAGTCCCACGGTATCTAATCTCACTCTGGGCTATAACAATATTCACTTATCCACAATGTACCATCGCTGGAAACGACTGCAGGAAAGATCTCTGACCAAGTAAACAGACCGAGATTGCCACTCTCTATCTTACTATCTACAGATAGAAGTGGATTGACCCCAGACCCCAAACATCTGAGTCTTTGAAAGGTCAACAGCAACAGAGCTGGCAACACAGAACTCCAGGTTTTTAAAAGTGCTTAAGGGCTGGCTTGAAGCAGATTTTGCCCCTGGCCTACAGTAATTCCATAAAACTGCTTAAGGGTCCAAAATCTTCCCTATTGTTCCAGTCTAATTCAAGGTTTTCAGTACAAATCTGTTCCCATTTGAACGATTTCCACAAGTGACTATGGTGGATTTCCACAAGTGGCTGGTGACAATAACCCTGCAATTGTGCCATCATCTTTTCTAGAGAATAGGATGATAAAAGTGTAATTAGCACTTCAAAGCTCTGTATTCAGGACCTCTTAACCCTTTGACAGGACTGTCATGTGGAGAGTAAAGTCATACATATTTCTGTAACAAACTTGGGACAGCATAACCAAGGACAAAGTGCTGGAAACATCTCCACAACTCCTGAAGTGCATCCAGTCACAGAGCGTCTGGTGCACTTGAGTAACTGCAGATCTTTCCAACTACTGCTGCCAGGGCAGTCACATTTCCAGATACTAGTCAAAACTCCCCTGACATCTCAGACCTCATCCAGCATATCCCACAAAGCAAAGTGATACGCACTGCCTCTGACCCAGAAAAGTTGCACTCATTGTAATCTCACTTGAAAACCCAAGTTGTAAATTATGCTCATAACATGACAGCTGCTAATCCACACTACCTCTTCTGCTACAGGAGCAGGCAACTGAGGAGTTTTCAGCTTTTGGTTTGGCTTAACCAAAAGGAACTGGAAATGAGACACTCTTGGCAGAAAATAAGTATCCTCACGGAAAGTTAGTTTTGTTTCTCATACCAAAATTCTACCTACTGAGTCCTGAAGCCATGTTTTGAGTATGAAATGCAGAAAAGACAAAAGTACCAGGCAGCAATGAGGAGTGTACCTACACCTCCTTGTATCGCATCTAGCACAGCTTCTGATCAACTACTAGAGACTCTTGCCTACTCTGTTAAATACAGGCCGTTGACAGGTCTGCAGTCTGTCACATCCACATGCAACGTGCAGCAGGAAGGGACATGAAGTAGGAAGAGGAAGGAATTAATGAACAGATTGAAGTATGCTACACAGGAAGCACAACGTTGAGGACCATAATGTAAGAGCAAGTCACATGAATCTTTATTGAGTATCCAAGACTGATGTGGCCTGAGAAAGGGCTCCTGCAACAGGCACACTCATTAACACTGTAAAACCAAGTTCCATATTCACGGTTAGCAGAATTAAATTTGCAACAATGCTGCACACTAAATGACAGCAGTAGTACCAGCTTCAAATTACACAGGCAGAAACAAGACCAAAAAAATCCCTATCATACACGGTTTGTTTACTTAAGCAGCAAGTGCCAGCATGCACTGTGTTACTGGTCTCAATTACCTTGCTGAGGACAGTGGTAGGGTTTTGTACTGGAGTGGGGAGGAGGTGAAGGCAAGTAGCAAGCAGCTCCACCTTTTCAGTGTGTAATTATAGATAATAAAGCAGGTGAGCAGCACTGATGAATACTGAAGCTGTATGCTACCCTGGTGTGCCACTCTGCCAAACAATGTTTACTTCTGGAAACAAAGCAGACATGAAAGAATATTCTCCATACAAAGCAAACAGCTGTTGTTGCATCTCCTCCCCTCAGAGTTCCTGCTTTCTTACTTTCTAATACCATCTCAACATTTTCATTCCATCCCTTTCGCTCAGGTTGCTCTTCCAGATATCAACCTTTTTGCACTCAGTTGTCAGGGTAGGATGCAACCTGCCTAATTTTAGGCATCTAAGGCATCCACAACAGAAAGGTGATAAAAAGACTGGCACCTCCACAGAAGAGTCAGAGTGCCTAAGTTTGACTCACTTCAGGTGATTAATCAGAACTGAAGCTTCTTTTTCTCTGCTATTTGTACAGGACCCTTAGTCTCCCAGGTCAGATGCTCCAGAAATCACAGTTTAAATACCCCCCATGGTGCACATAGTTGTGGGTTCTTATTTCCAGTTGACTCACGTCCCTAGATACAGCAGATTGAGATTAACTATGTCTATAAATGCACAAAGTAAAGCCAAGAACAAAAATGACTGGGCAAGAACAGGGCTTGAAGCACCAATAGCACCATTTTGACTATTTCACCATTATATTTAAGACATTTTTGCAACATCTCCAGTTTTCAGGAGTGAAGAGGTACCTCATCTAAAGACATTGTCCCACCAAACATTATTACAAACTTCTTTTAGAAACTAAACTGGCTGTGGAGTCACTCAAGCCTTAAGAGTACTTCAGTCTCCACAATCAAATAGGGGATACCACCTTACAAGGGTTCTGATTACAAGTTCATGCTCTCCACCTTTCAATCTCTAGTGTTCGGCACTCTTAATGTCCCAACGAAAGAATTCAAACAGGATCTGTTCACAGCTGACAACAGAGAAGTCTGTGCCCATGACAGCATTTTGCTGCTGAATAGAAAATCCAGATGAACAGAGGCATATGGCAAGTAGGGTATTCTATGCAGTCAGAGTAATACTTTTCCACTTCAGCACACAAAGTCCCTGATGCTTTCTATCTGTCTGTGGTTTTCATATGCAACCACGTACAGCAGGAGCAGCCATGAAAATGAAGAGCAGTAACTACACAGATTCTCCCTGTGGAATTTGTTATTTAGGATGGGGAGAGAAAGGCTAACTGGAAACAACACAAACAACCTTTTCCATCACATAAACGCATATATCAATGGTTTTCAACAGTGTCTACCATGCAGTTTCAGGAGACATCTAGCTAAACAGAAGAAATAAATCCCCTTTAGCTCAAAGAAGCATTTATCTGCACCAAAACCAATGCCAGCATCTATGGAACTTCTGTGTGGTCTTTATACAGGACTAGTACCTCAGAAGAGATAGCGAGCAAATCATTCAAATCCTAGTTACATCAACTACCTAGCAGCCTTCATTGTGTCAAGGTATAAGGCTACAAGATGATACAGATTACAGCAAAAAAAAAGGGTCTGCTAATTAAAAGACAAGAAAAAATAAACTCACTGGCAATGACTGAGGTACTATAAAGACAGACCTGTTAGTGAAAATGTGGCATCTGTGGATTAGTTATCCAATCCCTGTAGTCACGAAAAGTTATGTATTATCATTTGGTTTCTGTGCTTGGGGTTTTTTAAGCATTAACAAACTTATTTCTACATTCTGGGAGAGGAATTTCTTTTGAAGAACATTTGCTAAAACATTCACCTTTTGGCCAGTAGTGACGCAATATAACCCTGTAGTCACAGCTATAGTATCTACAAAGCAGAAGTCAACAATGGATCTAATGTTGGTTTCTTCTCCCAAGTATCTAGTGACAGAACAGGAGGAAATGGTCTTAGGTTGCGTTAGGGAAGGTTTGGATTGGGTATCAGAAAAAAATTCTTTACTGAAAGAGTGATGAGGTGTTGGAACAGGTTGCCCCAGGAGGTGGTGGAGTCTCTGTCTACGGAGGTGCTCAAGATGCACATCGATGTGGTGCTTCAGGATATAGTTTAGTCAACACAGTAGCTGGGCTGTGGTTGGACTCAATTTTAGTGGTCTTTTTCAACTTTAATGATTCTATGATGCTAAGATAAAGTTAATTCACAATATATGACTTTATTCTGCCTTCATCTAATCCATCTACAGCAGCAATCAAGTTTTATGAGACACTCCACTACGATAGAACAGCAGCATTAAAAACTTTCACAGCTGAAAGCTGCTCTAGGAAAGCAGCAGTTGTAGACAGGCAAAGACAGAAGAGACCTGAGGTCCAGCACTTAAGCATCAAGAAAGTTCATGGGCTGCAAGAGTTAGAACACATGATACAAGTTTAGAAAGTAAGAGGATGCCACACAATTAGTCTTCTCCACATTTCTAAAATCCTACTGTACCATGTTGAGGAAATCAACAGCTCTAAGGATACCTCTCACCAGTTCCCTAGGGGTACACTTTCCACTTCCTACTGTAACAAGCCCAGGTTTTCAGATTCAGCACTACAACCTCTTTTCCTCCTCACACCTCTACATGAAAGGCTGCACTTCCACAGAAATTATCAGCAGTTCAATTCTCTGATGAAGGTGACGGATATCTGTAGGTCTCAAGACGCACAAGAACCCGAGGCATATTTTAAGCCTCTTATGTCATTAAATGTCTGCTGACTTAGATCACAGAAAGACCACAGAGAATGAGGTCTCTCAAAGGTTCACATCTTTCCATATTAAGCAGATCTCAGCAGACTTGTAACAGGAACATACTGCACAGAAAGCCACATGGCTATGTTCATTGATTGTATTACTCTAGTGATCTGTCTGTTGTTACAAAAGGGTTAGATGAGGTTACTAATCCAAATTCATGTAGTTGTTTTAGATAAAAAGGTAGATGCAATTTACTAGCAAAAAGACAGTGATGGACAGATGAAGGTTGAAATTCAAAACAGGACTGAAGTCTCAAACAACTATACAGAAAGCCTTGCCAGAGAATACACATCTACTAATAGTGAGTAAAACAAGGGTATAGAGACAACTAGGACAGGTTTTCCATCAACTTTTGCTCACCTTCTGGAGTTGTCAAGTCACCTTAGTCCTACAACTGTGCATCACTACAAGAACTTTTGAAAAATGGTGACATCTCAAAAGAGATTTCACATTTCATTGACACTGTAAGCAACACAACAGGACTGGGTCAAGAAGATTTGAGCCATGGGAGGCAACCACATCTGCACTGCCAGAGGAACTAGGGAATCCGCCTGCAATACGGTTTCCAAGGTAACCAAAGCTGCCCCTGATGATTACTTTCATCATTATGAGCAAAATGTTACTGGGCTAATTCTTTTTGCAGCAGTAACCAATACTCTACCCAGCTGTATGTATCACAAGCTCATCAATATCCGTTTTAACTGGCTTTAGATTAGAGCCACTCACAGCTACAGTGATCAACAGATGGGGAGTATGCAACAGGAGACACCTTAGCTAGTAGGTCTGGTTTGAAAATTTGACTGGTGAGATGTCATCACCCTAATTCTTACTAGAAGTAGCAGCACATCCTCAGACAAATCTGTTACAGAAGGAGGACATTTATCCACCAGCCTAGCTAATTTTCACCCTGATCAAACTTCAAATGATCTAACAATTGTGTGTTTGCAGTTTCTGGTTGAAGTACAGAAATTAACACCAAGGCACGTGACCTTAAATACATCCAGGGAGCCAAGCTTTGAAGGGATAGTTTATGTGATTTTGGGAAAACAAGAGCTTAACATTACACTTTGAAGTTCTAGATCCCAATTAAAGGCAGGCTTACAACTGATTCTTAGCTTTATCTATAGCCTCAGCCCTACACCAGTGTATGAAGGCCCCATACAGCTTTGGTAAATTCCAAATATCCACAGCTGCACCACTTATAGCAGGTCATGCTCTGAATAGGTGTGGGCTATGGAAATATCTGTAATATCAAGCTCATTCTTTGAATGTATCTCTGGTCTGAATTTGTTACCCTGAAATAGCAATAAAATAACAAAACTGTTAATTGTGGAGTGTTGTACTACTCAGCCCTTACGCCATACTGAGTCTGAATCTCCCCATGAGGTAAAGGACGCAGAGTAATCGTGTTGGATCACATTTAAACACATGAAGTCTGGTGGCAAAGCCAGAACAGAAAAACATGATCTGTGTTTATGCAAGAAAAAGTATCTTGTTTGTTGAGATGCACATAAGTGAGTAGATGCCCTATTAAAACAAAGTAAGGTGAGACAGAAGCATTGTACAAAGTTTGGCACCTCTATCATAAACCAGCAGACTTTCATCTGCAGATCTCCTGCTTAGAGGGACATCAACAAAGTGGTATCTGCATTAACTTTCGAAGCCTCCTGCAAAGTTCCTTGGCAAACACTGATTTTCTTTTTCACCTGAGCTTCCACTGAACAAAGGTTCCACTACACTGCTAGCAAGTCTCTGTCCATCTCAAAGTAGTCAATTACTACTTCACACAGGTAAACAAGAGGCCATAAGCACTTCAGTAGCAATGAATTAGATTTTTTTTCCAATGTATTTACTGATTATGAAAAAAGTATATTAAAATGTGTATCTATCTTCTAACAGATGCTCAAAAAAATTCCATGACTTAGGCCTGAAATTACTTGCATGTAACGTGACCTGAAAGAAAGATTTATTAAAATTAAACAAAAACAAACTCAAAACCAATCAACAAACCAAACAGAGACCACCCCACACACCAAGCCAAAACAGTGAGTAGAAATATTCATCTTAAACAACTACAAGAGCGACATAGGAGGTAGCAAATACAGTGAAGAACTTTGTTCTCCTTGGATTCACTGCTGAACTCTGCAGTGGGGTACAAACTCCCACTGCAAGAGGTGCAATTTCATCCCACAGGATAGCTCTTTGGTACCTCCTGGGAAGTACAGTAAAAAAAGAAACCAGAAACGCAAATCAACCAAAATGAAACCAATACCAACCAACCAAATATCACACACAATACCCCTACTCAACAAACAAAAACCTAAAATCACACACGCCCTCCAAAAAAACATAACAAGACACATCCCCAAGAAAACAAAACAAACCAACAAAGGCAACAACAACAAAAGAGCTCCACTCTGTTTGCCTGCAACTGGCAGAGAACTCAAGATACTTAAAAGACTGAAATACCCCCAAGATGTGGGATTCCACTTGTATTGCCACATGCAATTCTATTGAAGGAGAAGCCCAAATGCACTTACTGTTTTCATCGTCACTTTTGTGAACAACCACCACATGGATGCTTCCTTGCAGACTACAACCTCATCACTTACAGTAGCTCGCCAAAGAGAGGAAAGTCCAGAGAGTAGCTTACTGTCTGCACTAACCAAAGTCTTAGAAGAGCTGCTAAATGAACTCTCAGGTTTTTTGATGAGTCTTGCAATAAAAAGGGAATGTGGAAGACTGAAAAATATGCTAGTGTTACAGCAGCGTTTTAAAAGGTTGAAATAGGATGAGATGTCAGTCTTGTCAGTCTGACGTTGATTCCAGACAAAATAATGAAAAAGCTGATATAAGACTCAGTTAATAGAGGATTAAAGGAGGACAGTGTAATTACTGCCAATCAACACAGACTTTACAGAAAAATATAACTTGTCAAGCTACCAACACTTTTTGGTGTGATTACAAGTTTTAACGCTGAAGGTAACAATGTTGATGTAATATATTTTCATAAGGTGTTTTACTTGGTGCCAGAAAGCACAGTGATGCGGTGGATCCTATCAGCTGAGAGGTCTAAACTGCACCAGAAGTTAAGGAAGCAGGCAGGAAGGTGTCACTGGGACTCTTGTTTTTCCGGTGCTACATATAAATTAGGTTGCTGGTATGGAGATATCACTGTGTCATGTTGACTAGTACCACTCCGTTCTCCCCCCTGAACTCCCACCTACTCTAATTATCTAATCACCTTTCCTTTACTTTGCCGTGAAGTGCCTTGGTGCAGGGAGGGTCACTAGTTACTAGTACAGAGGACTCTCTAGTCCTGACATGAAGCCCACCTGGTATGTCAGAGCTATTCTGCCACAACTGCAGTGTTGCTGCACTAGCCTGTCTGCTTAGATAATATGTAATTTATAGTGATTCACTAAATCAAACTGCTCCAAGAATTTATTTATCAGGCACTCATCCCTAGCAGGGAGCTATTGTCTTTAACAGTTGTACAAGAACGATACTCAAACAACAGAAAGCTGAAAGCAAACATGGACAGAAGGTGATAGCAAAAGCTTTGGCATTAAGAAATTCAGTAAGTTCACCAAAGCAATTAACACACCCACCAGATCCTTGTCTGCTGCTCTGATTTCCTCTCTGCATCCAGCGGTGAGTGGAGTAGATGTGTAATTGGATGTATTTTCCCGAACAACAGTTTTCACTCATATTTCACCACTGAAGTCTCTTTTAGAATGGTTTTTAGAAAACTGTCAGGTTAGGAATATGGGGGGTGGGGGGTTGGCATACTTTCTCAAATGCTGTAGAGGTTACATAAGAAATGCATTTGGCATTTATGTATTTAAACATAATTCAGAAATGACAGTCTGGATACATAGTAGGATGAAGCAATTTAAGGCACTCAAGCTTAGATTAGACTGTATTAGTAGGAAGACAGATGATTGACTTTTTTTTCCCTCTCCTCAGCCAGGGCTGGCAACTTCACCCATAACTACCATGCCAGGGTTTTGAATTTGAGCAGAGGTTTTTTCCTACAACAGTGAAGAAAGAACTAATTCAAGTTTCAGCAGAGGCTAACTGAAAAGGAAAGCATACTATCAAGACTACAACTTTCAATGGCTCTGAAAAACATTATTGAAAATTACAACACTACTGACCAACATAAAAAGCACAAGAAATTCTGCATTCCACAGCTGCAACCTGATTTTTCTAGTTCTCATTTTTCATGCCACCATCTATTATTTACAACTCCAACACTCCTGGTTTCTGCAACTTGTTCACATGTATTTGAGGACAAACACAAAAAAAACCCCAACATTTTTAAAGCTGAACGTTCAGGTACAGACTAAAACAAACAGAAGATTAAAACAAGGTATCACAAGAAGCTGTTGCACTGTGAGAATTAACTTCATAGTGAAGCCAATAAAAGCCTTTGCTGTAAAGTCCCTGCCAGTCCAGTGTGACCACGACACTAAAGCCAACAAGCCTTACCTCAAGTAAGGCTTACCTCAAAACTCAGTGAAGCACCACACAGAAAAGACTGATCCTGCTATTGAATCTCCCAGAATTATAATTTCTGCCTTCTTTTGTTTATTTTGGCATACAGACAAACAACAAGAGTAACCTGGGCCCCAAATTCCCTAAAAAGTGCAAGGCAAAAAAGCCAGGCAGCTTTCCAGTCGCTAAAGGAAGAGGCAAACTGCAAGGGCTTGAGAAGGGTTGAAGGCAGGTGTCTCCAGAAAAGCAGGACCGCACAAGAGTTCTGCAGTGTTGCCTGGCAGCAAGCAATTATCTGCCAGTGTGCTGTTTCCACGTGCCAACAGCCCAAGCCCACACAGGCAGCCAGCACAGGAACATATGTGCATCAGCTACAGACCAGCTCTGCAATTATCACAATGAAAAACAGGCAGAGGTGCTCTGGAGGTCAGCTTTTGACTGAACTGCAACAGCAAAGGTCTGTGAACCATGTACTGGAACCACAATGCCCAGGGAGACAGTCTGGGAGATCCCAGGAACTGGTTAAGGACCGGACCACTGCCATACTAAATTAACCATGCAAAACCAGTAACGGTTCCACCTCAAAACAGTCAGGAAAATTCCAGTGAAAGTTCTTGAGAACAGGTTAAATAAATACTGTCCTAAATGGTTTAAGCATAGCTGTTTGTGCCTTAGCATCAGGAAAAGAGCCATGCAGCCTCTTGAGAAATCCTATGGCAACCCCTTTCAGTGGTGGTCCTGCCATTCCCTGCAGGAAGGAAGAGAACCGTACTCCAACCTACCTGTCCGTACATCTCCCCTTGTTGTCTGACAAGCTCCAAGATGACTCGCCTGCACCGAGGTTAATTACAGAGTAACTTAAGAGTCAGCCAAGAAAGACACACTCTCAAGACATGTGTCATCTATAACCATCTCATTCATGAACTGCCAGAGTGCCTCCTCTTCCCCCACACCTCCTTTTCCACCTCCACCTGCCCTTTAAGGCTCCCAAATGCCTGTGTGCTTTGTGTGGTGGCAGCTGAGCTCTTTAATATGCACTTATTAAGAAGCTAATTGAATCCCGCATAGCCTTGTGTGCATCTTGCCAGCCGGAACATGAACAAGGCACCCTATA
Organism: Eubucco bourcierii; assembly: GCA_013396675.1. Taxonomy (NCBI): domain Eukaryota; kingdom Metazoa; phylum Chordata; class Aves; order Piciformes; family Ramphastidae; genus Eubucco; species Eubucco bourcierii. The sequence continues at coordinate 65,270 of VWZE01002984.1, forward strand.
ATTCAATTAGAAGGACCTGCAGCAAGCTGATCATTACTCTGTCAGGTTGTTCAGAAAAAAAGACATCTAGGAAGAAGGGAGGAAGTAAAACAAAGGGAGAATTGTTAATAGCACACACACAAAATTCATGCAGAGATTCCCAAACATGTACTTGAAGTGGGGAATATGTAATGCCCAAGCATTTGACTGACAGCTTACCACATCGCTGCAACAGTCCTTTCTCGTTTCAGGCAACTTAAATAGCACCTCAAAAGCTGAAATCAGACTTTTCCTTATCCATCCCTAGAGTCACTAGAAAATCACCTCTTATGTACATGACCACTGCAAACAAGGAAGTCTGGTTACCTGCCAAAACTCTGTTGACAGAGGAATGGGTGGCCAAGCCAGGCTGTCCCCGTTCGTGGAAAATCCCAGCATAAGGCAAGTACTCTGGCAGCAAGAAGCGTCTGCAAAACAGAGAGAAAGCTTACATGGAGAAATACATCCCAGCATACCGCAGCAATTATTTCGAGGAAGACTATTCCAGCAGGCTACAGGAAAGGGAAGCCTGGGCTCCTCTGCTTAGCCAGCCACTTCACTGCTTCAAACAAAAGGTGAGGTACAGAACAGAGTCTCCCTCTGACTAGTGTGGCTGTGAAAATCAGCAGGAAGCAAATCCTTTATCTCCCACAACAGCTTCTAATTTCAGCACAGCTGAGAATCTCCAGCCAGATTTTTTTCTCCTCCTAGTTTGTCCTCACATTGTAGCCCTAACCTGAAGATAAGATGCACCAAGACCATGCTGCCCTTCGTAAGTCACAGGATGAACTGATCACACTAATGTTTCATCCGAGGGGATCTCAGAAGTGGCAAAACAAGAATATAGCAGCCCTGTACAAGAAGAGGGAATCCATCTGAAAACACCAGGCAGCTGTACTTCAACTGGCACCTCCAGGATCTCCACACCCTTTCATTCTTACACATAGAAGCCATACCTGGGGACAAAGCGTCCCAGAGATGGTGCAGACATGCGAGCATTCCGGGGAGCTCGGTGTCTGGATCGGTCTCCATTGTCCCTTCAGCAAAAAAAAAAAAAAAGTTTTTAAAAATTAAAAACCATTATTGTACATAAAAAAATAATATGCAATAAAAGCATTCAGCAAGGAATAAAAACACGGGGTTGTCACTTTGTCATCCCAAGTATGCCACTGAGATATAACGGTTCTCTTGCATAAGATGCACACTTCTAATGCTCCAAATTCCCACAACTTGCTGTTCCAAGGACTCTTCACAGTTTTACATATGGGTATCCTAACGGTCGCTTGTTTCGTTGTTTGACAGTGTCTCAGAAGTGTCAATAAAACCACCAAGGCAACAAATCATTGTCGGTTCTTGACCAAATGAACAAGAAACCTTAGAATTTGGACTAGGAGAGCATAAGCAAGCACACCACAGTCCTGACAAGGACTTTGCTAGTCAAAGAGAACTGTTCAATTTCACTTTTTCATTCTCAGAAGTGGAAGCAAAAGAGCATAACCTGCAGATTATTTTTCTTTGCTCCTTTCCTCAAGGTTCAGTTTAATAGCCATCACAGCTTAAGAGAATTCACCTTTTGCAAGCTTTTCCAGTGATGTCACAAATGTTAGGTAGTATCTGACAAAAAACATACCTCCTCAGAAACCTCTCATTCTATGTACCAAAAAACATCCGGGCCTTGGGGAACAAGATTAAAGGTTCTAGTATCTACTGTCCTACAGAAGATACAGGAAAGTCTACTTCCTCAGAAGGGCAGTGCAACACAGAGCAGGATATTTGGAGAGTCTGCAGAACTGCCATTCCTAGAAGTCTAAGGACAGGGGTTAGACAAAGTCACAGCTGGCTGGGTATGATTTTGGCAGCAACAACCTTACAAGTGGGAAGTCAAAGTGGAGGACTTTCAGAGGTCTCAGTAAACAAAATTCCTGATATTGTACCCATAAGTCACAAGACTACCTGCAGTTACACAACATTAAAACTGCAAGGAAAAGGATGAGACCATACCAGTGACCCTGGAGTTTGTTTAGAACTTTACTCTCTGTGTAACCTTGCACAGGCAGCAAGTTTGTTCTCCGGGTTTCAGATCCCCATCTGTAATTATAGCCCTACTGGTCTCCTTCCCAGGCAGTTGTGACTGGAGTATTACTTGCAGAGCCTTGAAATCACTAAGAAGCTAAATATTCCTTATGCGACACACTAGCAGCACACTGCTAACCCACCCCAGTAAGCTGAGCATTTTATTATTTCTTTTTGGTTTGTTTTACTTTTTTTGAAGTTGGTGAGCAAGAAATGTGGGTTGAAAATAAAGTCCATAACGATGCTGTTTCCCACACATTCGAGGAACCAGGAACACAAAAGTAGAGCTTGTTCTGCAAAGCTCATTAACATTTCAGGCTAAAATCGAATCTAAACTCAAGCTCAAAGCTTTCATTTCTCCTCCCACTGCTGCAAAAAGCAGCATTTGCAGTTCACAGCCAAAGCCACACCTCACCCTGAGGTTTCTGTGAAACCAGCAGGGCTCCTGAAATCAGCAACGGAAAAGCTGCTCCCGTTCTTTTATCAGAGGCCTCCAGCCTATTAAGATGCAGATCAATAACGGAAGGAATCCTGTGAAGTCAAGAGCTGACATATCAACTTTTCCTGCTAAAGAGAAAATGCCAAGGGGGGGTGGGGAGTAAAGAAAGTGTCATTACAGATCTTGCCACACACAGTAAGAGCTAGTGAAATTCAGACAAGAGAAACACTTTTTAATAGTCTGTGGAGCAGGTTTGGATACGACACTGACATACAGTCCTGGGTGAAAAGCAGTAAAATGGTTTCGGGGTTTGCACTTGCTTTGGACATTTTCTCAGATTAGAAGATGCATTTGAAAGGGACAGATATCAGCAAATGGAACAACAGTAGGACTACACCCTGCAAAACTCTCCAGTTGAGGAAAATGTCTGTAGTGAGTTTCAAAAGGAGTGAGGAAATTTGCTTCAGCAAACAAAAGCAAATAAAGGTGCAAAGTCTCTTCAGTCCAAACCAAGAAACCTAAAGCAACTAACTGGTCAGAGTTCATTTAATGCCACTAACAAATGATCTTTACATCCCCCAGGACAATTTAGGACACAAATTTCCTGATGCAATAATTCTGTACTGTCTCATTCACTGCATACATCCCTCATTCACTGTGCATACAACCCTCCACAAAAGCCTAAAAGGAAAAAAATACACCAACAACTTTTCTTCAGCTTTCACCATGTCTCAGCCTCTATTGATTCAAGAGACACAAATCTATTTTTAACATACCTTTAAAAAGAAAACCCAAAAAAATCCCAACCAACCAACAAACCCCCAAACAAGAACACATCCCCATCCAAACAAAAAGCCACCACTGCCCTGTAGTCCAAACGGCAGAAGTGGGAATGTGAAACAAGGACTATCCTTTGAGAATGCCAGCATCCCTATTAACTGTAACAGTAAAAGGGTAAGACACTCACCTGTGCTAAAGAGGAATATTACTCAACATTACTATGAATCACTAACTTACAGTCATTTATATATGAATTCCCATGCTCACACACAAGAGTGTTTTGAAGCATCTAGTGCCAAAAAGCCAGAACAGCTGATAGTGCCCTGGTGCCAGCTGAAGATTATTTGTGCACCTTCTAAAAAGGAAAAAAACCAAAAAAAAACCCCACAAAACACCACCACACAACCCTGTAGATGAGTGAAGATGGGTGTCACTTGGTGTTATTTCTGTACCACATGCAGCCTGCTGACAGAGGGAGAAGAGCAGATGTTAGCATGACTTCAGTGCCAGCCTCAAGTTTCCAAAGTTCTCCGACGCACCGGTGACAATCTAATGCTCTACTTTCTATTTAGGGTCAACTACCTACAGACTCATTAGCTAATAATTTGCACTGGATAGTTTAATTAACATGCCCCACAAAATTGGATCCCTTAAACCCTGTGCTGGCATTTAAAACAACAAGCCTCTTCTCTTAAGAAACTCAATAATCTTGCAAACAATGAAACAAAAATGCTCCACAGCCAGTGCTGTAACAGGTGCCCTGCAATGCCCTTTGTTTCAAGTGTATCAGCACAGGGAAACTTCTACAATGAAAAAAATAATAATGAAAGAACTAAGCAATCTGTTGATCAAGGTGCAGGGAAAGAAGAAAATAATCAGCATGTAAGGTGTCAATGGAGACTAAAAGCTGCAATTATTAACTTGTCAAGGGAAGAAAACTGCAAGAACCAGCAAATGGTCAAAACAACTTTATAGTCTGTCTCAAAATACAGGTTATTCATGATTTGTTCAGATACTAGTATGGGAGAAATTAAAACAGTGACATCAAGAGTAAGAGCTGACAGGGGTAAACAACATTAACCAACACAGAAAGGAGCTGGAGAAGGCAGCAATTCCCAAACACTCAGGAGCTTTATGGACCTTTAACAGGGCATAAGAAGGATGAAAGTTCAACCTAAACTGGGTAAGACAGTCAAATCTCCTTAGCTCTGCCTGTTATTGCTTTGCTTGCTTGTTGAGAGAAAAGTTGTCCAACATAAATACAGTGAAGTTGCAATGTTGGTTCTGAAAACAGAGATGGAAATGCAAAACTTTGCCCCCCAAAGTTTGGAGAAAAAGGTATTCTCTTTTCACTGGTAACTTGGCTAATTCATTAACAACTGAATGGATGTAGAAGATAATAACAGCCACAAAGGAAAATTTTAAAATGCTATGTTCTGCTTTTCTATCTTGGCAAGAACCCTCTTTAATATTTAGAGATTGTTGTATCAGGAATTGAAATTAAACACACAGCATGAGATTTCTAATGCAAGCTGTTGGTCTAACTATTCCCATTGTAGTCAATATTAAAACATGGACTACAACACCAATAGAATTAGGTCAACAATGACCATTTCAAAAAGCCTTTTAATTACCAGAGCCAGCATCAATAAGCCATGCAAGTTTATAAGAATCAAATTATATCAAACCAAGCCAATTGTTCTGTATTTTCAGCATTTTATCATGTTTCGTGCGATCCAATTTAAAATGCTAAATCAATTTTTATTGCAGACGTTTTTTTAGACACTTTCATACAAGAGAAACACTAAATAATTGCCTAAATGGCATCCACTACTATCCTTAAGGCTTGGCACTACTTTCAGTTGCACCATCTTGATGGAACACAGTAAAACAGTAACATTTTCCCAGTACTTGAAATGTTAAGGATCTCCACTTACTCACTAGCAATTTTTTTTAAGACTGCAGGAGGTTACTTCAAAGAAGATGGCACAGAAGTAGCACAATGCAAAGACAGGATCAGCACAAGGATTACATCAGGAGTTCAGAGGAGGTTACCAGAAAATGGAAAACTATTTGGCGTCAGAGATAGGTCAGGTCTGACCTCAGGTCCTCTAAAAAGGAGTACTGGGATGATATCATACTAAATTCACCATTCTAAACAAGAAACAGATCCTGATATCTTGTAATCCAATTCACGGGACTGACTGGTGATTTAGATGACAGCAGGTGACGTATTTCCTGAGAAGGGTGTACTCACAAGAGCTGCACAGGACTAAACGACAAACTATATAGAAGTAGGAATAGAGGTGGTTGGTGAGGGGAGGATGTTTGCTGGGGATTCTAAGAATATGTCTTTCCAGCACCATCCCGACGACTAAAGAACATAGTGTGTTGGGATAGAACGTTAACTATCAGCTTCAGAACTAAGAGAAGCAAATATGAGATGTTGTTAAAACTTTCGTTTCTCCTCTGCCTGATCCTGCAAGATTCTGAGTATCTCCTGCAGATGAAGCTAGGGGAAAATGGTAGCATTTCTAGGAAATAAGCCACTCAAACTAGAAAGTTAAATATGAAATAAATAAAGCATTGACATCCTGGACATTTCAGTGAGATACAGATACCCTAGAAGACAAAAGAAAAAGCTGCACTAGAAGTTGGTTGTAACTCTGCAGAGATATAGTAGCTGGAATAACATCTCCTAGATTAGTAAGACTAGTCTTTTAACTTTAAAAAAAAAAAAAAAAAAAAAAAAAAAAGGGCAGGTTCCACCTGCTATGGAGACCACCCTACTCATGGTTTTGAGGACAAGGGCATCCCACCTAAAAAAGGATTATGCTTAAGAGAAAAGATCCAGACAACTGACCTCTCTGAACAGGACTTTTTTTCCCCACAAGAACATACAAGTAAACAAATCAGGAGCATAGTCCCATCAGAAGGGGTACAAGTATTGACATTCATAGGCAGTAAAACAAGGAAGCACTGACTTAAAGAATATGTATAACCTGGTAAAAAAGAAAGGTATAAATATCAATTTATCTAGCCGTCTTTGAAGGATATGACAATTGCTGCAGGAGAAGCACTTACAGAACAGAAGACAACAACAAGAAACAGAATTTAATGAAAAAGAAGCATCTGCTGCACAAAAACATTTTCCTGGCACTGGAAGTATCAGGACCATGGTGCAAAATTCCAGGAATAACACGGGAAGCCAAACAGAATTGAAGAACAAAAATACTGGCGAAACAGCAAAGAGCAATGCTGCCCAGTTGGAGAGACAGGAAACAGAAGAATCGATTTTTAACATAGCTACATTGTACCAGTGAGTGTCAGAGAAGTTAGGCAAGGCACCAGAGACAGTGACTTTCCTGTGTTCTTTCAGAGGCTAAAATGCCAGCCTTTCACTAGCAGCTTTTTCAGAGGAATACCAGAGAAAGCTGGTATCTATTTATCAGCTAAAACTTCCTATAAAGTAGCAGACTGCTGTGTTACTAATGGCTCTCCTGACCAGAGGGAAACAAACTTCCATCCTTGATTACCTCTCAGAGGGCTGTTCAGGAGGAAAATGTATTTACAAGAATAAAAATGGCACTTCAGAAGATGAAGTGTTTCAGAGAAGTGTCATATAAGAGAGAATTTATCGCCGGGCCAAGAGAAACAACAGCACTTGCTCATTAAATGCCGAGGATTAATTACTGCAGAACAGACTGATTTGGAATCAGAATGAAGCACTCTTACTTAGGTGCAGTATCCAGTTGTCTCTATTTTAACCACTTCACTGTGTGGTGGGATCACAAATTGATGGCACGTTTTAGAATAATGCTGATACACTCCATAGTTACAGTGAGTCATCAGAAAACAGAAATGATGGTATATGAGTATGAAAGAATCCACTGCAGTCAGTCTTCTGTAAGAGCAAACAAAAAACCCCAGGCCTTCCAGCACTACAACTACCCTTCCCTTGAGACCCCTTAATTAGCCATTTTTAATCATTCATCCAAACATAAGCCCAACTAAGGAAAAACATCACTACAACTAATTCTAGTCACTTGGAAACTTCACAACTGGTGCTGACTGAACACAGTTTGGAGAGCAAACATACAGTCAGCTGGCCCATCAGGCTTCAATACTGGAATAAAGTGTCAGAGTCATAGAATCATTTCAGTCAGACAAGACCTTTAAGACTGGATCCAATCATTGCCTAACTATACTAAGTCTGGTGCTAAACCATGCTCCTCAGCACCATGTCTGTGGCTTTTAAATACCCCCACAGATGAAGATTCAACCACCTCCCTAAGGCATTCTATGGAAATGTTTGAGAACCTTTTCAGTTTAAAAGTTTCTTCCAATATCCAATCTAGACCTCCCCATGTGCCATTTCTTCCTGTTCTATTACTTGTTGCTAGGGAGAGAAGACTAACACTCACCTTGCTCAAACCACCTTTCAGGTATGTAAAGGGTTAACCCTACAGGGGGTGGTGGTCTGTGTTCTGAACCTGACCCCAGGTCCTCCTGACTCCTCACAGGGGATGGGTCTAAATCTGACCCCAAGTGTAGTGGTTAGCCCACTCCCATTTCCTATCTGGATCCCCTGTATAAACAGAGAAACTTCCTGTTCCTATCTCTTGGCCAGCCTGACTGATAGCACCACCCATGTTCCTGCTGCTCCTGTCTTACCATGTAGCCATTTCTACCACAAGGTGGACATCTGTTCCTGAATCTATCTCCATCCATTGCCATCAATCTGGTTGTATATACTTGTACCATGTTTCCCTTCCCTATACCTTTTGTAACTCCCCTACCTTAAATACCTTTTTTACATACTGTTAATTTTTTTTTTTTAAACTTCCAAACCAAAGCAAGACTGTTCTTTGGGTGTTTTTTACCCCTTTCTCTCTATACATATATCTAATTCCTTTCTTTCCAAAAGCAGGGGGGAAGGTTTATTATTATTATTGTATTGGTTCTGTTAGCTATATATTTTGAGTCTCTGGGAAGATTAAGCTGTAATCAACACAAGGTAGCTGTAGAGAGCAAAGTAATAGTAAGTACCAATTTTTTATTTATTTTTTACTATATTGCACTGTGATGCTACTGCTCTTCCAAGGGAAAACAGAAATGAAGACATAACTACATGAAGAATGCTAAACTGTTAAGAGCTACAGCAACAAACTGCTAAGAGCTTGCTTCCTTACACCAGGCAACACCTATTAATTAGGTAACCCAGTTTGACTTAAAAAAAAATTCACAGACACTAAAAAGTAAAAAAAGATAAACAATGAACAAAGTTCTTAAGTAGCAGAAAAACCTGAAGTGTACCATCTTGACAGCATAACTACTTCTACAAGCCCAGGCAACCAACAGCATGGAATGATGAGAGCTTTTCTGGCAACTGTCATCTTTCAAAAGGCACTCATTCTTTCTCCACCCTGCTATGAAGACACTTGCCTGGCTGGAATGTGACTTATTGGCAAAACAATGTTATGCTGGAAAAGGCAGCAATATCCTGCAGCATTGCTCCAAGGAAACAGTCACTGCCTGTCACTCCATCCAGGAAGTATTATAAGACATTAAGACCAAGATAAGGGGAATATAAAAGACTGTCACAAAAGCTAAAGATAAAAATAATGGGGGAAGTGATACTGCAGGCTATTATGAGAAGATCACAAGCCAAACTAAGACTCTCACTAACCCTTGAAAAATCAAGTTCAAAGAATAGAGTCAATATCATTCCCATTCATCCAGGACTTGTTAGCATTCTTAGCCTGCAACTGTGTTTAAGATGATGAATATAATTAACAAATTGCTATGTGTCTGGAAGCAACATCCCTGTGCTAACTGCTTCAGAAACCTGTAACACAGGAAAAAGCCACACCAAAACAACAGAAGATGATCATCAAATTCCACAAAATTCAAGTTTGCTTTGAAAGCCAGTTTTGAGAAGGTTTGTTTTCATCAAAAAACATGACGCAGAGTCATATGAGCCAAGAAAAGGAGGAAACAGCATCAAAACCACAGATGAAGGGGCTGTAGGAAGAAAAGAACAAAGGCAGCTATGTAACACAAACAATTCTAATATTTTTATGTGAACTCAAATAACAAATTGCCTACAAAAGTATTCATAGCTGCTCAAGTAAGACAGAGTGATAAACTGTCCTATCTAAGCCTTCCAGAAAGAAATCGTGATTTAAGCCATTCTCCTGCCAATAAACCCTGGCTGCTACTTGAAAGAACTTCTTTTGCAGAAGTTGAAGGTTGTCAGAAAAAGGAAAAAAAATTCTCTGAAATACAGTGAGCAGCTGGGAAGGAAGACAGCGAAGACCAACACCGGATGTGGAAAGAGTCAAAGTTCTATCTGTGTGACAATGGCACAACTGAATCAATCCACCTCAACACAGACCCTTCTGGGAGGAGGGAAAAAGGAGAGGATAGAAAGGGACAAAGTTGCAGTAATCTTCAAGTTCTTTCACATCTAAATTCTACCAGGCAGACCACTCTCCAAAGCAGACAGAAGAGTCAGTCACAGTCCCTTAGCCTTGGTTTGAAAGCCTTTATAGAACAGTAGAGAAGGATTTGAGTAAGGCTGTCAGACCTCAAGCTGGTGCACTGCCCTATCTTTTTACATTTCAGGTTGACATAAAATCAGTCTGTATTTGTGTATTTCTTCCCATGCTTACTGCAGACAAAAAGGGGCACCGATAGCAAGCATTAATCTGCGCAAACACCTTCATGTTCTGCTTATGGTGACAGATTTAGAATTACACGTGAAAAAACCCAACCAATCCGAAGAGTCCTAGAAGCATCACCTATGGACTCCAGCATCAGAGCTGTTCTAGACTAAAGGAAATCTCTAGAAGAGAACCAAACCTGAAGAAGTCAAAAGAAGAGACTGGATGGAGAGCAACCAGGCAGAGAAGGATGTGGGGGGACAGGTCAACAGGCAATTGAACATGAGCCAGCAGTGTACCCAGGTGACCAAGAAGGCCAATGGCATCCTGGCCTGTATCAGGAATAGTGTGACTAGCAGGACCAGGGAAGTCATTCTGCCCCTGTACTCAAGATGTGGCCTTACCAGTGCTGAGTACTGTGTTCAGTTCTGGACCCCTCAATTTAAGAAAGATGTTGAGGTGCCGAATGTACCCAGAGAAGGGCACCAAGGCTGGCGAGGGCACTGGAGCACAGCCCTATGAGGAGCAGCTGAGGGAGCTGGGGTTGTTCAACCTGCAGAAGAGGAGGCTCAGGGGAGACCTTACTGCTCTCTACAACTACCTGAAAGAAGGTTGCAGCCAGGTGGGCGTTGGTCTCTTCTCCCAGATACCCAGTGACAGAACAAGAAGACACGGCCTTAAGCTGTGCCAGGGCAGATTTAGACTAGAAGCTGGGAAGAAATTCTTCATGGAAAGAACGGTTGGCATTGGAATGGGCTGCCTGGGGAGGTGGTGGAGTCACCAACCCTGGAGGTGTTTCAGAGGAGTCTGGATGAAGCACTTAGTGCCATAGTTTAGTTAATTAGAAGGGTTAGGTGATAGGTTGGACTCGAAGGTCTTTTCCAACCTGGTTAATTCTGTGATTCTATGAAAAGATAGTTTAGGTCCAACAATCTAAGTTTATTACGTCATCCAAACATAAGACACTCAAATATGACCATGTAATTAGAAAGTTCAAAACTATGACTTGTCTATAAAGAATCTATTTTTACCAGTTATGCTGGAAAACTAAAGTGATGTCATTCTCCATTTAGACATTCTTTTCCCGGAATACAAGAAGCCTTTTCCTTTTAGCAGAGGATTCTCCTAAAGTTAACCTTAAAATCCACTCATCATTTTTTCTGTTAATAACCTAGTATTTGTGTATAACCCATTTGTGTAATAACCTATACATACACACACACACACATATATATAAACCCAAAACTGTATTAAATGCTTTCACACAGACATGACTAAGTTTACAGTTGTCAGCTGCATTCAATAAGCAGTAAGATGACAACAGTGACAGCTTAAACAGAGGCAGTGCATGTAGAGAAATAACATCTCAGCAGACCAAATAACACAGGTGTAGCGTCTCACTCCTCCTCCCCTGTCCATAAAAGTTGCTGTAATAGAAAGATATTACTAATAGCTATAAAAAATCCTGCCTCAAATTCTTAGACCAACACTGCTGCTATCACAAACTAAATGTATTTACGAATGAATTCGAATCAGACTCTGGAGAAACTGCATGGAGAAATATGACACCATTGAACTGACACACAGGAGGAGATGTTTTAGCTTAAATTCAGAGGCTGTAATATTGCAGAGGCCAGGATTGTCATGCCCCTTTTTTGGTCATTATGTAGACAAAGCTGAAAACATATAAAATAAATCTTAGAAAACAAAAAAAGCCCCTAACATTCAGAACCTAACAGAAGACAGGTGCTGAGGAAAATCTGTCTCCCAAGCACTCTGCACAGGCACAGAGTTCACTCCTATGTACTGTAAAGCCAAATGGTGTTTAATGCCCCTTACATCTTTCTCCTGATCTCTAAGGAAAATGAATATAACTGGTAAATATATACTCCTCTTTAACTGCTTTAGGAAGACAAAGCATACAAGCAATTTGCTACAGCTTTTACATTAGAATATAAAAATAAAACCACTGGATGAGCTGCAGGCTGCTAGACAATATCCACTCTCTGCCCTGCGTGAGCTCTCCAGAAGCAGGAAACCAGAGCATCTAGATCAGGGCAAGGAAGGCAGGCACAAAGTATTACAGAACTCCTTTCAGGTGAACAAGCAATGGAGAAATACAGGATCTAAAAGGAGAAGCAAGAGCTCTGTATAAGAGATTTCATCGTGAAGTGTCAGCAGAAGAAATCAAATGAGTCATGAGAACAGTTCCAGCTCTAAGGACCCCCTACACAGCAGCACCCTCTAATCAGCCAGGAGAAATAATGAAGCAGAGAAGAAAAAAGACAGTATGACTTGAATGCACAAACTGGAATTCAATATGAAATATTCAACCACCAACTTCAGCTGCTGCACAGTAAGGAATAAACACTTCTTTTTGCTCAGTATGAAATGAAAGACAACTTTAGCTTGGCTGATTGAATTGCTTCCCTGACTGGGTGCTCTTACTGTGTGAACATTATCTGCAGAGGAACACACCTCTCTGCAGGCATTTGCCTGGCTCTGTGAATGAAGAGTTTACCATCTTTCGTTTCCCCAAAAGAACAAGACAACTAGACAAATGAAAATGGACTAGTGGAAATATTAGTCTACGCTTGCAATGCAGCTGGCTCACAAAATGGGCCCAGCACCCCCTATATTTCTTCCAAACCAAAAAGCTGCTTGGGAACATCAACTAGGCGTTGACTCTTCCGCATTATTTCTTCTCATTTTCATCTAACACAAACAAGGCCACAATGACAGGGGAAGACACTCACTGACACTGTACTTCTGAATATTTAATTGCTGGAACATGAAATGACAGCTTCAAAAAAAAAAAACATTTGAAAGACCAAAAAGTCTACCACCACTTAACGTCAGAAAGCAATTAATATTTTGCTTTTCTGGGAATGGCTAGTGTTAGCAGTGTCCTTCAAAAGAGGACTTCACCACGACACGAAGGAACTTGAAGCTGTAACATGCCAACTCAACTATGTGCCACTGCAGTAAGTGAAGGTGAAAGTTATACCAGCAAATTTGACAGCATCCTGTAACTGGCAGAAGCAACAAAAAGTCCAGATTCTTGAGGAGTTCACGGTTTCTGTCAAACACACCTCTCTATGATGTGACTATTGTAGACTATTTCTGTGACCACTGCACGATTGAATGATCAGAGGGCTGGAGCAGCTCTGCTATGAGGACAGGCTGAGAGAGTTGGGGGTCTTCAGCCTGGAGAAGAGAAGGCTTCGAGGAGACCTGATAGTAGCATTCCAGTATCTGAAGGGGGCCTACAGGAAGGCTGGGGAGGGACTATTCACAAGGTCTTGCAATGACAGGACAAGGGGCAATGGGTTTAAACTGGCAGAGGGAAGATTTAGACTAGACATCAGGAGGAAGTTGTTTACAGTGAGGGTGGTGAGGCACTGGAACAGGTTGCCCAGGGAGGTTGTGGCTGCTCCCTCCCTGGAGGTGTTCAAGACCAGGTTGGATAAGGCCTTGAGTGACCCGTACTAGTGGGAGGTGTCCCTGACTAGGGCAGGGGGTTGGAACTAGGTGAACCTTGAGGTCCCTTCCAACTTCACCATTCTAGGATTCTATGATCCACAACATACACAAAGAATGGAAAATATTAGTGAAATATTTTATGTGTCCAGGGAAAACCTCATACTTAAAATAGAAATCTAGGCTGAAGACAGCCTAGAAAGGTCATGTTCTCTTTTCTGTGAAAATAACATTTTAATCTAAATTCAAGAGTTTCTGGTATAATCTGCCATCTAAACAAACAGTTACTGCACTTCAATTTATTGGCAAGGGTTTACAATAAATTTGTTTACTGGGATTACAACAGGTATCGCTACAAGGCCAAAAGCAGATGCTGGAGAGCAGACTTCAAAAATGTCAGGAGAATCGCTCAAAAGGAAATACAGTGACTTACAGAAGTGCTCTTCTAAGGTCTGGATGCCGTCATTCCTAATTTTGACATGATGCCATCAGCTGCCCTTAGAGGAAACTATGCCCTTCAGAAACTCAATCACCAAAGTATTAAAAAAAAACAAACAAAAACAAAACTCGAAAGAAAAACCCAACCCCAAACCCAAACAACATCAGAGGAAATTCAGCTAACATGACAAAGTTGTCTAGATAGAGAAAGCAAAACAACATGAACAAAGCTGGCTGTCTCCCACAGCCTTAGACCAAAGAACTAAGACCTGCAAAGCCTCTTTGTGGTTCCTCTTCTCTCTCAAGATTTGAAGGCTCTAATAAACTCTTGGCTTCCCATCTGTTCCACAGGAGAAAAAGAGTCTCCCTTTTTTTTGTCTAACCAATCATTTAAATCTGTTTGAGACAGCCAGATATGCTGAAGGTAGCCTAACGCGTCCTTAATTTTCATAAGAGAAATTACAAGAACTATTTGTAGCAATCACTGCTCTAATTATTGCCTCAGTGACCTAAATTAACTGTTTCCTTTCACAAAGCCTCAGATGTCTTTGATCGGTAAATGGCAGGAAGCCAGAAAGCAGCCTTGTGTTGACAACATACTCAAGCGCAAGTGCCAGGCAGCACACACACTTACTCAAAATCTTCAAATTCCAGATCATTTCCCTCCACGGATGGGCTTGAGTTCTCTGAAGTGGAAGAGGATGAGGAGGAAGAGCGGAGACGGTTTTGTTGGTACCGCATAGAGCGCTGTCGAATACTGTCTCTCCGCGAGAGGTACTGGATCATCCTCTGAGCATAATACGCAGCAGGAGACAACCTGAGCAGGAGGGAGGTAGGAAGACACTCATTACACAAGTACAGGTGACAGCCAGTCCTAATTTTCCTTTTAAGCTCCATGCCATGGTAGCAACAGCCTGCTGCAAAACTGGCTGGCTGCATTTGTGTGGGTTAGGAACTTTCTCCACACACACTATTGAGATTTACCAGATCAGCTCAGATGGCTTGGAAGTAAGATAAAGCTAAATTTACAGAAAAGCTAAATTTGCAAGCATATCTATACACAATATAATTACAAGTATTTACAATTATATACAAATTAGAAATAATACAGAAATCTAAATTCCCTTCCAGAAAAAGAAACCACCTAAAAGAGGCTTAAAGCCTCTATTTCCCTTCCTTTCCTGACAGAAACCAAAAAAACCAGCAAAGTGTACTTGTTAGCCAAGATTAGTGGAAGATATTGGAGTGGAGCAAAGGGGGAGTGAAAAGGGAGAAGCAACCCAGAGCAAAGTGGGGCAAATTATTTACATTTTGGCTTTTCATCCCTTTCAGCAAACCAGTGAACGATATAGACTTCATCATTATTTTCTTTTTACAACCAATGACTTCATTTCTCTCATTAAAATATTCCAATTGGCCTCAAAACAGCACTATCCACACCTCTATATCATTCATTGTTTTGCATAAAATTATCTAACCTAAAACAATCCCTGAGTATATAAAGCAAGCATAGAGAAGTAATTTTCCCTTTATAAACTGCACTCCCACATGATTCACATGTAGTGCAAACAGAAGCACAGCAGAGCACCTGTGGACAAAAAACTCATCCACAGTACAGAGAAGTATGCTCCTCAAAGTTGATTGGAGCTCCCTGTTTCATTTATTACAAGTTCACATAACTAACCCCAGCAAGTTTCCCTGATAAGAATCAATCTCACTCCCAATTCAAATTCTGTTTGCAATGCTGAACATCAGCTATGTTCAACCAACCACTGAAGGTGCTGCTGTTCTGAGGGTACTTATAGAGCACCATAGGTATTGACTATAAGAAAAAGAGGTTTAACAGCTTTAACTACTTTGTAATCCACATGGTAGGGATTTCATACCACAGCAATTTCATTCAGCCTACCAGATGAATGGTAGGAGGAGCATCAAAAGCTTTGTGGTCCACTTGAAAGAAAAGCCTTCCTCTGCATTTAGCTCTTAATTCTGTCTCATGCGTAACTTGGTCTTTGTTTGCATCAGCCTCAGTATTACAAATATCCTTAGGTAGGTAAAATTATTTTCCTGCTCTGCATATATCCACACCTCCTGGCACACACTTTGAGACACAGTTCACTCAGTATTGAAGTCCAGACTCCTTGGATACTTCAATAGTAATTTCTTCAGCCCTATTTGGATTAGACTCAAACACTAATTTGAGAGGAGGAGAGGAGATGACAACTCCCTCAAGTAAGTGAGACATCAAGAGGTCTACACCTTTAACTCCTAGCAGCCTCCCTGCCTCCTCATCCCATACATGTGTTTAATTTTGTTCTTTTTTACTCAAGTTACTAGACTGGTACTTTCCAGGTTCATGAAAATACAATCTTAATTTCCTGCAAAGAGCACCACAGGCAAGAAACTGATAATGGACAATGCAGTCCTAATTTTTAATCTGTAAGTGTGAACAGCTTTGAACAAAGAAAAATAAAACAAAACCATTCAAACGAACAGTGAATTCCAAGGGACACTCCCGAGATTAAAATATTCTCATTTGCAATCATAGAGAGGTGACCTGTCTATCTCACAGGAATACTACCCATCTTCAGAACAGTTTCCACTGTAAAAGGAATTTAGCTTGATCTCACTATCAACTATGAAGACAACTCCTAAGGATACATTTAACTTTAGAGTTACCAATACACAGTTTCATTGTGTTATGCTGCAACCAGTGACAAAAACACAGCTCCACAATCATTTGTGACAACAGGATTACTGGAAAATATTGGGTTTTTTTCCTCCCTTCCAGAGAGATGCAGATTCTATGGCAATGTACTGGGAATAAGATTTTGCTTCTATTACAGAATCAACCAGGATGGAAAAGACCTATAGGATCATCAAGTCCAACCTATCACCTAACCCTTCTAATTAGGAAAGGCACTGGAACAGGTTGCCCAGGGAGGTTGTGGATGCTCCCTCCCTGGAGGTGTTCAAGGCCAGACTGGATGAGGCCTTGAGTAACCTGTACTAGTGGGAGGTGTCCCTGCCTATGGCTGGGGGTTGGAACTAGATGATCCTTGAGGTCCCTTCCAACCTTACCATTCTATGATTCTATGATTCTATGATTTTTGTCACCTTTTGGCTTGGGTTGGTTGATTTTACAACTGATTATCATCTCTTCCTGATTATCCTGCTGCTTTATAATACCAGAGTAAAGAAGGTTGAAACCATAAGCATAGCAGGAGTTGTCATGATTCACAGATTCATGGATTCATGCAATGGTTTAGGTTGGAAGGGACCTTAAAGGTCATCTTGCAATGCCAGGACAAGGGGNCCTCAACATCTTTCTTAAATTGAGGGGTCCAGAACTGAACACAGTACTCAGCACTGGTAAGGCCACATCTTGAGTACAGGGGCAGAATGACTTCCCTGGTCCTGCTGGTCACACTATTCCTGATACAGGCCAGGATGCCATTGGCCTTCTTGGTCACCTGGGTACACTGCTGGCTCATGTTCAGTTGCCTGTCGACCTGTCCCCCCAGGTCCCTCTCTGCCTGGTTGTTCTCCAGCCACTCTGTCCTCAGCCTGTAGCACTGCTTGGGGTTGTTGTGGCAAAAGTGCAGAACCCAGCATTTGGCCTTGTTAAAACTCATGGCGTTGGACTGTGCCCATCTCTCCAGCCTGCCCAGGTCCCTCTGCAGAGCCCTCCTGCCCTCTAACAGATCTACACATGCTCCCAGTTGGGTGTTGTCTGCAAACCTACTGACGCTGGACTCAAACCCCTCATCCAGATCATCAATACATAGATATAAACAGGACTGTGTCCAGATCTGATCCCTGTACCAGTAAGTTTCATATCCACAGCAGCCAACGATCAGAGCAGGTCTGACAAAGTGCTCTGCTACTATCTCTAAACTTGTATGACAATGGAAATTTCCATTTCATAGCGTTTCTAGTGAATGATTCCTAGAGCAGCACAAAAGAAAATGTACTAATTCTTCAAGAGATAGGTTGGATTAATATAGTTTTGACTGTGGACACCCATCAAGGACATTCAAATCTCCTGTTCCACCATACATTCAGGGCATATAAGCAAAATGCAGCAAGAAAAGAAGGAACTCGATGTCATGTAGACACAAGTGAGTCTTCCCTTAGGTTGCTCCCTGTACCCTATCAGGTTGCTATCTTGGTAAAAAAGTCAAATTTACCAGACCACAGGTTCTGGAGTCTAAAAACTTAGTCAATAAGCAACAAAAGGGTAAGGGGAATCACACACTCAGTTTGGTTTGGATTTCTCTTGGACCTTTTAAGCACTGTTTGATGAATAAAAGTTGCTCATGCTTAGGTAACAGAGTAGGTTTTGCTGTACAAACACAGCACTTCTTTCTACTCACCTGAAGAATTAATAGGTCAAATATAAAAAAAAGTATTACAGCACAGCACTCAATGAGAAGCTGTTCTCTTCTTTGGTCTTTTCCATAAGCCAAAAATCTCTGTGTATGCCTAAAACTAAGTCTATGGCATAGTATGTGCACATAGAAAAAGAAGGGAGCATGGAAACAAATCAGAGTTGGAAAACATGAACAATGGTCTCAGCAGCCCATCACTGTAATCACTGAATTTTTCTCTTCACTAATATCAAGGAAGTTTTACAGAAGGACAGGAACAATGAATTTTGCAGACATATAGCCTTCCCAAACCATGCAGCACATCACGAGAGAACAACATAATGATGCTTGTTACAAGAAAAAAGACTCCGCAATAAAAACTGGCCAGCATGGATGATGGTTCAGCTTCCTGACAGCACATGGTATATAGACTGGATAGACTGTGAAAAGCATTCAGAAGAAAAGACCTGAAGCTCAAGTCTGATACACAGAGAAAGGTGTGAGGGATAAAATATGAAAGAGTAGGGCAAAAACATATTCAAAGCAATAGACGACAAAATTTATCTTTACAATTAAGTCCATGCAGGGGAAGGTTGGAGGAAAAAAAAAAAAAAAAAAAAAAAATNGCCTTTGGAATAAGTTACTACACAAATCCTGACTAGAGCTGAGACCCTTAGCTGTCCTGGAGAGAGGAGAAGGCTGCAAAGCAGCAAAGAAACGCTGATTAGCATTAAACAAATCTTTTCATTCATCTATTGAACACAACTGCAAAACAGCCTCCCAACTAAAGTTAGGGCCTAAACACATACGAACCACAGCAGGCTGCCCAGTCCTTTTATCTCTCTCCTGTGTTTCTGATAAAGCAGCAGCAAAACACAGGCAGAGATTATCCAGTAATTCCCATACTAAGTTGTATCCACAGGACAGTATGTTGCATTTGACAACAACGCAGCAACTAAATTAACCTTATCTCTGAAGTGACTGGATCCCATTTACTGAAGCAGATGGTTAAGAGGAGGTTGCCACACATGACCACCACAGAAGAAGGCAATGAGTGGGAGAATTGCTGCAGTGCAAAATCCAGGACTGTCTCATCCAACAACCACGTCATCAAGTAGTGCATTCTCTAGGTACACAGTGCTGCTGCCTGGCCAGTGAGAAGTGGAACTGAGGAATGGAAGTATTTTGCTAGTGTTAGTAAGGTTCAAGTGTCCTGCTCTAAATGGCATCACAAATACTAAACAGTGAGCTACTACACAGTAGTATCCACAGCTACAGGCATCTAAGCAGCTGGTTGTATTTATGGACAACACTGACATTTCTACACAAGTGTTTCTTGTCACTGTTCTCCAGTTCAGTATCTTCTGAGGAATTAAATTAAAAATTCATCACAAGAACATCAACTGAAGAATGTCTACACCAAATTTCCCAAGACAGTCACAAGAACCGGTCCATCTGCATCCAAAAGCAATGTCATTGAGGTTTCCCACTCTTTAACCCCACAATGATGCTGATACCCAGGATGTTCACTGACACTGTTATAGCTCACATTTCTAAATGTCTCTCAGCCAGTAGACATGTTTTAAAGCAGATACCCGAGTGCTGTTATTAATTTCGTTGTTGCTATCTACAGTGGCATACCTATCACCAGCTACTGAGTTGAAGGCAATGCTGGTAGCAAACACTAACTTCTGGTTGCTTCCATTCCACTTAAACCTTCAACTCACAGGTAACATTTGGCCTGACAGTCTCTTTCCCAGTAACTTTCTATCAGCGTAGGGTTTGTTTTTTTTAAGAGGCATACCCACCAGTTACTCTTGTGATACTTCATAAATGCAGTCTGGGAGCATTTTTTGAATATTTATTTATAAATATTTATTTTATTTTAAAATATTTATTTTGTATGTGTGTTCGTGTGTGTGTATACATATATAGCTCTTTGACAAAAGTTTAGGTTCCTCTGCAGATTGTTTTCAGAGCTCAGAACATATTTGGACATGGCACTTGGTGCCATGGTCTAGTCTTGAGGTCTGTGGTGATGGGTTAGACTTGATGATCTTTGAGGTTTCTTCCAACCTTGGTGATACTGTGAAATATGGAAACTGTGGAGAATGACAGAGCAGCCAAGCCTTAGAGAAGTTCAGCAAGGCCACAGAGAAAGACTGCTGCAGTACACATCAAAATATTCACTCTAAAACTGAGGGAACTTCCAAAAAGTGTCCTCTCTGCCTCAATCCTGGTCTGGGTTATTCATATACAGCACCACTATAGACAGTAGATGCAGAAACAAAACAGACAACACACTCAGAAATAAATTCATCAGATCATGTGGTTAAAGAAAGTCCCAAAAACCTCCATTGGAGACCGGTTGGTCGTAAGGAGTCTGCTTTCATGTATGTATGTATATGTACGTGTACCTGTTAAATATATATAAGAGCGCATCCACACACATATATATACAGATGTATATTTCACCTTTGTTTCACTGTTCAACACTTTTATTTAAGAACACATGAAAGTTGTAACTTTTGGTAATGCTGCTACACAAAAAAGCTCAAAATGCAGTAACATTCCTTTTAATTACATCCCTAATTCCTAATAAGTTAAAGGGACACTTGAAGACATCCCACCAGACTAGCATATCACAAGGTTTATTGAGGAAGACTCTAGAATCTTGCTCTATTCAAACATCCAGCCTGTGGTAATTATGCATCTATGAACCTCAGGCTCTAAGAAGAATAGTGACACTTCCTGGAACAATTAACCCTCTTCAAAGAAGTTTTCATGCTGGACTTTTCTCCATAGCTCCTTGCAAATTCAAGCTATCGCAGTTTCCACCACAAATCTAAACTGTCACATGAAGATCATCTTATTCAGAGGGTTGGAGCACCTCTGCTATGAAGACAGGCTGCAAGAATTGGGTTGTTCAGCCTGAATAAGAGAAGGCTCCAGGGAGAACTTAGAGCTGCTTTGCAACATCTGAAGGAGTTCCACAGGAAGGCTGGGGAAGGACTGCTTAGAAGGGCCTGTAGTGACAGGACAAGGGGCAATGGTTTGAAACTGGAGCAGGGTAGATTTGACTTCCACATAAGGAGGAAGTTCTTTGCAACAAAAGTGGCGAAATATTGAAACAAGTTGCCCAGAGATGCGGATAAGGACCCTGGAGACACTGAAGATCACATTCAATGCAGTCCAGGGAAGCCTGATCTATGTGTCTCTGCACACTGCGGGGGGGGGGAAGGGGGGTTGGACAAGGTGACCTTTCAGGGTCCCTTCCAAGCCAATGCAATCTGTGAATATAATTTCAAAAAAGCCTTCATGTAGAAAAATATTTTTTGACAATGTTCCTTACGCTAGGAAACATCTCAGACACAGATCCCTTTCCATGCATTTTATTGAGCTTCATAAAAACCCAAACCAGATTCAGCAACCTAGGCAAGAGCCTCCTGCCTTTCTTTTTAAAAGGACAGCTCCCAGAGAGCCAGAATCAGCTCTTACAATCCCTATTCAACAGATCTGCCTACTTTGGATTACGCATTCGAGAAATAAGGAATAGCGCACTTCCAACCACTTAGCAGCTCCAGGTGTTCCTAACTTGAACTGAATGCAGTAATACCTTTTAATTAACATCTGTAAAATACCCTTTTCATCAGGTCCAATGCCTCTGCCAAAGCAGGATCACCTAGGGCAGGTTGCACAGGAACTCATCCAGGTAGGTTGTGAAAGTCTCCACAGAAGACAACTCCATGGCCTCTCTTGTCAGCCTGTTCCAGCACTCCACCATCCCCACAATAAAGTGTCTCCTTGTGTTGAGGTGGAACCTCCTGTATTCTAACTTGTATCCATTGTTCCTTGTCCTACCACTGGGGATTACCAAAAACAGACTGTCACCTTCATCTTGATACCCACTCCTCAGACAGCCATCGATAAAATCTCCCCTCAGTCTTCTCAAGACTAAGCAGCCCCAAGTCTCTCATTCTTTCTACATAGGAGAGATGTTCAAGTCCCTTAATCATCCTCACAGCTTTCCATTGGACTCTATCCAGTAGATCCCTGTCTGTCTTGAATTGGAGAGCCCAAAGTTGGGCGTAATATTCCAGGTGTGGTCTCTCCAGGGCAGAGTAGAGGCGGAGGAGAACCTCCCTAGACCACATTTTTCTTAATCCACCCCAGGATACCACTGGGTCTCTTGGTCACATAAGCACATTGCTGGCCCACGCAGAACTTGCTGTCCACTGGGCCTCCAAGGTCTTTCTCCATGGAGCTACTTTCTAGTAGGACAATCCCCAATCTGTACTGGTGTCTGGTGTTATTCCTCCACAAAGCAGGACTCTACACATGTCCTTATTCAACCTCTTGAGGTTTGCCTTTGTCCAGCTCTCCAGCCTGTTCAGATCTCACTGAATGGTAGCACAGCCTTACAGTGTATTATCCATTCCCCCGCCCCAGTTTCGCATCACACTGATATGCAAGATGCAAAAACTGTTGTTAATGATGGAAAAAAAATTTTAAAAAACTACCAAACCACAACTAAAGCAGTTTAGATTATTTTCTTACAATAGTATTCCTGAACTGTCCTTGATGACAAACCCTAGCAGCCTTCTACCCATGCAGCTATGTTACAGGTTCCCCAAGAGGTTAAAATCAGATGTACTTCACACTTAGTAAATTTTCCTCATTCATAACTTCGTTAAACCCATCTGAAGAGATCTTATTTGCCATGATTTATCCTTTGAAAACTTCCAAAGCTGCTTGCTGTTCACGATTCTATCATTTCTTCTGACAGAGTCTCTGGGTCACATCATCCCATCTGTTGCTTTCTTAGTACGCTAAGTAAAACCACAAAGATCACTCCTTTCCATTTTTGATAACTCTGCCATGTCTGCTTTTTCTGGTCCTCTGAAACACACCCACCTCTTCTGGAGATCAAGCAGCACTGCAGGTGTTTCTGTATCTAATGGCAATGATTCATGACTCAGAAATTGTCAGAATCTTTTTCTTGAGCATCCATAACGTCCTGCTTACATCTTCTCTCTCACAGATACATTTATGGAGACATTCCACTCTCCCAAGCACATTACCTGCTCACACCAGTTCTTAACTGCCTTTACTGCATTCTTCCTTACTCCTGAATAGACTGGGGTTTTTTCTGCATTTCTTTGAAATGTCACATTTGATATCTTCTCACTTACTGTTGGACCTGCTTGTTACCTAGCCCTCTCCATCCTAAATCCTTTTAGGAATCACTACGTGCTTACTTCAACAGCAATTTCTTCCTCTTTTTCTGATTCTCTCTCAGACCTAACAGCATGTTCTCATTTGGTTTGCACCCTGCTCCCATGGCAAGTTCCCGAGGAGGACATGGGTCCAATATTAGAACTATTCCCAAAGGATTCAGTAAGTTATGCCATTTTGTCTGTTTAGATTGCATTTAGCTCTTACCTAGCTGGATCTGGGTAGATTGGATGTTCCCGGGACCCCACTCCATCATAGCGAGATAATGAAATGAGGGAAGACTCCAATAACCTCCTAGAAAGGAAGGGGAAGGGGAANAAAGGACAAAGTCAAAGACCATCCAGTAACATCCTCCCTACTAATGCCCTATTTTCTGAAACCTCTTTAGACTATTTCTATCATCAGTGCAGAGAATTCTGTAACACCTATAGCAGGAAAGAAGAGCAGCCCCAAATCCACTTCCAGTTTCAAGAGAACAGCGCAGATGGCTACTTCTCCTTTGCAGAGAAGTCATCCCAGTTTGTCACATCCATAAACACTAAAAGCTGCAATGGCCATCTGTCAAATTCTCACCTACTCAAGTGGCTGCACATGAAATGGGTCACAACAAAGGACATACCTTGGCATGTGGACTCTAAAGGGCAGCACTAGTGTTTATACATAGTAAGAGATTCAACATCAGTTCAAGGCTCAGAAAGAGATGTTTTCAGCTACCAAAAAGAAGTTTGTTTCCTTTGTATCTTACTCAGTCACAGCCAGAGATATAAAAAAATTGTGCCAGAAGCAAATGCATTCAAATGCAGCCAGACAGCTTGAATATGCAAGTGAGTCTGAGTCATGAAGGCAGTAGAATCAAAAGTATATAGCAGGAACATGTCCTCCACTATGGTTTCTACATGAAACTCTATCTAGTTTCTTGTCATAAAAGCAGAGGATGGCATTGTTTCAAGCCTGACTCATTCAAACCTGTTGCAGCCATTAGATTAAACAAGAGAGATGATTTGGGGTGGGTATGGAGAGTGGAAAAATCCAGCTGTCAAAGTTTATAAGGCTGTTGAGTTCCTTTTCAAGTATTTTTGCTTTGGAACTCCTGTTAAATTCCGGGTTCCAGTCTTTTAACTCAGCAAAAGCTGCCGTGTTTTGAAAATCAAAACAGGACCAACACTGCATCTGTTCTATTCACCCACACACACAAGTGGTGAGAAAGACTTGGACTGATCAGTCTTTGACCCACACACTGTAGTCTGCAGTTAGCATTTGCAATGCAGGACCATTGCATCAAGACAGAAAGCAGGAAGGACTAGATATAATCCCCACCCAACTTCTCATTTATAGTCATCTAAAGACAGTAGAAATACAAATGAGATGTTGTTGGTTTGTCTTTTTTTCCTCAAACAGTAGCAGCTCCCCAATCAACATTTCAAGACAACTCTTTATTGCCTTCCAGCAATAAAAATAAACCTAAAATTTACTTAAAACTTTACCTTATAAATCTAGAATACAGAAAACAGCAAGAGATCACTCTAGTTACTTGGAAATGCAGGTATCAGTTGGAGAGACTCAGTGCTTGCTCCGAAGCACTGGGATGCTACAGAAAGTAAAGAGTTCTGTCCTCTCTAGTACAACGTTACTTGGCAACCATTTGTCTTATTCAATAGCAGTTATTAAATGTCTTAAACTTTGAGATTAATTAATTCCCCAGGTTACAGAGCCAAAAGTTCTAACCCTCAACACTGCTAGATATTAGGAATTCTTTGGCTCCCCTGGAACCCATCATACTTCAGTCCTGCCTTACTTTGCAAACTCTCCTGATTCAAGCATGTAAGTCAATACAACACATGCTAAAGCAGATAATTCATAGAATCATAGAATCATAGAATAGTAAGGTTGGAAGGGACCTCAAGGATCATCTAGTTCCAACCCCCTGCCATAGGCAGGGACACCTCCCACTAGTACAGGTTACTCAAGGCCTCATCCAATCTGGCCTTGAACACATCCAGGGAGGGAGCATCCACAACCTCCCTGGGCAACCTGTTCCAGTGCCTCACCACCCTTACTGTAAAGAACTTCCTCCTAACATCTAGTCTAAATCTCCCCTCTGCCAGTTTAAGCCCATTGCCCCTTGTCCTGTCATTGCAGGACCTTGTAAATAATCCTTCCCCAGCCTTCCTGTAGGCCCCCTTCAGATACTGGAAGGCTACTATCAGGTCCCCTCGAAGCCTTCTCTTCTCCAGGCTGAAGAGCCCCAACTCTCTCAGCCTGTCCTCATAGGAGAGCTGCTCCAGCCCTCTGATCATCTTTGTGGCCCTCCTCTGGACC
>VWZE01002984.1:91960-110375 GCA_013396675.1 Eubucco bourcierii
GTGGGTGGATCTCATCAGGCCCCATGGACTTGTGCACATTCAGGTTTCTTAGGAGCTCATAGACATCATCTTCTACTATAGTAGGCAGATTTGCCTGCTCCCAGTCCTCACTTTCACCCTCTGCAACTTGGACATTGTGGTTGGAGCCCTTGCTGTTAAAGACTGAGGCAAAGAAGTCATTGAGCAACTCAGCCTTGTCCATGTTCTTTGTCAGCAGCTCTCCATTTTCCTTCTGTAAGGGTCCCACATTGTCCCTAGTTCTCCTCTTCTCACTAATATACCTGTAGAAGTTCTTCTTGTTCCCTTTAATGTCCCTGGCCAATTTCAATTCGAGCTGTGCCTTAGCTTTCCTTACCACAGCTCTGGCTGCACGAACAGTATCTTTGTATTCATCCCATGTCCCCCGTCCTCGCTTCCATTCTCTATAAGCCTTCTTCTTGCTTTTGAGTGTATCCAGAGCCTTCTTCTTGCTTTTGAGTGTATCCAGAACAATTCAGAACAAACAGTGCAGCAGCTTTATGTGGTAGACCTGAAGTCCTATACATGAGATATACCTACCACACGCATCACATACAAACTACTTTTATCCCTTCTGGGGGAAAGGTAAAGAGACTAAAATTATCAAAAAGGATATTCTACCTTTTAAACCAGATGGCTCATTTCTAAACCACAGACTCTGAGATCAGAGACCATGTTGTTCCTACTACAACATGCTTTTTAGCAGTCTGCCCTTCAGAGTAATTTATGCAGAGCACTCCAAATCCAGCAGTTAGCAAGCAGCCTGGATATGCAGCAGAAGCTGCCGTGATGGACAGTCCAGGGATTAATCAGGAAGAAAGAGCTTCCACAGCACATAGATCCCAGCAGGGTCTGTCCCCGTTTGAGCTAGAACAGAACTAATTCTGTTCAGTGCTTTTACTTTTCAGCTTGGTCTGTTCTAAGTGACTACACTTTCTGAAGCTAATGGTATATTTTTTCAGAATGTCTGCTTCTAGCAGTGAGAAGATTTGATGTTTACAGTTACTTCCAAGGATTGGTCTGCAGAAAGGTTCATGCCTTGCTTGAACTTGCTCCTGTGGAGACCAAGGTCACTGCTAAATCTCGTGTACTACATTGTGGGTGCAGCAAGTAAAAGACCACGGTTGCAGAAAGAAGTGGACATAATACATGACCCTAAACTGAGCAAAGGATTCCATTCCATGGATGTCATATTTGGTCTAAAGCTGAGGAATCACACTAGTCGAGCTTTGTTCTTCAAGGGTCAGAGTCTATGGAAGACTCCCAGTCCTCATACTTCTGACTCCAGTTCCTGAATCTGGTTCCCATCTGCTGCTGAGTGTGGTCACAGCATCAGTGGTGGTAGTAGTGAAACTGCCACCAGGAAGTTTGGGGTTGATACTGGTTTGTGGCAGTTTATGTATGTCTCATTTTATTATTTTCCTTAAAGCTGTTTTAGTTTTCTTCTCCAGCCCATAAGTTTGTCTCTCTTATTCCCTTTCTCTTCCCCTTTGGGGAACATCTGTCATTTTCCTAGTGGCCATCCCAGCCCCAACCTCTGACAGGGCCACGAGTCCAAAGCCAGTAGCTGCCTCCTTAAAGATGCAAGCAATCTTAACACAATACAAAAGTGCTTTGTCTGATGTCATTTTCTTGTGATGTCTACAGCACCCTGGATAATGCGCACACAAATAAACCCATTGTCCCTATCAAAAGTCCTTGTGCCTATACACTAGACATGCCATCCTCTTGCCCAGCTTTTCAGGGTCTATCCACTAAATGACGAAATAAAATCAGAGCCAGAATGGCAGATGACCAGCACACGCTGCAAGACCCAGTTTGAAAGCAGTCTCCAGGTATTCTGTAGCCATGTTTCTCTTCTCACCTTCAGATAGGTTGGCAATTTCTGAGTCAGTGCTTTTCTCAGATAAGTTCACCTTCAGAAAGCACCCAGCAGCTGTGCTGAAGGAATTCACAACATATATCAAGCAGAGGACACCAGGAGGGTGTGGAAGTAGGAACAAGGCACATCTCATAGTAACTTGGTGTGGGTCTGCCAAGAGTCCTTCTGGTTGGTTTGGGAAAAGCACTCTGGGGAACCTACTGTTCTCATCTCTATGCCACATCCAATCCTTGAAATTGGTGCTTGAAGTACCTTGCTTTACCTGGTACCTCAGTTGAGAACTGGTGTATGTTACTTCAGTAAAACAGGAACCAATGGCTGCCTGAGCCACAGGATGGCCAAATATCCAGGTGAACTTTCTACAGGCCTCAGTGCAGCCTGCTACTCAACCCTGCTGAGAAGCAACAGGAGCTCCTGCTGCAGCTTTTGGAACACATCCTTCACCAGAAGGGCTCCCTAGAAGAGGAGCAGTTATAGGGTTGTGGGGAGCAGGATGATAAGCACACTAACAGAATCACAGAACATCAGGGGCTGGAAGAGACCTTGAAAGCTCATCCAGCCCAACACTCCTGCCAGAGCAGGATCACCCAGACCAGGTCACACAGAAACACGTCCAGGCATATCTTTAATATCTCCAGAGAGAGAAACTCCACACCTGCCCTCGGCAGCCTGTTCCAGTGTTCTCCCGCCCTCACAGGAAAAATATTCCTCCCCACATTTACATGAAACTTCCTATGCCTTAGCTTCCATCCATTTGCCTTCATACTGTCATTTGGCATCACTGAGCAGTGCCTGGTTCCATCCTCCTAGCACTCACCCTTTACATATTATAAACATTGATAAGGTCACCTCTCAGTCTCCTCCAAGCAGCACAGCCCCAGTTCCCTCAGGTTCTCCTTGTAAGAGAAATGTTCCATTCCCTTCATCGTCTTTGTGGCTCTGTGCTGGACTCTCTCAAGCAGTTCTATACCTCTCTTGAACTGGGGGGCCCAGAACTGAACCCAGTACTCCAGATGTGGCCTCACCAGGGCACAGCAGAGGGGCAGGAGAACCTCTCTCGGTCTACCAGCCACACACCTTCTAATACACTTGTAAAGGGTTAACCCTCTTGGGTGTGGGGAGTGGTCTGAACTCGACCTCAGGCCTGCTTGACCCCAGGTGTAGAAGTTAGCCCACTCCCATTTCCTGTCTGCAGAGCCCCTATATAAACAGAGGAACTTCCTGCTTCACTCTCTCCTGGCCTGCCTGCCTGATAGCACCACCTTGGTCCTGCTGCTCCTGTCCTACCACGTGGCCATTTTCTCCCTCAGGGTGGACATCCCTTCCTGAATCTACCTCCATCCATTGTCATCAATCTGGTTGTATATATATTTTTGTATCTTGTTTTTCCCTTCCCTATAAGTGTTTGTAACTCCCCTACCATAAATACCTTTTATTTATTGTTAAAGTTTTTTAAGTTCCAAATCTTTTAACTTCCTAATCCAATTCTTTTAACTTCCAAATGGGTGTTTTACCCCTTCTCTCTCTCTCTACATCTACTTCCTTTCTTTCCAAAAAGGGAGGGAGCGGGGAAGGCATCCTATTATTTTTTTACTGGTTTCTGTCAGCTATATTTTGAGTCCCCTGGGAAGCATAAACTTGAACCAATACAACACCCTAGAATGGCATTGGTCCTCCCGGGCACAACAGCACATTGCTGGCTCATGGGCAACCTCCAATCCACCAGGATCTCCACTAAATCCACCCCCCCAGGGACCCGCTCCAAGGCTGTGCTGTGCAAGCTAAGATGGACAGCCTTTCCAGTAGAGCTTTCCAGGCCTAGCCAAGACCAAACTCAGCTCCTGCGTGGTCTCACATT
Source organism: Eubucco bourcierii (assembly GCA_013396675.1). Taxonomy (NCBI): domain Eukaryota; kingdom Metazoa; phylum Chordata; class Aves; order Piciformes; family Ramphastidae; genus Eubucco; species Eubucco bourcierii. Next base: position 95,719 of record VWZE01002984.1, read on the forward strand.
GAAGCACATGAGCCACATGTTACAGCCACACTCAGTGGAGACAGGTAGTTCAGCTAACAGTAACTGCTAAACGCTGTAGCTGATTTGAAGCGTGATTCTTAGTTATCCTACAACCCTCCCAGACCACAACGCAATGAAAAGGTAGATATAAATACATAATAAGTAGATATAAATACATGAAGTAGGCAAAAACTAAAACCAGGCAACAAGCAGTGTCATGAGACCCAGATGGACCATCTAGGTGTTTAATGCTCCAGGATACAACAGTATCTCTACTGAAAGCAAAGTGCTAAACACAAATTTTTTTTTCTATGCTGAACTACTGAGGCCCAAGTTACAGACTGAAACACATTTGATACTGACAAATGGGTTCAATAATAGATACACTGCTGTAGTCATAGAATCATAGAATCATAGAATGGTAAGGTTGGAAGGGACCTCAAGGATCATCTAGTTCCAACCCCCTGCCATAGGCAGGGACACCTCCCACTAGTACAGGTTACACAAGGCCTCATCCAATCTGGCCTTGAACACATCCAGGGAGGGAGCATCCACAACCTCCCTGGGCAACCTGTTCCAGTGCCTCACCACCCTCACTGGAAAGAACTTCCTCCTAACATCCAGTCTAAATCTCCCCTCTGCCAGTTTAAACCCATTGCCCCTTGTCCTGTCATTGCAGGACCTTGTAAATAATCCTTCCCCAGCCTTCCTGTAGGCCCCCTTCAGATACTGGAAGGCTACTATCAGGTCCCCTCGAAGCCTTCTCTTCTCCAGGCTGAAGAGCCCCAACTCCCTCAGCCTGTCCTCATAGGAGAGCTGCTCCAGCCCTCTGATCATCTTTGTGGCCCTCCTCTGGACCCGCTCCAACACTTCCATGTCCTTCCTGTGCTGAGGGTTCCAGAACTGCACACAGTACTCCAGGTGGGGTCTGACGAGAGCAGAGTAAAGGGGCAGAATCACCTCCCTTGCCCTGCTGGCCACGCTTCTCTTGATGCAGCCTAGGACTCGGTTGGCTGTCTGGGCTGCATGTGCACACTGCAGGCTCATGTTGAGCTTTTCATCAACCCAGACTCCAAGGTCCTTTTCCTCAGGGCTGCTCTCCAGCCATTCACCACCCAGCCTGTATTTGTGCTTGGGATTGTGCCTACCCAGGTGCAGGACCTTACACTTGGCCTTATTGAATTTCATCAGGTTGGCCTGGGCCCAACTCTCCAGCCTGTCCAGGTCCCTCTGGATGGCATCCCTGCCCTCTAGCAAGTCGACTGTGCCACACAGCTTGGTGTCATCTGCAAACTTGCTGAGGGTGCACTCCATTCCTCTGTCCATGTCACTGACAAAGATGTTAAACAGCACTGGTCCCAGCACTGACCCCTGAGGGACACCACTTGTCACTGGTCTCCAGGTGGACATTGTGCCGTTGATCGCCACTCTCTGGGTTCGACCATCCAGCCAATTCCTTATCCAGCGAGTGGTCCATCCATCAAGTCCATGCTTTTCCAGTTTGGTGACCAGGATGTCATGTGGGACAGAGTCAAATGCTTTACTCAGGTCCAGGTAGATGACATCAGCTGCCTTTCCCTTGTCCACTGTCGCTGTGACTTCATCATAGAAAGCCACTAAATTTGTCAGGCAAGATCTGCCCTTGGTGAAGCCATGCTGGTTCCCACCAATCACCTCTGCTTTGTTTTCCATTTGCCTTAGCAGGACTTTCAGCAGGATCTGCTCCATGATCTTGCCAGGCACAGAGGTGAGGCTGACTGGTCTGTAGTTTCCAGGGTCATTCTTTTTACCCTTCTTGAAGATGGGTGTTATGTTTGCCCTTCTCCAGTCAGCAGGAACTTCACCAGTCTGCCATGACTTTTCAAATATGATGCACAGTGGTTTGGCAACTTCATCTGCCAGTTCCCTCAGGACCCGTGGGTGGATCTCATCAGGCCCCATGGACTTGTGCACATTTAGGTTTCTTAGGAGCTCAGTCATCAATACTGTCTCTTATCTGTGACACTGCTAGTGTCTCCAGGAGAGGCACAGGTAACTCTCTCGAAAGTCATGCTGCACTTTCTCAAGCCTTAGGTGTCACTATCACAGCTTTGGCCACACAAAGCCCCAGAAGAGAGATAGACAGTTTTAAGTAAGCCCAAAGCTTCAGGAAGCCAAATAACCTACTACAGTAAATGTTGAGGCTGAGAGCAATTCTGTTAAGGAGAAGAAGGATAGGGAACAATTCTCTTAAGGACAATAAATATGACCCATGGGTACAAAGATGCAGTTTTGCTAAAGAGAATTGCTGCTAGCCACATCCAATTTGCAACAGCAAAGCACACAAAGAGAAAACAGAAATATGCATTGCTTGTACCTCCTTTGTAAACAGTTCAGTAGCTCATGCTTGACTTCTGAATCTTTCCTGGAGGTGACAGCATGTTATTCCTCTCCCATACTGCCCATTTTTGCTACCCAGACATGTAACAGGCTAACCTGAGGCTCTGTGGAAGCAATTGCTCCACCATCTCTGTCTAGACAATATGAAATTGTCACAAATGACATCTAAAGTACAATTAACAGAGAAACCGCAATTTCCATTCTCCTCCCCCGCTCACCAGGAGGGAAAAAAAAAAAAAAACCATTTTAAAAAATCACACATTATCATCCTCCAGGTTGTCAGTCAATGCCACAATGAAGTTTAATTCTGCTCACCCTGAACGATTCTTCTGGCCTATCTTGCTACAATTGGTGTGGGGGGGTGTAGTTTTTGTGTTAAGTTTTTTTTTTTATTAAAAGCACTACAAGAAAATATAAATTATCTCTGTTCAGAAGCACCGAGATCTCAGCAGATTCCTTTTCTGTCAGGCACCAGTAGCTATGGAATCTCTGCTCTACATGGGCTCTCTTACCTCGGGTCTGCAGACAGAGGCAATTGCTTGCAAGGTGGGCAAGGAAGCAATGTCCAAGTTATAGGGCACCAGGGAGAGCAAAGAGTGCATGCACACAAGACACTGCAAGCAGAGAAGAGAAATTTCTCAGGGCTGAAACAGCCGAATGCCAGAAGCTGCAGCTCAAGGAGAACGAAAGTCATGAAGCAACCTCCTCACAGCACATCTGCCATTGGACTATATCCACTCTCTCCCACGGGGGCGAGGATCACCAAAGCCTCTTGCAACAGCATGATTCATCTCAGCAGGCTTCCAGAAGATACTTAAATGCAGCAAATTTAACTTCTCAGTAACAGTTTCTAAGGACATGCAATTCCTACCTCTCACCTTAGATTTGCTGTCACAGAATGCACATTACCGAGGAGCACTATAAGGAATGAGGGAAGGGTTTTCCTCCACATGCAAGGGAAGTGCTAATAAACTGAGGCTTAGTTTTCTTAAAATCAAAATTTTAAGACTTAAAATTCAGTCACTTGCCATCCTTCTAAGCACACCAACACTAGAGAAAACAAGTAAACTCAAGCACTCCAAGCACTGCGAGTACACCTAGTCCTATCACAGTCCCAGCCTTCAGCTATGAAGAGAGCTTAAGACAGAGCAGTTCATAGTTACCCTTTGAAGCAAAAGTATATTGACAACTCTGGCAGCTTCTGTGAGTTTCCTCCTCTGGTTTTATATCTTCCCTGGAAAGGCTTTTTTACTCCCTACTGCCCACTTGGAGATGAAATTACTGCACTACTTCCTATTGTGTGCCTTTCCCAGCCCTCTGATTTACAGCCAGCAGTTAGTTCTACTGAGTGTTTGTCCCTGTGGATGTGCTCCTGTGGTTCCTCATATGAATGTAAAGAACAGCAACAGTTTAAAACCTTCAATTCCCTTTGGTCATCTTCCTCTTACAGCAAGGCAATGTTTAACCTAAAGATAACAAGAAAGTTGAAGCATGAAGACAGCTGAATGTTCTCCAGATGCCTAATAACACTGCTACAGTCTCTCAGATCCTAAGCTCAATTATTAACTGTTAATAAGCTAAATTAATTCACAGATCAATTACAGGTTCGCTAGAATACTAGAAAACTATCTTAAACAAAACAAAAAAAAAACACTCAAGCAACTCATTCCATTGGCATGTTTGTGTTTGGTGGTTTTTCCCTCCCTTTTCCTAAGAAGAACAGAGAAAAATTCTTTCAGACATTTCTGTATTGCATCTCCTCCTTGGAAAGAGCAAACTGAAATCACAGAAGCAGAAACCATCAAGTGTTTCATTCCATAGCTTCTTTTTCCATCCAAGTTTTGTAGTTCTTAGTAATAGTGTTTTTCTGTTTGACATCACCAGCTTCATACTCAAGCTTAAAATAAAAAAAGTAATCAGTATGCAGCTCTAAAAGCTTGCCTGAAAATATTATTTCTAAAATTAAGTCCTTAACAATCTCCTCTTATACCTCTAAGCTAACTTTTCTAGACTATTCAGCTTTCACATGGTTATGGTTAGACATATTTAGCCTGGCATCAGGGCTAAGTCAGGTCAGAAGATGATTAAAAGAGAAAAAGTCAAACAAAACTGTCTAACTCTTCTTAAGACAGCTGTAACCACTATAGAAGATAAATGCTCTGAGAATGTCACTGCTGATTAAAATCTCACTACTCAATTCTGAGCTATAAACAAGAGCATGAAGGAGCTATCTTTGCAATACAACTCATCCTCATTGAGGAAGGAGAGCTGACGGTTGCCCTTCTTATGAGTATTCAAGTCCTGTTAGGCATTATTCTCACCACTTTAAGTTATTCCAAACAGCAAATGCCTTCAGCAAGAAACTTTTCTTTCTTTAGGGAAAGCAGCAACAGCAAAGATGCAATATGTGATCATGGATACATCCCAAACATGGCCTCTGTACAACACTTCAGGCTGTTTGTGAGAAAGAACTCTGAAAGACCAAGACATCTGTCTCAGTTGAAGGTGTGGAGCTGTCAGAGAAGCAGGTTTGATATAGGACAGAGGTACCACAAAAAACAAATTTTTCACCAATGCTGGGCAGGAATCCTGCAGAAAATGAGCTGACAAAAGGCAGCACCTGAAGTCTTCAGCCAGAGTGGGAAGGAGCACATTTGTGAGAACAGAATTACATGATACAAAGAACTGCAGGTAACAGATTGAACAGTAAAAAAAGCTTTGGGATTTAAGTCCTCCTAATCACAAGGCAGGGAGCAGAGTTTCTAGAAGAACACTATTAACCCTTTAAAGTTTACCTGCTTTTGTTTAACTAAAATGTAATACCACATGATGAATTGTGCAATTATTGCACCCTTGCTTTTTGTACTAGGATCTTCAATCTCCACCTTCCACATGATGCTGAGGAAACTACCAGCACCTTTGGAGCTCAGCACAAGGAAGGTCAGTGGCTCTGAAGAAGATGACAGATTTTTTTTTTTTTTCAAGTGGGCCCAAGGTCACCCTGCTAATCTAATACTTCACCTGCTGAAAAAGTGAATAAAAAATGAGCAAGTACTACACAGAGGTCCTCATCATATGGCACCAAGGGAATGATTAAAGTGTTGTTTCAACAGGCAAGAAGCAGCACACATCTGTGACAGAGGAAACTTAAATGAGCTCAAGCTACTGCATGGGCTGTTTGGCTCTGTAACAGTGCTCGGAGAGGAGCAGCCAAGCTGAAGACAGATATTGCATGCCTCCACCTAGACCCTCAGCAACATGCAATTATATGGAAACGCAGGCTAGACAGAGTCATTTCTGAGTTGATCATGGTTATAACAACAGGCTTGAAAGCATAGATGGAACACGACCAACACACTGAACTCCCTCAGACTGTAGACAGTTCTACTCTTCTGAAGTCTCCTTCTATCTACCTCCATATAGACAATGTCTGCTTCAAATTCTCCTTGTTCCGGGAGCTCCCAAGACCACAGATTGTACGGACAGCAGAACTCTTTGCTTACCACACACACAGATCTGTGTCAGCTTCTGGGATAATTACATAGGGCTTCTGCTTCTCCATAGGGAATTAAAGAGGTGTCTTTCCTGAGGAGTAGAAGCCATATGGATAACAGAGGTCCTGCCACACATCAATCACTTCATTTAAAATGCTCTTATTCAGGCCAGAGTAATAAGGAGAGTCAGGCCAACAGATGACTGTCAGAGCAATTCAGACTCTTACCCTAGCCCTCCCACTTTAGGAGGACAGGGGAAGAATTTGATACTAACACATTTCAAGCAGAAAAATGAATTCATTTCCCAGTAGATAATGAACCCTGCTTATTCACAGCCTTCAGTTCCAGCAGGTGCTTTCTCAAGAACAGCAAGGGAGAGGGTCAGTTACATCATCACACAGCCATTTGGTGCAATAAGTTAAATATGTATGTGAAAAATGTTTCAAATGTGTTAGCAATTCAACAGACCAGAACAGCTCAACTGGAGAAATCTAGAGTCATCACTATTTTGGTTACTGTTGCATGACTGAGTCAGATCACAGGTCTGTCCCTTCCTGCCCTCTTGCTCCAAGCCCAAAGATAAGACACACGTTGCTCCACTGCAAGTTCTCCAGCCCAGATTCTGTAATAAGGAGCAAATAATTGAAGGAGGACACTGTCCCCAGGCACATCATTTGTGCTGTGTGCATTTATAAAAGAGGGTGAAGACTGAGTGTAAGAGCACAATATGTGTGACTGAACATCAAATGATTAAGGGCTTGTGTTAGCATAAGAGAGAGGCATCCCCAGCTCCTCCCCAAACTCAAGAAAGCTATGGAAACCTTTCAGTTGAGCAAGTAGGCCTTAAATAGCAGGTCTGAGGGCTTGTCCATACTTGCTACTTGGCAAAATAAAAAAAGAAACAAAAAAACCCAACCACTTTACTGTTAAAACCATCTCTTTTCTATCAACTGACACCAGACAACAAGCTCTAGGAGCCACTGGTAGACAGTTTAAGCAGGTTAAACACCTGAGCACCAGCCCTTAAATAGACTACTACATGAAATGAAGGCTTAGAAGCATAAAAATGGGAACAGGAGCCATTTTTTGGGTCAAGTGAGCTACTCTGGACATACTGCACACCCTCCAACAGCTGGATTAGGAGGCTGCAGGGAAACCATGTGCAGATAGGCAGCCTTCACAAAGCCCAGCTTTCAAGAGGAGGAAGCTATTCACACTTCTTCCCTGTCTGTACCAAAGCTGAAAACTGACATGTTTTATGGCACTCTCAAACAGCTATCTGTTTGAAATCAGTCAGCTTTCAACTTCTAAGCATCTGTGTTTAGATAAAGTCTTTGTTGTATGGTCATCACATATAGGCCTTCCTCAACAAAAAAAAACCCCAAACAAACTCCAAAAAAAAAAACCTAAGACAACTCACTCAACTGTAGATCTCATTACTCCTCAGTAGAAGGAAAAAAAATAAGCCATTTTGGAAGCATGCACCTCTTTGGTTTCTTCATTAAGAAATATCATCGGAACTCAATTTCAACAAGTTCCCTTGCTGCCATGCTGGACCAGGTGAACACAAAGTGAAGTCCCAAAACAGTCCCACAGACACACCTATAGGAAAACAGATCTCTAATTCCTGGAGACTACAGAGAAAGTTACTTTACCTATTTCATTTATAGGTGAACTCCTCGACTACCAAAAAAAAAAAAAAAAAAAAAAAAAAGACATGGGAAAAGGGCAATGGTTTGACTGGGGAAACAACATGAAAGTATTTGAGAAAGCAGTTATTTCTACACCTGCTTAATTTGCAAGCCAAGCTGCTGTAAGGGCAACACGGGAAAAGGATTTCTTTTTGTGCTACAGTCATTGACATATACTGAAATTCGGCCCAAGGAAAAGGGAAGAAAGTTTAAGCCGTTCTGCAAGTTTGGCAAGACTGCACATGCTCAGCCTTCTGAAGTACTTGGGGAAGCTCAGCAGCAGGGAGTGACCTCTATTAATCAATGCAAGAAAGAAAGTAAAAGGCATCATTTTCCCCCCATCAGTTCTCAGTAATGAAGTAAAAATGGCTCTAGCAACTTTACTTGATTTCCTGATCTAAAACTCATGTAAGGGCAGAGGGAGGAACTTTTGTGGAACAAAACAGGCAACTCTTTCAGTTGTTCTTCGATGTAACAACTTAGCAGTACTTCTATCAAGTCAGTAAACAAAAGTCTGTCCCGCCCACATGCAGAGAGCAGGCTCTGTTTGGAAAAAGCTACAAAGCCAGAAACCTGGTAGCAATAACCTCAGAGCTTGTGTAGACGTTACCTGACCGTTCTGACATCATGGAAACCACTCCTACAGTTCAGACTGTGGTTACATTCTCATGTTCGAGCTAATCTGCATTTCCCATTTTTAAAGAAGGCCAAACAAACAATACTTGCCAAGTCTGTCCACAGCCTGCACATCTCACCCATAAACATAGCTAATTATCATGTCCAAATGTTCACATCACCTTCATATTACTGCACTTGATGTTGAGCGCTGATGAATTAGGTCTTCACTGACTGCAATATGTCCAGGCTAACTTTTCCGGACTCACTCCCCCACCCCATAGTTTTGGTCTTCTCCCCTCAAGCACCTTTTCCTAAACACAAAGTCCTGCCTGCAAATCCCTTTATAACTAGCATATACCCTACAGTTCCTCACCAGCTAGTAAAACATTACTTATCTCTCATCATCATCACCCTCAAGAACTGTAACTAGCATCTTTGAAATTATTTCTTACCAAATCTGAAAACAGCACAATATGAACTTTTCCAAAAGTATCCCATTACTGCACATGGAGGCTACAAGGTGTGCCAGAAAAATCCTTCTTCTCATGTAACAGGTAAGATCTACAACACCTTGAGTTTAAATAAAATGCTGAAAGCCCAACCACAAATGCCAGCACACCAGCTACAGTTTCCACAAGTAATGTGCCTAAACGAAGGGGTGAGGAGAAGTTACATTGGGTAGGCCCACCTAGATCTGGCACAGGACACATTCCCACTGGCAGGCTGCGCCTGTCTTCTCCAGAGTCAGAGGTGTGCCCCCGGCTCAAGTCCCCATTTCTCAGTGAATTCAACATGTCACTCTGGCAACGGATACTATTAAATACTTGAAGAAGGAAGCCACAACTGCTGTAAGCAATTAAGGAAAAGTAGCAACAACTCAGGGTTTCTGAAATAAGGAACAAAAGAGTGCAGTAAGTATGTGTCCTGTCTCCACCACTGGATAAATTTTGTAGTTTTAGGCAAGGCAATTCCCTCCTGCTTTAGTTCATTCCCCCCAAAATAAAATAGCACTTCTATTATTTTGATAGTAAAATTCAGCCACAGAAGCATTTCCCAGAAAGTAAATGTACCCACAGCAAGGGGCAAGTAAATATTCTGAGGATATATTCATACTAGGATATGAGTGACATGCTCCTTATCCTTCAGTGCTTTACACAGCAAGAAAGTCACCAGATGCCAATTATACAGAGAGATCTGAACAGTCTGGTCATTTAAATAAAAAAAACAGAGCAGCACATCAGAAGCTCAGGTTCCAGCACAAGCTGCACAAGTAACTGTACTATTTTCCATTTTACATACAACACTCTGACACTGCTGGGAAGGACTGGGGGGTGTTCCTAGGCTGTCAGTCTACTTTAATCACAGACTGGTCCCAGTTAGATCACAAATCAACACAATTTAGAAACAGAAGAGGTATCCCCACACAGACTCGAGTAAGTCGTGCCTATTTGCATTAGAAAAAACACCACCAAACAAGCAAAGGTATTCATGGTCTTCTTAAAACCAAAGGCATACTTGAACAAGAAAATAATCCCAGCCCCACAGCAAAGGCGACTGCCCCGACTTCAGTCTAGATCTGCCAGACATTCCTCCAGAACATAAACCCCATCTTACAGAATTCTTCTGAGAATGGATGAGAAATCATTTAAATGCAAACAAAACCTTTGAGAACGCAGACTGCAAAGAAAGGTCTGCTCCAGGCTATGTGGACAATGAGAAAGAAGTCGTGGAGGTTCTTTTACAGCTCTAACTCAGGGACATTTGCATATCAGAACCATCAAATATCTGCCTTCACCTCAGATCCATCTCTATCCCTTTCAAACCCTTTCAAAAGCTAAGAGGATAAGCTCATCTCTGGTTTGCATTCTGTATCAGAGCCATCTCCCCTCCGGATTCCCATTCACGCCTTTCCTCAAACACCGAAGAACTTGCAAATGTATGGTAACTAAGGAAATAAGCTGTATCTAGCACTGGGGGGAGGGGTCCTCAAGCTATCTTGTTTTCTTCATACAAGAACTCAGAAACTTTCTAGCTTCACGAGGGGCCAGGGACAGCAAGGAGCAGAAGCAACATTACCCCCTTGTGGCAGCAAAGCAATATGGAAACGAGTCCTGACATTCTAAAGGGAACGCTGGGTGTTCTCTTCAGGGGTTTCTTTCCATATGTGCTTTAAGTATGGAGAGCTACGTGTTGCCAAAAAGCCCATCAAAAGCAGAGAGACGTGACATGAGCTGGAGTCACTGTACCTGGGCAGTACAGGTACCACCAGCCTGCTGTGCTTGGTGTTATGTCAAGCCTTCAGATGCCTATTGAGCAGGGAAAAGGTCTACATTTGGTTGATAGGTGAAAACAGAGGCAGAACATTTAAACCTTTCTAAGGGGAAGACAATCCAGCCTAACTCACTTGGCAGTATATGAGACTGACATCTGGATCCCATTTCACAACTCTATATACAGCATTCTCATCCAGCCTGAGCACAACACAGCCTCAGCACAAGAAAAAAATGTGGTGCACATCACATTGGTTGAACACAGGCAAGGGGGACTAGTCCTCAGACAAGAGTTGACAAAATGAAAGACAGAAATTCAATCCTGGACCTTGATAAACAGTTTCAGGGAATCTGGTCCACACTTGGCACTTGCACACAGCACATCCAACAGACAGAATAAAACACGCCCAAAAATAATTCTTTTGGTAAACTGTGCGACTTGGATGAGTATTGCTATTTGCACTGCAGTGTGGACTCTGCACTTCTATATGCTCAGAAAAATAAAGATCTCATACAATTGTTCCCAGACAATACAAGTTGTCTCCATCTCACAGACACTCCTTCCTTCCTACCAGTGTGTGTGGCAAAAGCATCACCCAGGACAGTTCAAAAGATTTCACAGACTTCTCAGATAACTTCAATTTTCTATCTTAACTGCCAAACTAAGGAAGTGAGGTAAGTTGAAAACATTATACATTCATAAAGGCAGAGGCACAGAAGTTATCCATACCACAGCCTACAGAACTTGACCTCTGCAATGAGTGCAATGGAGTGGTTAGAGAAGTTTAACATAATTGCCAGACAAAGCTTCTTAAACAGAGGAACAAGGATAATGAGTGTTTCCTCATGAAATACAAATATCAAGCAAACCTGCCTGCCAACAGATTTCATTTACAGCAATTCTTTCATATCTCATCATCATGGACAGGTAAGCAATATCAGAATTGCCCCCTTAGTATATTACGAGTAGCTAAAACTTGAATGCCTAAATGAAAAAGTTCCCTTTGTGTATGTCCCCCCCAACACTCCTTCATCCATTCTAAAAAGACTGACCTGGGGTGCCATGCCAGAACTGAAAATCATCATCAGATTTACAAACAGAGGATTTTCTTTGTGAAATAACATAGATAATCACTTGTGACACGCCAAATGAAATAACCTTAGGTGACATTTGAAGATCTGGATCAGTTTTATTAGTTACCACTGCACTGTATCTGTCATTACCCAAGAAGTTGAAACATATTTTAGTGGAGACCACTGCTAGGATTCTATTTATCATTTGCCTAAGAAGTTGGGACTAGCTCCTCCCAAACAACCAGCTGACTAGGAAAATCCTCTTCATTCCCTGTTTGGCTTTCCATTAAACTGAATTGGTCCACATGGTTTTAAGTAGTTTAAAGTAGTTTTAAGTGGTTTAAAGTTGTTACCAGATGTTTTCCCTCACTAAGATTGCAGAATTAACGGAAAGCTTCCTCAATTTTTTTTAATTAACAAGAAGTTACAGAAAAATTAAACTAACCCAGAGAGGCTGTGGAGTGCCCTTCTTTGGAAACTTTCAAAACCCACCTGGATGCATTCCTATGCAGACTACCCTAGGTGATCCTGCTTTTGGCAGGGGGGGGTGGACTAGATCATCTATGGAGGTCCCTTCCAACCTCTAACATTCTGTGATCTATTGCTCAGGTATCTCTCTTTCATCCAGATCTTGCCAATAGTTTCTATCACCAATTTCATGCAACATTTTTCAAATAGCAACTTCAGGGATTTCTAACACTTTTTTCACTTTGATGTTAGAAATGAAGCAAAGACAGACCCACAGGGAAAAAAACATCAACAACCAACCAAACGACAACAACAAAATCCCAACAAACAAAAAACCCCACACCAACCACCACACACACAACTACATTTGAGTTAATAAGGGCAGCCTGGAGAACCTCAAACAAGCTGAGAAGGGATTTAACAAGTGTTTATAAATATCTGAGGGCTGGGTGTCAGGATGGCCGGTACAGGCTCTTCTCACTTGCTCCCTGTGATAAGGCAAGGAGCAATGGGTATGAGCTGCAGCACAGGAGGTTCCACCTCAACACAAGGGAGGACTTGTTTACTATAAGGGTCACAGAGCACTAGAACAGGCTCCCCAGTGAGGTTGTGGAGTCTCCTTCTCTGGAGACTTTCAAGGCCTGGATGTGTTCCTCTGTGACCCGAGATAGATTGTATGGACCTGCTCTGGCAGGGGGGCTGGACTCAATTATCTCTTTGGGTCCTTTCCAACCCCTGACGTCCTGTGAAGCCCAGTCTCACTAACTTCTGCTTAGGTAGACCATAAACCTTTCCCAGTTTTCCTGACACAACTTCAAGAAGCACACAGCTCAACGTGCCGCTCTCCAGGCAAGCTGAATGTGACAGGAGTGCTGTTACTGCCCAAGGTCCCAGTGCAATGCTCCTCCTAAGAGCCAGAGTTGTTAGTCAGGAATAGCTTCATTACATGCTTATTAATGGCTTTGTGATTAGCCTGAGTCAATTAGTCCAGCACCATCCCATAGAACAGAATTCTCTCCCTACCCAGCATCAAGAGAATTCAAAGGACAGCCTTCATTAAACTACCTATTCACTATCTGACCCTCTATGCCAGCGTCTTCCAAGCAAGATACTGCTCAGCCAGGCAATATAGGCTAAGGAACGGCTCCTGTCCATGGACAAGGAATAGGGACATGCAGTTTTCAGATGCAATTTGTGTATTAAGTTTTTCACTTGGCCTTTGAAGAGAGCTCAATTGCCTAATGAGGACATCTAATGGAGAGATAAAGAACAAAATGCAAAAGGTTACAAGCTAGTGAATGTCTGACACTGAGAACCAACCTGAGGTCCACAGGCGCAAAATTACATTGCTTAAAAGCACATACATAGTTATCACTTGTACCATCTCAGGCCTGAAGGCTCACCCACCCTCCTCTACCTCTCAGCACTTTCAGCATTACACAGCTTACATCTCGTGACCCTTAGAGCTGCAAAAGTTAACACACGTTTTTGACTCAGCCGCAGTAGCAGTGCCAGCACTTCCCGTTGTGGGCGCACACTCCGGAGGTCTGGAGACAAGAAGCCTGGATGTGAAGATGATCATCCCATGCAAAAATCAAGTAATCAGGTACCCGTTGAGTTGTTAATGTTCTATAAAGGAAAATAACCCTGAATGTGTTCAAAGGCAGGTTGGATGTGCTGGTACCTTGAACAATCTAGTCTAGCAGATGTCCCTGCCCACGGCATGAGAGCTGGAAACAGACGATTTCCAAAGTGCCTTCTAACCCCAACAATTCTATGATTCTATGATCTAATGGCTAATTCGAGAAGGGCAGAAAATTACACCTGTGGGATTTAGGTATCCCACATGGAGTTTTCAATTCAAAGAGAAAGATTTCATGAAGCTCAAATCCACCCAATGTGTTCAACGGGAAAGGAAATAAACTTTTCTTTCAAGGGAACTGCCATGAGCATTTGACATCAGACTGGTCACTGCTTCCAGCTTCCTTACCTCACTACTCCTCAGTTACCTCAACTTCAGTTAGGAAGCAGAAATATGCCTGTTCCTGAGAAAGGTCTGGTAACAGAGGCAGGAGACTGGGGGAGTGGAATGGAAAGAGTCAGCAATCTATGTCAAAAGAGTTTCCACCAAAGGTTTAATCATAGAATCATAGAATGGTAAGGTTGGAAGGGACCTCAAGGATCATCTAGCTCCAATCCCCTGCCATAGGAAGGGACACCTCCCACTAGTACAGGTTACTCAAGGCCTCATCCAATCTGGCCTTGAACACCTTCAGGGAGGGAGCAGCCACAACCTCCCTGGGCAACCTGTGCCAGTGTCTCACCACCCTCACTGGAAAGAACTTCCTCCTAACATCCAGTCTAAATCTCCCCTCTGCCAGTTTAAGCCCATTGACCCTTGTCCTGTCATTGCAGGACCTTGTAAATAATCCTTCCCCAGCCTTCCTGTAGGCCCCCTTCAGATACTGGAAGGCTACTATCAGGTCTCCTCGAAGCATTCTCTTCTCCAGGCTGAAGAGCCCAAACTCTCTCGGTCTGTCCTCATAGCAGAGCTGCTCCAGCCCTCTGATCATCCTCGTGGCCCTCCTCTGGACCTGCTCCAACACTTCCTTCCTGTGCTGAGGGTTCCAGAACTGCACACAGTACTCCAGGTGGGGTCTGAC
>VWZE01002984.1:111257-140225 GCA_013396675.1 Eubucco bourcierii
ACCCTCTGCAACTTGGATATTGTGGTTGGAGCCTTTGCTGTTGAAGACTGAGGCAAAGAAGTCATCGAGTACCTCAGCCTTGTCCATATCCTTAGTCAGCAGCTCTCCATTTTTCTTCTGTAAGGGTCCCACATTTTCCCTAGTTCTCCTTTTCTCACTAATATACCTGAAGAAGTTCTTCATGTTCCCTTTAATGTCCCTGCACAAATTCAGTTCTAGTTGTGCCTTAGCTTTCCTTACCACAGCTCTGGCTGCACGAACAGTATCTTTGTACTTGTACTTACAAGTATTTGGTAATTAATTCTGGAATTAAGCTTGAGCATCAAACTACACACTCCAACACAATGTCTCAGGAAAAGCACCCGTTTGCACAGGCAACTAGGTAAGTAACCCTGCACAGATGCTACAGCCACTGAGCAGGCAGCATCAGACAGCAGCAACCATCTCAGGTGACAGGCAAAGGGACCCAGAGATTTAGTCACATGCATCCAGCAGTTATCCAGGCTTGGACCGAGTTCTATTCCTCAGGGTGCTTTTAATTCATACAACTGCCACAGAAAGGTTCACTCCTACACTCCCACCACTCCTCACTGTTGATTTACATGCCAACCACCCGAACACTAAAAAGGTTATTTGTCCCCCTTATTTCTGATTCTCCAGTGACTCAGCCCAGAGAACAAACTACACTGTGGAGACAATATGAACACCTATAGCTATTTCAAAAGAAAGATAATGCAAGACTTACTCAAGTGCCGTTTTAAAGCTAAATTTTGTCCGTTCCTTCTCACCTCTCTGCCCTTTAATGGGGAAACAGGGGATATCTGAATTTAAAGGCAGGTAAGTTCAGGTCTAAGAAAACAGTTACCACGTAATCAGCTTGATACTCTCATTATGGCAGGTTATAAAAAAAAAAATGAAGTAAGGATTGAGAATCAGATGAATAATTTCATGATCACCACCACATATTTGCTATGCAACTATGTGAAAGGCAGCCACTGTTCCAGCCTCAGTTTAATCAGCTTATCTACAGAAAGGAGGAAAGAATTCCCTTTCCTCAGGCACTCCTGTGTACAAAACCTCTTCAGTCAGCTACATCTGCATCTAACCTGGAAATTTTGCTTTCCTAAAGCACAAAGCATCAATTTCTGATAAACAGCAAGACCGGGCACAAACCACTTGACAGAGGATGTCAAACTGAAATCCAGTAGGGAAACCCTTTCCAAAAGCACCAGAGGGCGAATCATCAATACAAGCCCAGTGGAGACACTTTCACACAAAGCATAGGTCCTTTCCCCAAAGCTCAACTTGGCTCCTTCTGTTACTCCTAAGATATCTGAAGCATATAAAAAAAAACAAAACCAAAACCAAACAAAAAAACCCCAACCACCACCAGCAAGCAAACAAACCCCCCAAAAAAAAAAAACAACCAAACCATTTTCTTAATTGAAAAAAAAAAAAATACAGCAAAGCCTAAAAACTTTCAGTGATCAGCATGCCCTCAACAAGCCCACCCTAGATTCAGGTCAGTGGGAGCAACTTTGAAAACTTACCTCTCTCTCAAAGACAAGCAAGCTACAACTAAGGTGCTTTGACTAGTTTTGCCCTATATGGCAATACCAAGGAAATTACTCTTAATCCCCCCATTTTAACTAAAAATTCAGAAAGATGCACCTAGCACTCAAGAAAACAATACCCACTACTCATGCTCAACATTTCACGCCTACTCTGGGCAGGTATTCCATGCAACACACATGTGGGATTCAGGCCATAAAGGACAGCATAGCACATCCTGTGTTCCTGCCCTTCGGTGGTTTTCTGGGAAACACCAGGAGCACAGTTCACCAGAGATCTGCTGCTAGAAGCCCATCCTTTTGCTTGCCTTTCCCATTGAGAGGTCCGATTTCTGTACTTACAAACTTCAGAACCTATCTGCAGCACAACAGTGGCGGTTACAGAAGACATCAACGCAAGGTCTCTTTTCATCTACATAAAATAACACATGACCACAGCTTTTTAACTCTGAAAATACTGAAAAAATTCAGACTGGATGGGAAAAGTTTAAGAAAAAAAAAAAAAGAGGAGGAAGGCCAAACATATCTTACCTCCTGAGTGAATCCTCCTCTGAGCTTTCCTCAGGCATTTCCTGGTTTAAGGCCTCCTGTGATACATTCCCAGGTCTGCTTGAAGCCGACTGGCTGTAAACTCTTTCCCAGTGCCCCGTCTCCTGGTTAAAGACCACTCCCACGGTCCTCTCCTCCTGCGGGGTGGAAGAGCTGCCCAGCTGCAGCCTGCTAGAGGCAGGAGCTCTGCCCTCGGTTCTCTCTGCAGGCTGCACCTGGCTGGTATTTGGAGGCACACCCTCAAACGTGCTTTGGACCTGCCCTGGTGTGTAGCTAGGCGTGCTTCTCTCCCAGCGCAGCGTGTCATTGTTAAAGGTCAGCAGGTTATGACAAGCGCGACAGCGGTTCAGGTGACCCCGGGACAAATTGGAATTGTTTTCACTGCTGTGTGGAGTTTGCTGATGGGAGGGACCCGGCCGATCAGGCTCAATGTTGTTGTTGAGCATTTCTTGAGCCTGTTGCGACTGGCTGGGCTCCCCACCAATCCCCTGATCTAACTCCTGAAGCCGGTCATATTCCAGGAAGAATCTCCTCAAATCACACTGGAGCTCATTACGGATGCTGGCCGGATTGCTCGGGCCAGCGCTACCACCACTGTCCACCTCAGCCCCTGGAGCCAGAAAGCCCCTCCCTTCTGTTGCAGAGGTATAGACCGATGCCTGGGAACCTCCCTCCTGCTGTCTCAGCACCGACAGCAAGCTCACGGAGGAGGCACTGGTCCTAGGGGGAGGCATGGCTTCCAGCTCTGACCGAGAGCTCATGTTCAGCACTGTTCTGGACCAGTCAGACCCACCTAAGCCCGAAGCGATCTCTCTTGCAGACTGTTGGTACCGGGACTGGTGGCCCGCCAAGGGCCCGCTGAGGGACCGCCGCGTGGGGCCCAGGCTAAGGTTGCGCAGGGTGTTGCCAGCAGTGCTGCTCTGAACTGTGCTGAAAGCAGAGGGCCTGTTAAGTATCCCCTGCTCCTCCTGCGCTACGGATGCCTGCTCTGGGGGTTGGTAAGGCTCTGTCTGCACAGAGGAGAAGGAAGTGCCAGTGGCCCCAGAAGACGTGGAGGGCGTGTTCTCCTGGTGTGGGAAGAGAGAAGAAGGAAGTCTTGCACTAGAGCATCGGCTGCAAAGGCACAACATCCCCAGGTGCTGGCAGCACTCTGCTGTGGGATAGCTGACACGCTCCCGGAGCCTGTTATACACAGATGCCCTTGTGTTCTCACTGGCTGGAGGCGGAGGTGGTGGTGGTGGAGGCGGTGGAGGGGATGGGGTAGCAGAGTCTTGAACACTGTTTTGCTCTCCCACCTGTATGCCGGAGGAGCGGGAGGACAACATATGCAGGAAGTTGTGGAGGAGGGGCGCGCGCCTCACAGGCTGAGAGGGAAGGATAGCGCGCTGGCGATAGTGCGGCATCTCTGTGCTGTCCACGGAGATTTCCACTTCCTCATCACTCTACAGGAGGAAGCAATCACAGTTCAGTCACCTCACAGCAAAACCCTCTATCTCCAAATGAACAGCAGAAAGTCAGCTACCACCCCAGAGAGATGAAAGGATTTGATAAGTCCCCTTCTAGAGGCCTTGACCTGCATGAAATAGCTGAGGCCATTCCAAAGTTCATTTTATGGATTCCAGACAGCCTCTTCCTACAGCCCAGTGAGCCTTGACAATACACTCTTCATACAAACAGAAGCATCAGCATCTGAGTGTCAGCAGCTGCAGGGAGCATTGTTAATACCTCAAATACGTTGTGATATTCTGCTGGATTTGAAGATAAGAGTGCCATTGGGGAATCTGTCCCACCACTAATGAAACAGTGAAAGGAAAACAAGCACACTTTGGACAGCACTTTAATAGCTCTGCAGATGACACAAGAACACTCCTGTGACAAATTAAGATAAGACAGAAACTCAGTTTACAAGGATTTTAGGTTCTCAGAAAAGCACAAGGCTGCTTAGGAGCAGACCATGGTTAATGTATGTAAATGATCTTGTAATTAGCCAGTCAATACAGATACTGACATGCTGCTTACCTGCTGGTTAGAAGGGTTAACAATTGCTGTGAGTAAGTAGTGTCCCAAAGGATCAAACCGTACCAGCCTAAAACAAAAGCAGAGCCAAGGTATTAATCATCAGTTTGCATTCCACACTGGCACAGGAAGCTGGATACAGCAGCGAAGAAAACCCCACCTGTCAAATATTTTCAAAAAGAGAACACTACTACATTACCATCATCACCTTCTGAGGGATGTCCAAAAGTTAATACATTAAAAAGAAAACATAATTATTTAGCTGAAGGCTGCAGCTATTTTGTAGTCCACAGAAAAATTACACAGAATTTAAAAGCTGGAAGCAAGTACTGCCAAGTACTGAAATAGCCAAGAACGTGTAGGTACATATTATAAACTGGAATCTGGTACAAAATGAGAGACTAACTTGCCTTGAATGTCATATCATTGTCATTTATTAAATCACTCAAAAGAAGGCATCAAGTTTCTGGCAATGCAGCTTCCTCTAACTGTATCCAGAAGTACTCAGCACTCTTGCAGCAACTTGTGGGTTCGCTCATCCTTATAGCTGACAAGTTTAATTAAGATCACATCTGAACAAGAAGTAGCTGTTGGGCATTTATTGGGTGCACATCTGATGGCAAACATGAACAACAAAGCTGGTCTATTACTTCCAATGGCCTTTTTCCCTGCACACAGAACTCCAAGTAATGTTTCTCTCTGCTGCCTCAGTGCAGAGGTTGCAGCATCCCAGAGGAGCCCCTCACATTCCCCACATCTGACCATTTTTCACTCACAAACGTTCTCTCCCCCCGACCATGGGAACCCACCTGACCCGTTCCATTTCACTGGCTGTTTTCACCACTGCAAATGGCTCTCGGCGGCTCCAGTCCCAGAAGTGTATCTCATTGGCAGTGGCAATCAGCAAGAGCTGAGCCGTAGGATGGAAAGCAAGCGATGCAATGGCATTGTTGCTATCTGTGAACCAGCTCTCACTTCCACCCTGAGTGAGGAGTAAAAAGCCACAAGCAGTTTATGACAAAGTTTGACACTGGTAGGCTTTCATACATGTGCCACCTCTCCAAGACTCTGCCTGGAGCACAGAAGTGACAAGTTTTCTTGGCAGCAACAGATGCTCTCAACACAAGCCCATGTATTTAGAATGTGACACTCCTTGTGACAGTGACCACAGATGTAGTTTTGTAAGTAAAGGTGTCACAAGCAGCCTTATAACAATGTTGCACTTCAAAGTGACCCGGTAAGTGCACGTGTTTTGTTTCTGTGCCATCCCCCTAGTCTGCCAGTAGAACTGGCAGAGCAGCAGGTGTTGTCCAACAAAGAGTTCAGATATGGTCAGAGGAAGGAATAATGGTACATCTTTCACAAACTAAACAGGCACCTTGCACAAAGTTCTCCAGCTTTATCTGTACCACTTTGATCAAATAAACAGGCACAGCTAAGGAGGACAATCTACCTGGCACTCCTGAATCTGTCGCCTCTCTAGTCAGACAAGGGTGGCTATAATCTGTCCCATGCTGTTAGAGGCAGGTCCCAGCAAAGCCTCCAAACCTTAGCTGGTGACATTTGGGAAACAAACTGAGCAAAAAGTCACCACCCACCAAGTACCAAAAGCATTATTTTTCAGAAAATACTTACATGTAAATCCCAAATTCTAACCTCCCCATCTAGGCATCCTGAAGCAATGAGGCCTGGGATTGTGGGATGGAAGGTGACGCACCAGGGAGTGCGGCGATGTCCAACCAAGGAATGAACACACTTGCCCGTTTTTACCTCCGTGATGTAGATGTTGTGGTTCACGTGTGTGGAAGCCATTAAGGTCCTGAGAATGCAGAAGGCAGGACAAATATTAGCATGAGAAGACTACAGCAAAACCACACCATGGTTGGCTTCATCTCAGCAGGATCTGTTCACACCTAACCCAGCAGTTTCCCTACACAGAGGCTATTTTTTTATCAACGGCCACAAAGATTGCCGTAGCCAGATTCTGAGTTCCATCCAAACATCAAGTTCATCTGACATGAAAGCACAAACTTAACCTTGAAAGTCAGAGTGAACATGCACAGTTCAGAAGGAAATCCCAAGTGACAGTTTGGGGTACATAAATATTCTCAGTTCTCCACGCCAAGTAAGCTGCACTAAAAAGAGAACCCACCCCCATTTCTCCTTCCACTACCCTCATCATTCTGGTTTGTTAGCTAGCCCAGCAGGTGTGCCACATCGCCTGGCATGTTGTGCTGAAACACTCTTTACTCTTTCAAGTTTCTTATGAAAACCCGCAGTGCCCCGATAGATCCCTTTTTCCTTAAAACTATGCATCACTCCGGTACACCGAAATTAAACATCAACTATGCTTGAAGGTGTGAGGTTAGGAAGGTGCACACTTTCCATCCATGCATGTCAGGAACCAAGAATTACACTTGGCTATTCAGTACTGGACAACACATCAGGCACAAGCCTCCATCACTTTTGTAAGTGTAAGGAAATTGCTGAAACAGGAACAAATTAGGAGTTAATTACCTGTCAGGACTAAATGCCAGCAAGAAGGTAGAGCGTGGACTGTCTGGCAACTCAACTTTCTGAAAAAGCCAACAAAGCAGGAAATGTTGCAAGTGCCATATGATCACACTGTAACTGTAAACCACATATAATAAAGGGAACCCACTGCAGGAACTTAGCTAGTATCACATCACTGCAGGAACTGAACAGAGCCAGAGTGCACACCAAGGGTAACACATCCCATGTACAAGCACGAGACAATTTATTTCAAATCGCCACCTCCCTTCCCCCACTCCACAATGAAGCCATGTACAACCTTACCTTGCCCTCCCATTTCATCCATCGAGTTTTATCCTCCACCAACTCCTGCAGGAGCCGTTGAGCACCCACAGCTTGGGTACCCCGTTCCCTACCCCACAGGATGCGGACAGCATTCTTCTCTGGTACAACCTTCATGGCTCTCAACAGCCACTGTTACACCAGCTACCGGAAGTGACACTGGCAGATTCCAGATGACAACCACCACCAGGCTACAAATAGGCTATCCACATTTCAGTTCTTTATCTTCATGAAATCCTAGAAAGAGGGGAGAATGATATGGAAAGCAGCTTTTACTTTGATAACCTCAGTGTACTACAAGCTTTACATCCTAAAGAGCAGATTTAAGAGAAGATCTACCCTTTCCCATAGCTTCTGCTACCTTCTTCTATTCCTGACACATAATTTTAACATTTTTCCAGCCAAAGCTCAATTTGAAAGGCTTTTGAAAACATCAGGCCTTTCCTTGTGCATACACCCTGGGCATACCACACCTAAAGAGAATAAAGAAATCGGTCTTGAAACTTTTGTCTCTTGCTGTATATAATAATAATTTAAAAACAAACCAAAAACCCCACCCCACCCAAACACACACACACAAAACCAACCACAGATGCATAAAGAGACACCTCAGGTCTTTACACCTTGAAAATTTAGGTCCTTTTTGGGAAGGGTGACTGATAGTTAGAGTAATAGGGATAAAAAAAAGAAGACAGTATGACAAAGCAGCCTCTGGGGAATTATTCAGATTAATTCAATTATTATCAATTCAATCACCTCCAGCTCCACAACAGCTTATAACGTATGAAAATAATCATGTGTTGGACCAAAACCTTACACTGTAGTGGCATCCTGGCCAACTTCATTAAGATGATTCATTTCACTTGTCTGAGTGTCATCTTTTCATCTACATTGCTCTTAGGCCTACTGTTCACCCAAGTAACACATGATGACAAAGACTGATACTGTAAGTATACTTTGAGCTAAGGAAAGCATTAATACCCATGTTCTAAAGGAGACAAAAAGAATAATTCTTAGAACTAAATAGAGCAGTCCTAATAGCAACAAAGTTACACAGTTTTTTAATGGTTTCGTACATTGGAGTTTGCCACCAAAAGCTCTGCAGAAACACAAAGTTTCTTAGAATGCACAAACCAAGCAGCACCGCTGCTATACTATCACCTTGCAGTTCCAGCAAAGCCCACGTACTACTGCCATCTCCTTAGAATGTAAAGATTGAAAGATAAATCCTCCTCGTTTCATCTTACACTAAACAAAACTATCAATATTCAATTGAGGAGGAAGTGACAACTTAGAAGCAAAAACCACAAGCATACAAATAAAAAAGGTCCACGCACACAATAGGTGAACTCATAAATGCCCAAACTCAGCATGGTCATTAGCAAATCTTTTCCTTCCTCCCACTCTCACTTAAAAAAAAACAAAAAAAAAACCCCAACCAAAACCAAAACAAAACCACCACCCAAAAAACACACAAAATCTTGACCAGATGACTTAAAGACAGCTGCTGCTAGAAGGAAAACGAGTTCTAACAAAGTAGACTGGTTTTCATTTGTAAAAGTACAGTAAAGGGTACTGAAGTGATGAACAAGTAAAGGCATCCATCTTCCTAGACAAGGAATTCACCACGAAGAAATCCAAGCTGGCTGGAAATTCCCTCATGCTTAACGTGAACAGCATGGGGATCATCTATTTTAGAGAAGCTGAACTCCACAGTGCAAAATAAGCCTTCTTTCAAGACTCTGTGAAAGTCAGCCAGCCATTAGGTAGAAATTATTCTACAAAATAAAAGCCTTACTGGAAAGCAACACAAAACCTAGAGATGTCATGTTGGAAGCAGATTGTTAAAAGCAGCTGTGCAGATTAAGAAAGTCCAGACCCAAAAAAGCTAGACCAAGGTTAGCTGGAGTAGGTAAAGCCAAAAGCACAGTAGAATACAGGAATCACTGAAGCTAAAACACCTTTTTTTACTAAATGCTAATAAACTTTTATCAGGATTCTTCAAACAGCCCCAGACACTCACGTTCAGAAATTACAGAATTCAGATGGTGAGCTGCATGGAGGGGAAAGATGGCTCAGAGCAATGCAGGCAGTAAAAAGCCTATTTCACAGGAGCAAATTATAAGCCTAGTTTCACCTTCTTAAAAAAAAAAAGAAAACAAACCTATATCTATATCTATCTATCTATCTATACATATGTATCAGTAAACCAGTAGCTGAATATTCTATACGGGTGCATTTAAGGAGTAAGGGCTACAACAATCCTAAGAACACACATGAACACAAATGAAACACCAGATGTGCATGCAGCTGGAATAAGCTGAAAGTTTGAAGAGATCTCAAATATTAAGCTTTGGAATAACCTTTTGGTATTTGTAAAAGGCCACAAAACCTAAACAATTTAAGAGATCCTGATAATTTCCAAGCAGGATAATCCAATTACTCATGGGAAAGAACAAGTTCTGACACTTGAGAACATTTTGGTCCCAGGAGAAGGACTAGTGCTCCCTGAAGTACAACAGCAACACAGAAATCAAGATATTTAACAAACATCTTTACCGGGTAAGTGTGCATATTGGAAAATAAAGAAGTTACCACCTACAACAGCAGTTAGTGAACCTCTTCTATTCATCTTAGTGAAAGACCAAGTCTTCACTATATAAAATCAACTATCTACTTTAAGATACCTTATCTGAATCTTTCCAGATAGATGTGTACCAATTTCTTGAACTAAATCTTGAACTAATAGTCTTGAACTAAAACAAGCACTTTCTAAGTGAGCATCCTGAGCATGTCTGAACTTGATGTTTTTCCCTCAGGGACTGTCCTTCATTTTTTTTTCCAGCGTCTCCTGACTCACCGCCTCCTTATCCCATCCCATCCGAAAAGAAAACAAAAGAAACTCAGGGTTCAAATGCCTGCACAGTTCCCTGCCAACCAGCTCACCACCTTTCAAAGCTAGAATCTCTTCAGGAAATGCTGCATGAGTGGGGATGGCACTCCAGTGTTACTCTGGATAACTTCGGGGGCCAAGTCTCATAACGGGGAAGTTTACTCCTTTACCTGGATTAACCTGAATACAGGAACTGCTCTCCACTAGCAGGTCATATCCAGCAACAATTCAGACTAGCAAAGAAAATTAGAGCCTTCAAATAGATAAACAGAGGAAGTGCAGACACGGGCCAGGGCAGGTTTAGACTGGATGTCAGGAAGAAGTTCTTCACAGAAAGAGTGACTGGCCATTGGAATGGCCTGCCCGGGGAGGTGGTGGAGTCACAATCCCAGGAGGCGTTTAAAAGGAGACTGGATGAGGCACTTAGTGCCACGGTTTAGTTAATTATAAGGTGTTGAGTGATAGGTTGCACTGGAAGGTCTTTTCCAACCTGGTTAACTCTGTGATTACCTTCACTCACTTTAGCAGGAAGCTTTTAACTGTATTATAGAATTGTACATTCAATTTTTCATTGGGCTTTTGTTGTTTGTTGTTCATTTTGTCTGTTTGGAGGTTTTATAGAGGTTTGGGGTTTTTTTGTTGGTTGGTCGGTCGGTTTGGGTTTGATGGGTTTTGTGTGTTTGTTTTGTGGGGGGTTGTTTGTTGGTTTTTTTTAAGGAACTAATTCCATCTCTAGTCTAGTAAAGATACCCACCAAGGGTTCTGTTCAAATATAAGAATCTGAATAATGACAGTATGTTATTAAATACCATTAGCAGATAAACTGTGGAAGTAGCAACCCTATTAATAGCTACTCAGCAGCAATCTGACTATCAAAGTTTAAATGAAACAGTGGAGTTGAAAATACTTCTCAGGCCTCAGCATAAAGAAAATTTGCAGCTCCACTGGATCAAACATGTCTAGACAAGGGTTGAACCGATTCAGTAACAGCTTCAATTACAAATATCCTGATAAACACCTGGCCATCAAAACAAGGAACTGCTCAGAGACTGGTATTTTTCTGTTTTCTTCTTCTTGTGGTTTTCTTAAATCAGGGTGACCAAGTGGAATTCAATGTTTAGATTAGTTGATGATTTGGATATGGTCCAGGGTACCACAGAAATTCTGAAAGTGGAGAGAGAGAATTTTTTCTATAATTGGCAGCTTTGATTCCTTAGCAGTTTTCTTCCCTCAGGGCATTTCAGGACAGCATGCTGGGCTGTTTACAATTTTGGAAAGAGCATTACTTAGCCCAGCCCCAAACCTTTTACTTGCTCTGGACCAGCTGTTCTCGAAGCCTTAAGAATTCCCAGTCTCAGAGCAATATAAGCTCCCTTGCGATTGTCACTTCTACAGATGCTGAAACCCTAGAAACTCAAGGTGAAACAGCAAATTTGTAACAATAGCAGCACAGGACTACATGAAAACAAACAAACTAAAAAAAAAAAAAAAAATCACAAAAAGGAGGGATGAATAAAAGAGACATATCTATGTCACCATATACAAAGAACATGAAGATATTTTATGCATTATACAGTAGTTTACCATTCCAAATAGAAACTTGAGCACCTTATAGAGATGATGGTCCCGTCTCTCACCATGCCCTGCTGCCCCAAACATCTCTGGCACTAATAATTTTGTGGAGATTCTGGTACCACTGTTCTGGGAGCACAGCTGGCTTTGATACAAAGAAGAATATCAGAGTACTACCTCATGTTATTCAATTCTCCACTGGGGAAGAAAAAAAAGTTATTTCATATGGCTTTCAGCTCTCAGACTACAAATCTATTACCACTCTAACGAACTTCTTGGTTGCATGCTCAGCCCAACACCAAAAGCCCTTCCCTATGTGTGTGTACAGAAACAGCGTAAACAGTTCTGCCAGTGTTTAAAAAAAACCTGCAATCAGTAAATGCTATTTAGAATGGGAATTCTAGCCAAAAGATACAAATGTCCAAGTAATTTCAGACAATTTTGCTGCCCAAAGAGGTCTCAAATGACTGATGAAGAAAGAAGCAACATCAAGTGAAACATAAAAGATGTCTCTGGCTTTGCAATCTGAGATCCACAGAGAGAAAAAGCTTCCCTAGAAAAGACCAGAGAGGAGAAAAGAACGTGCTGGTAGTTTGTCTCAAAGTATCTTTGTCAAGTTTAAGACTTCCATCCAGAATGAACTGACTGTAAAATGGATGTGATCCACAAAAGCTAGCTGTATACTTCGTATTAGAAGAACACAGATTTGGGCAGGGGGAATTAAAAAACAATTCACAGAACCGTTGTGAACAATGAATTCTGTCACTGGCCTGCAAAAACATAGGCACAGTTGTCTCTACAAAATAAGAATGGGTTATTAGAACTCAGCTCTGGCCATAGGCCTCCCTATCTCATAAGCCAGTAACTTCTGTTTTCAAAGAAGTCTGTTCTTAAGCAAAGTGTCCAGTACCAACAATGAAGCATGGCACTTATTCCAAGCTAAACTGCAGCACCTCAGGCTCTGAATATCAACAAGGTACTAAAGAGCTGAAAAGTATTTTGATATGTAGTATCACATTTAACAAATTTCTGTAATTTAAGACATAGTAGTATTGATTTAGAATTCCCAGAGGATCATCCCGAGGCACTAAAAGAGTATATGCAGTATTACAGCCCAAATGCTATCTTCATTGCCAGTGCTCCTCATGTCACAAGACAGGTTACTCCCTCCAAGGATTTTCTACAACAAAACAAGTTTCCCTTGTATTTATAAGCTTCAATTTTGAAGAAAATTCCTTTAAGATCCCTATGCTGTTCAGAAGCTTAGAAGGGTATGGAAGAAAACATATGTGCATATTGAAGACAGACAGAAATCATCTTGCCAATGACTACAGACTACACAACTCCTCCTCCTTTTACCGGACCTTCACTGATAGCACAATAAAACTTGGATTCAAGATTCACAGACCAGAGATCTCAAAGCACAAATTAGATGTCTGAAACTTGGAATTATCTCAGCAATCACACAGTTCCAGGAACTCCCTAACTCCCTTCCTTGTTTATACTTCAAGTTTTTCACCCCTCTGCAATCTGGAAATTATGATGCCACCCTCTTCCTACTGCACAAAACAATACCATGTAAGAAGCCTTAGAAACCCTATCCCAGACAGAAGATGTGAATTTCACCAGCAGATTAATTTAAAATATTGATTCAATTCATACCAAGTGTGCCTTTCCCACTAACCCTTTTGATGTCTCCACTTGCAAGACTGAGCACAATAAACTCCATGCAAAACCAAAAGAAAAAAGCTGATTTGCTCTCTTTGGCACTGCAGCCAAACAAACAATTCAAAGAGTCCTAGTTTGTAAGTAATTGATCTGTGTAGCACTGGAATTTGAACAATGCCATCGTGGAAGGAAAAAAAAAGAAAGAAAGAAAAAAATCAGTAAAAAAAGGGTGATATGAGTCATATCCAGAACAGTCCCACAGATCAAAACTTAAGACAAATGTTGGGAGGAATAAGCCTGTGTTTGGCATTAAGCAACAGGACCACATGAATGTCTGACAGTGTACCTGATCAGCTGTATTTTCCTCCAACATCAAGGGTTGTATTCCCTTAATTCCTTCTGCAGGACTTCCGTATGAGCTTTTATGACTGTTCTCAAAGGTTCCAGATCTTCTTGGGTTGAAAGAACAAAAAAAAACCCAAAGCAAAATAAACCCAAATAAAACACACACACACAAATAAACAAACCAAAAAACCCCCACAAAACAGCAGCCCACAAAAGACAAAACCCAGAAAGCATTTCTCATAGAGACAACTTCAAGTTACCTTGCAGTGATACCTAAACAAAAGGGAAACTGGGAATAAAGTTAATAAAGTTACAGTACACTGGAATCTTTAAACAAGATATACCCGCAAACAAATATACACCACGGAGGCATAAAGGTTAATAACTTAAGCACAATTAACCAAAACTATGACAAATGCAAAACCAGAATCCTTTGGTGGTGGTGGTGTTTCTGTGTCCTTATGCTTAAAAAAAAATTTAAAAATAAATTAAAANGCAGCTTAATTTAAGCTTAATCATGTTGCTTCCTGACATTAGAGCACAGAGCCGGTCCTCAACTAAATGTCCCCAAACATGAAAAAAAATCCAGCCAAAACAAACACACACACAAAAAAAAAATTCACAACACATGCCTTAGGAGAACAGAAAGTAAGTTTATGATGAAAATAAGAGTACTATAGTGGGACTTCCGTTCTGTGGCCCTGGTTTTAGTCTTCAATATTTTAAAGGTACCCCTCAAAGTATTGCTCTGTAAGACAAAGCTTTCCCTTAGCTAAGGTCAGAGACTTTTGGAAAGTAATTCCAAAGCACATCTTCTGCAGATGCACTAGATACAGGGTTCTAAGTGGAGTTTAGAGCCCTAAGCATTTCCACATAAATCAGAGCAGGATTCCTGAAGGAAAATAACTTGCATTACTGTTTCATGACTTTGAAATTTAATGCTATGTTTTGATCTGAAACTACGAACAGCTCAGGAAATTCAATGATATTACAAAGATGTCAATAGTCAATTGTCATTTCAAGATCCTGTATGACTGCAAGAAGTTGACTGATATTAGAATCTTAGTTTGTCTTCCCAGACTGGACTAAATGCACTAGAAATTTCTCTAAAGAGAACTTTTCAGTCAAGAAGTGTACATTAAATTGCCTTCCCCCCCCACCCCGAGAAAAACAATGAGAAGAGAAATATGCAGGTACCAACTCCTAAAGGTCAGAAAATGAACAGTAATTATAAAAAAGAAAGTAATAAAAAGTGATCAGCCATGTCTGGAGTCTGGCAGTTTCATTTACCTATGAAATTATGGAGCACTTTCATGACTATTATTACACTTTCCGCATAAAACGTAATGAATTATTGAGAAGAGAGGTATTCATTCCAATCCAGAAGATAGGAATATAATTTCTCAAAGCTGTAAGGTAAGTCAAACAGCAGAACTGAGGCACAGAAGATTAAAAAGTGCCTTCCTCAATTCCATATTCAGACCATGGCATCTTTTGCTAACTACTGTACCCAGTAAGAAAAGAGAGACAAAGGAAAAAAAAGAGAACTAGAGCAAAGGAGAGAGACAAATACCGGGACACAATATCCAGATTAAATCCTAGCAGAACTCTTCCTATTTGGATGGGATAGGAAATTAAAGGAATTTTCTATTCAAAATAGCAGTACTTCCATTAAAAGTCACATCAAAGTTTCTCAAGCTCAAGAGCCACAGCCAAGTGCCCCCTAGTGACATCAAACAAGCAAGAGAAGTTTGGGAGCACCAATGCTACCGAGCAACAAAAGCAGTATTAGGTATCCGCAAGACGACTACAAAGAATTTCATGCATTCAGAATTTCACACATTCAGGGTGGCACATAAAGCACGTGCACCTCAACTAAGAAACAAAGAAAAAGCAACTGGGAGCAAGAACATATCTTATAAAAGGCAGTTTATATAATTTCCTGCTTATGTGTAAATAATTGAATAAAGTAGTAAGCCAAAAAGAATAAACGATGGACACAGAAGCTGAAGTTTTCACATAGACGTATCAGAATTAACGAGGTGGGAGACAAAGATTTAGACTTTGAAACATAGCCAGTTCTTGATACCCTTTCTCTCCCTAACCTTGGACTGAGATTGTGTGAGAAATACAAAGGCAGTGGGGGAAAGTGTCCAAAACAGGTGCCAGAGGCTCCGGTCAGCAATCCTATGCTACTGAAGGTGGAGAATTAGTGCCACACACCAGGAAGAGGACAGCAGGAATTGCTCTGCTGAGACAGCCCGAAAAGAATGTACCAAGAACATCTGAAGTGGAGTACAGAGACTAAGATGTCTCTCTCCACGTTCAGATGTGGCACCTCTTTGCCCTGCACATCTTCAACCAATAGTTCACAGAAACTGGAGACAACAAATAGCTACTAGAAAATCTTAGTAAGAGTTCTTAACAACCAATGTTAAATCCTGAGAGGCAGACAAGTAAGTCTCTTGGTTTAGGCAACTCAATCAATCTATCTTTCATTAAGCATCTACTACATCAAGTTTCCATTAATATGCTCCTACTATTAATCCTTTCACTGCACATCGTTACTCACTTTTGAAAATCAGAGTTCTTTTGTCCTCATCTCATTGGTATTTTGTTTCTATTACCTTTCTTGATAAAGTTAGTGAAGGATTACTAATAAAAAAAACACAGAAGGCAGCTATTAACAACCCTTTATCAGGTCTCCAAAAATACAAACTCAATAGAAGAAAGATTAAAAAGGAGGAAAAAAAAAAAAAAAGGGGAAAAAAAAGATAGAGAACAAAGTACCTTAATGATACTTATGTTAATAGTACTAATAACTGTAACATCAGCAATAACTTTGTAAGAGCCTTGAAGTAAAGTTAGCTTGCTAACCATGGTATAAAAGATACTAAAGTTACTTTCCTGAAGTTTCATAAAGAATTGACACAAAAAAATGCCTAACATGGCAAAGGGATGCACCAGGAGACAGTGTAATTGCTTGCCTTCTTCATAACTTGTTACAGCTGTGTTAGAGATAAAAGTGTTGCACAGCAAATGGAAGAGTAGGAAGCAACCAAACAAGGACCTAGAGGGTCAGCCATGACTCAGAAACGGGCAAAAGAAAGAAAATCAAGGAGCTGTCAGTAAAGTAAACATTCTGTGTAGACTCCCCAGCAACTAAATAAAAAAAAAAATCAAGTCCAGATATTTGGATTCAATTATATTATTCATTCCAAGTACTAAACATAAATGCTAATGGACTGCCATACTCATTTAATGTGCATGCTCTCACAAATCAGCAGATTAGTACAAGATACTTATTTATTGTCATCAAAACACAAATGGGCCATTTTTCAAAATAAAATGAATTTATCTACAGCCACATCAACTGTGACTACAGAGGTAGTAGGTGAGCTGTGCTGAAGGAGTTGTGAATACTAGAAATTACATTAGAGTAGCCTTTCTGAACACAAACAAGGGCTTCAGATTTTGCAGAGAATTTCAGGTACTGCTGCTTGCATCACCCATAAGGCATTCAAATCTGTCTGGATGCCTCATGCCACATTCTGATCCAACATCAAAATTAAACAGTCTGGTAACGGATTGGCAGTTAGTGTATACTACCAGCAGGTCATACTTACCTCCCATTCTAACATTCCCATTAGCAATTTGAAAGAGGATGGGAGTGGCAAAGGCAAAGAAGCCAGATGACATTTACAGAGGACACCGAATTGGGTGGAGCAGTAAACAAGGAGTAAACAAGGACAAATACAGGAAAACACACTAGGTTTTTATACAAGATCTACAAAGCGTTTTATACAGAGAAGAAAATGCTGAAGCACTGAGCACTCTTCATATTGATACAAATTCTACATTCACATAGCTGACCTTCCTGAGGACTAGCTTGCATCAAGAATAGCTATTCTTGAATCAGTCTCTTAGAACAAAACAATACTGTGAAAGCATTTACTGGGAAAAACTATGCATAACCACCTAAAACATCTCTTGACAACAAAATGCTGCTTTAGTGCTGGAACTGCACCGCAAAAAACTGCTTTCCAAAGACAGCAGAAAGCACTGTACTTACACAGTCAGAAGCAATCACAAACCCCTCCACAAACGCTATATAAATTTGTAGGAATATTATAGGTGAAAATGAAAACGTCTCTACAGCCAGTGAATTAACCAGGTATGCTCCCTCACAAGGGTAGTAGGAGGCACGCGTGATTGTATTTTATGCAGAACACTACTTACACAAGCAATCGTTCTGCAATACGCGACGAAAAACAGAGGAAACTGAGAAGACACTTACTTCACATGGTATTAGGCTAGGGCCGGAAAACAACAACAACAAAAAAAATACGATTTCAAAACAGTAGCCCCAAAATGCAACCAGACCCGACCCAGACCGCGGGTGCAGGGAAGTCTCGGTCTGTTCGGTGGTTGCGACAGGAGGAATGGGGGCGATGGAGATGGAAACTCAAAGCACCCAAGCTCGGATACAAAAACAGGGGGTTAGGAGTGCTCAGGCTGGCGGTTGCGGGGTGCGGGCCCCGGGGCTCGAGAGCCGCTTTTTTCAAAGTCTTTCTCTTCCTCTCCGCCCCAGCACCAGCCTCGACCCCACTGGCCGTCCAGCCGTCGGGAGACAAGCGCCGCAGGTTTCGCCTTCCGCCGGTTGCGGCCGGCCCGGGGCAGGGCGGCCCGCAGGGAGCAGGGCCCACCGCCGCCGCCGCGGCCTCCCCGTTCTTCCCGCCGCAGGCCGTGGTCCCGAAGCTCCCAAACACAGGACGTAGCAGCGAGTCTAAATCACCTTCCCCGGCCCCGCCGTCCGCCGTGTCCCAGAGGCCCCTCGCGGGCAGGTGGCCGCCGCCGCGGGGATTGCCGTGCCCGCCCGCCCGCCCACCCGGGGAGCAGCGGAGGCGCGGCCCTGGCCTAGAGCCGCGACGAGCGCGTAGTCCCGAAGCCTACCTAGTGCGGAGGGGCCAGGCTGGCGGAGCGGAGCCGGGGCCAGGGACAGGCCCGGAAGGAGCGGCCCCCACTGCTCCGTCGTCGCTGTCGCTCCGGCCAGGCGAGCCAGCCGAGTGCAGAGCCGGACCCGAAGAGCAGCGCCGAGAGTGGTACCAAGGCCCGACCAGCCGAAGGTAGAACGCTACCAGGCCGTGCCAGCCGAACGAAGAACTCTTCAACCGCACTGCGCGGCTGCACGCGGCCGCCTGGGGGCGACGGAGGGCAGGCAAGACGAGTCGAGGCCGGAAAGAGGCGAGGGGCGGTTCTCGGTACTCCGAGACAGCTGAGTGCGGAGGTCGGGGCGAGCAGGCGCCAGCCACGGGAGCCAAGCTGAATCGAAGGGAAAAACGGCCTGCTGGCCGGGCCCCCGATCGCCCTAGAGAAACCCTTCGCGGCTGGGCCGCGCACGGCGGACGGTCGCCCGCTGTTCCGGGACTGGCAGGTTTGTCGGACAGAGGCGCCCCGCACCCTCTTCTTGGCGTGGACTGGTTTTCTTACATCTCACGCCAAAGCACGTTGCGCACGTCTCTTGTCTTTGGTTTTCCCCTCGACACTGATACAGAGTGCAGACAATATAATTAAAAGCAGGCAGGAGAAGACAGACGAAATCGGAGAGAAACACAGCAAGATCGGTATCAGATGGGATGTAATCAAAAAGATGCCTTCTCCTCAAACTGAGCAGTGTTAATAGTGTTGTATATTAATTTCTAGCATCACCGATGGTGAAGACACAACATGCATACGTTGAAGAGAAGCTTTAGAGAGGCAGTAGCAGAAACTGCCGTATCTTCCTACTTCATCTGTACGAAGAAGCAAGAAGCTCAGGAGGGAGTCGGATGTTTGAATTAAAATCCAGGGCACTTCGTGTCAGTAAATCAGCAAGGAAAAAGAGCTGCTGTTTACGGCTTGAAGTTTTCTGTAAAATGGAGGACTAGAGGGAGCAAAGGAAGCCCCACAGCATAGACACTCTCCGGGGAGGTATTTTAAAATAAAAATGACAAGGGATGGTGATGGGATTTTACAAGGAATTCAGTCAAGTAGCGAAAACTGTAATATCTTGCACCATCAGCCACTGTCATCCTCCAACAGATGACTGAGATTTATCACACATTATATGTCCAGAGCAAGCTTTGCTTTTCAAAGCCCTGACTGCAGCTGGCAAGATAAGGTGAAAGAACAGAGGGGCCGTAAAGCAGGAAAGAAATATTGATCTCAGCTGTCCAACTTTAGTGTCTGAACCTGAGGGAGCAAAGTCTAGATTAATTGTTTTGAAGGAAGCTACATAGGAGTACATGGGACAAACTGTTCTCTAGATGAGGAAGTTCTCTTTCCTAGGGGAACTGAAAGGTGCTGAGATCTGATTCTAGGAAGAATAGTAGTTCTGAGCGCATTGGTTTTGTCAGGTGGCCTGATGCAGTTTTTACCCAAGCTGATTACATCAGTTTTGAAATTAAACTACCAAAGATGACAGGACCAAAGGAAGACAAAACCCAGCAGCACATGTGTTCCAGGAAGCGCCTCTACTTTTGAGTTCACTCTAGTCTTGGCACACACTGAGAAGAGCTATTAATAAAATGAGAAATTCACTCTATATGACATGACAGTGTTTGTACGTACACATGTCCAAGTCTCACTTGACTGTAGTGTCACCCACATAGCTGTCTGCCACTGTTTAGGTCTAAAGATCAGTATGTTTAGCATAGACTGTCAGATATGATTATGAGCCATCAGGCAAGATATCCAGCAGCAACTCTTATTTATAAAAAGTTGGGAGTTTTATTTTTAGAAAACAATGTTTGTGTGCTTTTTCCTAGATGAACGGAGCAGGGCTTTGGCCACAGTGTGCAACAGCAGTTTTGACATGATACCTTGAGCCATGTAAGAAAACAAAATTACATCTCAGATTGTTGTACACAGTATTTTACAGTTCTCAAGATTTAAGAAAACATCCTGCTTATACATCATAAAGCATGCTTGGTTTTCTGTAATATAGTAAATGCTTACTGCCATGGCAAACCTGGCAGAACTTGATCTAATCCTGTATCTCCATCCTGCACTTAAGAATGTTTCCCATATTTTCTTAAAACATGGGGCATGATACATGCTCCTTCCCTCCAAAAGAACAGCCAGCCTGCCATGCCAGATGCTTGCTCTGCTACTTTAAGTAGCTCCACTTGTGCAGCATTCTGCATTCCCTAGCACTTTGTTTCATCTACTGCCCAGTAAAAAATAAAATCTAAGAAACAAAAATTTCTTCAAACTGCTGTCTAAAGATCCTTAGAAACACTTGCATCTTTTGGAAAGAGAACACTGACAGGAAACTTCCCAGTCTTGTGCCAGCAGGAACTGTACATGTGACTTGTCTATTTCCACTGAAGAGATTCCCAGCAGTGGTAAAGCAGCTGTTCCATACCTCAGCTCTGGCCTAAATGGAGAACTTCGACAATCAGTTCCATTTCTGTGATCCACAGTCTTTCTTTTAGAGAAACTAACAACAGGAGTAGTTTTCCATTGTGGCAGACATAACCCTGTGAGAATTAATCTTACATTCAGTAGCCTATTTCCTAATACCTGTTAAGTAACAGAGTCAGCCATAGCTTAACATCTTCTCCTGACTGTTTAGAAAAGAAACATTCTTGACCTAGGTTCAGGCAAGCTCTAGTGTGCACTTAGTAGAAATGGAGACCCAAAGAATCACAGAACCTTAGAGGTTGGATTGGACCTCCAGAGATCATCGAGTCCAAAAACCC
The DNA here is from genome assembly GCA_013396675.1 of Eubucco bourcierii. Lineage (NCBI taxonomy): Eukaryota > Metazoa > Chordata > Aves > Piciformes > Ramphastidae > Eubucco > Eubucco bourcierii. The sequence goes on from VWZE01002984.1 coordinate 132,449, forward strand.
TACCAAGGCAGGATCCCCTAAGGCAGTTCATAGAGGAACACATCCAGCCAGGTTTTGAAAGTCTCCAGAGAAGGAGACTCCACAACCTCTCTGGGCAGCCTGTTCCAGGGCTCTGTCACCCTCACTGTAAAGAAATTTCTCCTCATGCTGAGGTGAAACCTTCTGTGATCCAGTCTGTAGCTGTTGCTCCTTGTCTTATTGCTGCTGACCACCGTAAAGAGATTGCCCCCATCCACCTGACACCCACCCCTCAGATATTTGTACACATTGATCAGATCTCCTCTCAGTCTTTTTTTCTCCAATCAGCCACGGGTTTCTTGGTCTCTCTCCATAGAGGAGATGCTCAAGTGCCCAAATGATCCTCACAGCTCTCCACTGGATTCCTTCCAGTAGGTCCCTGTCTCTCCTGAACTGGGGAGCACAAAACTGGACACAGTATTTCAGGTGTGATCTCACCAGGGCAGAGTAGAGGGGAAGAAGAACCTCCCTAGACCTGCTGGCCACAGTTTTCCTGATACATCCCAGGATGCCGTTAGCCCTCTTGGCCACAAAGGCACATTGCTGGCCCATGCAGAACTTGCTGTCCACCAGAACTCCAAGGTCTTTTTCCACGAAGCTACTTTCCAGCAGGACAGCCCCCAATCTGAACTGGTGCCTGTTGCTGTTTCTCCCCAGATGCAGGACCCTGCACTCAGCTTTATTAAACTTAATGTGGTTTGCCTTTGTCCAGCACTCCAGCCTGTCCAGAACAGGCTCCTCCCAGAACACAGCTTTCTGCAGAACCACTGTTTTGTGAGATGTGCAAAAATGGTATTTAGCAGAAATCCATACCTGTAATCAAAACTATAAATGTTTGCTTTGCTGCTTACCAATGTATGGTAGACATGAACCCACAAGGAATTTTAATTTTGGGGAAATGCTGTTTAAAAATCAATCGTAAGTGGGTTATGAAGCAGCGTAAAATCGTTGCTTTGTGAAAGAGTGCAAGGCTTATAGACTTTTTATCATTATCAAAGACTATTTCCCAAGTTTCTCCACTGATCACACATTACTCATTGTTCTCTAAGTCAAGTGAAAAGGGAGTTTCTAAGCAACACAATAGTAAAAGTTTTGCAATTAAACTGCATCTCTCAAGAGACGAGAGAACTTCAGAATGCCACCTGAAATTGACAAAATTTCTCCCTGTCTCACATCTGCTTAGTCTTTATAGACTTAAAGAAGAAGAAGGGGCATATTTGCTGTGTATATCTTCCCAGATGAGTTGCTACAATCTTTTCTCTCTGTTACTACATTAGCTAAAGTGAGTGAGTAAGAGTTCCTGCCGAACACGACAGGCTTCTGAGTCCATTGACTCCATTTGCTCATACTCTTCTTCTGGTTGTTCCATGTGTCCTGTAGCTGGTGAAGACCACACATCCAGCCCGTGTTCCAGGGAGATGTTATGCAGCACACAACAGGCCAGAATGATGTGGCTGGATTTCTCTGGAGAGTACTGCAGGGTGCCTTTGGACCCATCCAGGCAGCGGAAACGTGACCGAATGGTTCTGAATGTCCGCTCAATGACATTGTGAGTGGCAGAGTGTGCCATGTTGTAACGATATTCTGCAGGAGTCTCGGGGATATGCAGAGGGGTCATCAACCATGTTCGGAGAAAGAAGGAGCTGTCACCTGTTGGAAGTGCAAAGGAGGAGGACAGGTTACATGCCTACAGTTAACCTCTGATTTCTAGTACTTCACAGAATACAGAATAACTTATTTCTCTGGCTAAGGCATAACAAAGCACAAAAAAACAACAGAGGTTTACAAATGTGATAAACAACAAAGTAAAGGCATTGATTTTACGCAAGAAAATCCTAGAAGAACACAGAAGAGTTTTTAAGAGAAATTCATTTACTATGTAGTACAGTCAAAGACAGCTGGATGAGGGAGGGTCTTACATATAATTAAAAAACTGCATAATTTGAAAGGTGTAGGATAATGTAACAAGGTCTAGGACACTGTAAACAATCTTAAACATGGTAAATGTAAACTGTATAAAGCACAGTTTGGAAGATACTGTTCTAGACTTCTAAGAGAAGCACCATCTAAATGATCACAAATGTCAAGGAATTTGCAGGAAAGTTATCATAAGCAAACACATCACTTGGGCCCAGAGACTCCAGATACAATAAGGAGCTACTACATAATGTAGACTTTCCACAGAAAACAATGATAAAAAACGGACTCACCAAGTAGCCATCCATCTTTATGTAGCTCAGTTTCAAACTGATTCATAAGGGCTGCCTGCTGTAACACTGTGCAGTCGGGCAGGCTTCCCGGCCAGTGTGTTTCTGCACTCAGGAGGACTCCTCTGGCATCACACACCATTAAGCAGTTCAAAGAATGGAGACCCTTTCGGTTCACATAGGACAGGTCCTCAGCATTTGGTGCTTTGATTGCCACATGGGTGCAGTCAACCACCCCCAGCACTCCTGGCATGCCTGCCAGACCATAAAAGTCATCCTTCAGGCTCTGTACAGCAGCTTCATCCTCAGGAAAGTGAATAAACTGCGAAGCTCTTTCCACCAATGCCTCAGTTACATTGGCAACACAGCGGCTCATGGAGGCTTGACTGATACCAATAGCATCCCCCATACGAGTCTGGAAGGAGCCAGAGGTATAGAAACCCAATGCAGCAAGTATCTGGGTCTCTGGACTGATGGCCCTGGACCGCTGCGTAGGGCGAGAGAGACTGGCTCCCAGGAGATCCACCAGGTAGTAAATGAACTGTCGCGGAAAGCCGTAGGTGGACAGAAGATACTCATCCGTGACGTCCTCCAGCTTGAAGCGATCCAAAGTCCTGTGTCCCCGGCCATACAGCAAGAGGTCGCAGTCAAGAACCGCAATAGGTACGGCCATGGCCGATGATCGGGAGTTACTCCGGGGCTCCTCCCTTAGAGGGCTCTCCCAGAGCTTTCACCTGCATAAAGCAAAGGGGAAGGAGACTCAGATCGGGTTTCACTGGCCAGACTTTCAGACTCTATTACCATTTCCCTTTTACTCTGGTTATCCAGCAAATCGTTTTACTTCTTTGTACCTGCTTCTAAAAGCCCGGGGGTCGCAGCAGGAGGACTCGCTCCGCAGATGACCAGATTCCGGCCCTGCATGGCAGCAAGTGGCCAGTACCGGCCGAAGTTACTTCCCGTGGCGGGGAGGGGGCTAGCGCACTACAGCAGCCCGGGACCCGGCCTTGGGAACCGTCCCCCAAAGCCGCCGACCGGGCCACGTTCTGACCTGGTATGGCAGAGACACGATTGCCGGCAGCCGTCTATGCGCTACCCCGGTCTCGCTGCCGCTGGGAGGCTGGAACGGGCCCGGCGGGTTCTGCTCTTGCCCGACGCCCCGGGGCGCTGAGGTGTAGCGCCCAGCTCCCACCGGGAGCCGACTCGGCTCTTACAGGTCGACGCCTGCCCCTGAGCAGTCCGCCGCCGCGCTGCTGCCCGACGGCCCGGAACCCACAGCGGGCGACGCCGTTACCGCCACCCCGCCGAGGACCCAGCATTCGCCGCCGCACATTCGCTACAGCAAGGGGCTCCTAGCAGCGGCAGTGGCGGATGCTGGTCCTCTTATCACCGACCAGGGTGCCTCCTTCGCCGGCCCGGCGTGGCGCGGGTGGGAGGGTAGCGCTGGAGGCTCCGTGTGGAAAGTGCGGCCGCGGACATCCAGGCACCTCCCTCCCTCCCTCCCCCCCCAGCTCGCAGCGGATGAAAACAAACAGCAGTGGCGATGGCGGCGGCGCCGTGCAGGCCGCGGTCCTGAAGGCAGTGGCAGCTAGGTCCTCGCCGTCGTCTCTGCAGCTTCATAGCCACTGACAGCTGCGACGAACTGCTGCGGAGCCGCCGGCTGCGAGTCTCACGCAGGCCCGAGACCAAGGAGAAGGAGGGGCGCTGGCCGGAGCCCTAGGGTGGCCGCGGAGCCAGTGAGGTTTGGAGGCGCCGGTAGCGGGCCCGGAATCGCGGGGACTCCTTCCCCGTGCCCGGGCGGGCCGCTGAGGAGACGCCGGGGCACGGCGAGGGAGCGGGGCGGCTGATCCCCCTCGGGCAGCCAGGCCTCGGCGCGGGATGAGCCGCCGCGCTGCCAGCACTGCCGCCCCTGCGCAGGTACCGGGCCCGGGGTCCCGAGGCTGGGGAGGGCCGCGCAAGGGGTGGGCGCCCCGGGAGTCTGCGGGCGGCTCTTCGACGGGAGGGCATCGGGACATGGGATTTGAGACATTGGCTGCGGCGTCATGTCTCCGCTTCACTTTCGCTTTTCTGCTCGCTCAAGTCAAGGTTTGCTGCAGCTCTGCCGGTCGCCGGCAGCGGCTGGCCTCTGTTTTCCCAAGGGCTGGGGACTGCCCAGTGGAAACTGGGAAGGATGTGGCTCGCTGAAAGCTCTCCGGGACCTGTCCGTTAAAACTGAAATGCTGGAGAGCCTGCTAGGAATGGTTGAACTTCAGACTCCAGTCCAGTGTATAGTTTTTTTCTGTAACATCTGAGTTTGTTGTCTGTTAGGAAAGATCAGGAGTTTACAAGTCATCGCATCTTTATTCCCTCTTAGAGCTGTGGCTCTTAGGGCAGGCCGGAGGCATTTCCTGTAGATAGGGTGGGAGCAGAGACACCATGTCAATGAACAGGTAGAAAAGGGACACTTTGGACTAAGCCTGCTTAAAAACCTCAAAAGTGGGGTGACTAAGCACATTATAAGGGGAAAAATGTGGTAAATTACTGCTTGAGCTGAAAATTAGTTTGTTATGCAAATGACTTTTTAGAGCATTCCACATTACTGCAGGAGTTGTCTGACCAGGTGGAACCCTCCTTGTAGCACGAAGTCATTCAGATGATCCAGGCTGTACTTCAATATCCAGAAGGATCATAGAAGATCACCTTGTTTTGCTTAAATGTTATTTTACAGTCTCAGCTTTTCTGAGTGTGTTCACACAAAAGCTGAGGCATGGCGGTGACATTGGTGGTTGTAGCACATGGTACAGAAAAGCAGATTCTGTTTTGGCCTGACATACAAAATGAGAGGATAGACCTTTGAACTGACACCGTTTTTAGACCATAGGAAAGTACAGAGTGTAACTGCTGATCAACAAGAATTACTTAATTTTGCTTTTAAGCCAGTGGAGCTGCAGAGCTGGCTTTAGTAAGGTGTTTCTTAAACTGGGATGTCATTTATCAGTTACAAAGTAAATCTATTTCCTGATTAGTAGGAAAAAAATCTTTATCAGCCAAAACTTAACCATAAAGTGAACACCAGAACCTTTGATTTCATCACAATGTTTCTATTATTTGAAACAGTTTTTCTCCTAGAATTTACTCTAGTCTTCTCTTTTAAAAAATCTGTAACTATGCAGAATGAGAGTGGCATACCTTAAAATTACAACTGTTCCCTCCCACTTCACAGGTTTCTGACTAACTTACTAAGAAGGCAAAACAGAGATTAATTTTAATTAATAGTAGCATACTGGAGTTTGACTTGTAGGCCTGGCCTTGAAACAGAGTGTTGCCTTTATGGAGAGCTTTTTATAGTTGGTTATTAGTGTGCTCAAAATACCTGCTTACAGTGAAGCTTCTTGGTTATCGAAGAAGATGTTCCAGGAAAGCTTCTTGGCATTCAAGCCTGTTTATCAAAGGCATTCTATTAAAAGCTTCCCAAACTTCCATGTGCTTCTTGTTTACCTGCCTGACTCAATGAGGCTTTTCTAGAGCTTCACATGGAACGTCCTCAGAGGTTGGATTTGGGTCGCCTACTAATAAAGATGTTTTCAAAGCCTGGTAGGAAAAAGGAGCCTGGTCTGGGGGTTACAGTCAGGTAACCAGGAATGTATAGCTGGCATGAGAGCTGTCTACAACCTTCCCTAAAGCAATAGTCTTTCTTGTTTCTTCCTTATGGTCCTTTTAATTTCACTCTGGGATAGGAACCATAAGTAATGGGTTTTCATTAGTTCATATCTGTCTGAAAGCAAACACAATGACTTTCAAGTTGTAGCAGGCATGTCTCGAGTTAAATCTCAGAGAGGGGAGGTGATGGAAGCAGCCTGTGTATGCTTTCTCCAGGAGAAATAATAATGCTTGCTGTGTGCCAGACGCTTTTGCTCATTCTTTGTTCACGTATGTGAGTGTCAAACAGTCATGTCTGGTACATTCCCAGGTATACACAAAGCATGCTGTAAGGCTGAGCGTTCACAGGTAGTGCTGTACACCTGTTGCGTGCTTAGCTTACAGGGCCCTGCAGGCTGCTGTGGCTGTGCAGGAGCACGGCCTGCTGGTAGCTGTAGTTTCTCTGGGCTGTGCCAAGCCATAAAGGGCAGAGCTCTTGCAGTTCATTGCATCATGTAAGCAGAGTGTCGGTAGCTTGTGCTGGTGTGTCCTTCTTGGAGAAGCAGAGTGCAAGTCCCAGTAGAATGTACAAGGCACAGCGCTTGGATGTTGAACAGTCAAACAAGTCAAATATTTTCTGCCTCACAACCTTGTGAGAAAGAATAAGCTACACATGGCAGTTCTAGTTTGAATATCTGTCTCTAACATTTCTGTTGAGATGCCTGGATGTGTTCCAGTGTGATCAGCTCTAGGTGATCCTGCTTTGGCAGGGGGACTGGACCAGAGGTTCTTACAATGTCCCTTTCAGCCCCTGACATTCTATGATTCTATGAAAGTGGAGACAGAGACATAAAGGCATTGGTATGAAAATGGACTTTGCAGGGGGAGGGAAACAAAGCAAAAAAGCCATGTGGCCAAGATGCTTGTTTTACCTGTGAAGAACCTAGTCTATGTGTAAGGCTAAAACAGTGAGATAGCAGTTCACTTAAGGAATTTGTTGGTTCAGGGGCAGTCATCTGAGAGTTTCTGTCTTTGGCCAAAGTTTATTTCCTTCTGGTTGTTGCTCTGGGTAAAATTACACAGTGTCTTCTTTGAGCCAAACATGTAGACAATTACTGGCACCTAACAAGGAGCCATGCCAGTGTTGCAGCCTACTAGGCCCATCTTAACTCTTGTCAAGAATGATTCTAAAGGTGAATGCTGTCCTAAGCCTTAGCAAATCTCAGGTAATCACCAGAGGCCCTTCTGCAAATATGAGGAGATAGTGACAGCCATTAGATATGTCAGGAGATGAGTTCCAAGGCCCCAGTTTCCCCCCTGAAGTTACAGGCTCCTGACAGGAAATCTTGCCTGATACTTTCTGCTTTTCTGTAGGCTCTAGTGAGTCAGCCATTGCTGGCATTTGGAGCTGGAGAGGTAAGGGTATGAGTTTTCAAGTATTTCTTGAATGTTACAGTTAGCTTGAGTTCTTGCAAGAGGAATCCCAATACTGATGCAGCAGAGCAGAACTGTGAAGCTGTCATTCTTTGAACCCAAGACATGGCTCTAGTGGCTGTTTCTTTCCTCTCCAGAGATACTTGGTATATAGTCATTGCAACTAACTTCTCTGCTGCATGGAGAATCTGTGCTGATCATCTGCTTTGCTTCTTTTTCCTAACAGATGAATCAGCTTAACATCTTTCGTTCATTCCTGGATGCCTTGCAATAGTTGATACCAGAATTCTTTCTAGCCCCAAAAGGCAAATGTAGGTGATTTGTTTGACAGTTCTGCTACATCAGGATATATACTTCCTACATATTTCTCACACAGAAATGCCTCTCACTTCTTTCCACATTAAAAGTGAATTTGATTTATCTTGGTATTTAAATGTCAGTATTCCCTTCACTGAGAAAAAAAGATGTATATTTTTAATGCAGTATTTTATTGCCCATACCAG